>BLSH010233557.1:0-31318 GCA_018402905.1 Glandirana rugosa | reverse complement strand
CGGTTTGCTTTAAAGTGATACACACATTTTGCAGAACAGTGATATGGGTACTCCCGGCTTATTTATACTTTTTTGACACAGTTTGAAGATGATTTTAGAACAGTTCTATGGCCTCTAATGTTAATTAATACTTTTCAGACCCATTTTGAAGATGATCTCCATTTTTGCATTTTTTTTATGTTTTTATTTTTTTAAAAATATTTAAAGTTATTTCCCTGTCCCCATTTCTTTGTAGGTCACTTGTCCCACCCTTACCCACATTTCCTTCCTTTTGCAGACCTCTAGGACCTTCCAGGACTATTTTACAGCACTTTTTGTACCTAAAAGTCCGGGTCTCCATTGATTTCAATGGGGTTCGGGGTCCGGGACAAAGTTCGGGTTCTGTCCGGACCCGAACCCGGACTTTGTCCCGAAGTTCGCTCAACTCTACTCAGGGCTATTTGCTTGGTATTACTTAACCTCCTAAGAACTCTCTAAGCTAGAAGAGAAGAAGTTAAATAGAAGTCATAATTATCTGGTGTATTCATCTAGTAATAGTTTAACTGCTAAGTAGATAAAGTTTATCATTACATTGTAGAACATTGTTGCTCTTTTAAAGTAGAATCCATTGGGTGGTGCCAATTTATCCTTTGGATCATCTATTTGGAATAGGGTTTTACTGTAATATTTCCCTGTTCAGTTTCAGTACATATTACCAAATTACCTTTTTTCTTAAAGACCCATTGGGTATTGTTTAAGCTCAATTGGAGAAATTTGTATTCTTTTCAACTGTGGTTATTGTTGGAGAATACAGGGAGTGACGAAAGTATACAAGTCATTTACTCCCTTTGTTCACCAGAACTATAAGTGTGAATTGCTAAAGTGAAGGAATGTGATATTTTGTTGCCTCAATATTGTTATTGCTTGCAGAAATAAGAGTTTAAGAAAACTTTTCTAACTCTATCTGTGGTGTGGTCTCCATTACTGAAACAGAGTTATTGTCAATGGACCCTTGCAATATGAGTGAACCCAGAGTGTCAGGGGTGGTGGAGGACTCTGCGAATGGGGAGACCCAAGTGGGAATTGATTCTTTAAGCAACCATCAAGAGGGCAGCACTACATTTAGGGGCTCGTCCAGGATTCACCCTATGGTGACCCTTGAAAGATCTGAAGAACCCCCCCCAGGAACCAGATGGACTAGTTGCTGCTACTAAGTGGGATCAAGAGAAAGGTAGCTGATTAGAGTTGACTAAAGTACTAAAGTTGCCTGGAGTGGGATTGTCTGAAAAAGATGTGAGACTGATGTTGAGAGGGACCTTTCCAAACCAGGAGTCCTACGTTGTGGATCTGAGGACAGATTATGAGGAGGATGACACCTATGCTGTAGTGAAATGGAGATAAATTGTTCCAGTAAGTCTTCAGGAGGGGATTGTGACTCTGAAAGGTGGATTGGAAGCCTACAGCATACCCCTGATGGTAGAAGAAGGGTCCCTACTGCAAGAGTCTTCATGTGCTGCTGAGAAGTCAGACATGCAGGAAAAGGAAGCAGAGACTGCCTTCAAAGGGATGCCACCTGTCTCCTTTTACTTGGATATGGGTCGATTGTTGGAAAGTTTTATACTCCTACTTCTGCAGGAGAAGAAGATTTTGATAGCTAGATAGATCAGGCTATACAAGCAGTGGAAGATTGAAAAGTGCCAGAAACAGTTAAAAGGCAGCGACTAAGTGAAAGCTTAAGGAGCACTGCTGTGGACGTGATCCGAAGTCTAAAGAGAGGAAAATCAGATTGTGTGGCCATGGATTATATCGAAGCCCTGTGTGCAGTGTATGGAAGGGTGGAGAAGATTCCAGATCTAATGTATAAGTTTGAACATACCCACCAGCAAAGAGGGGAGAAGCTATCTGCTTATGTCGTCAGAGTGGATCGGGTCTTACATCAAATCATACTGAAGAAGGGAATTGACTCAAAAGAAGCTGACCAGTCAAGATGGGAGAGGATTTTGCAAGGGGCAAGGCCAGACCACCCTATTATGCTACGGTTGCTATTAAAGGGAATTCAGATTACACCTACACACCCTGAATTGATGAAGATGGTCAGAGAAGAGGAGGCCCTGCTTGATGAGAAAAATCCGAGGTCTATAGCGGAAGTGAATGTTACCCCAAAAGCCGGAAAGGCATCCGCCCAACAGGTTCAAGTTGAGTTAGAACTATATTAGGCTGATAATGAAGAGGGTTCAGAATGGGGAGAAAACATTAGACTTGTTATCTCTTCACCCATTCACGAAGATTCTCCAGTCAAACTTTTAGCCCAAGTGGCACAAGCTCAAGGCCAATCGCAACAAACCCTGATGAGGGTCATGGAAGTCCATGGATCTGTTCAGGCAGAGGGGAATGATCCCAGGAAGTGTTTCAAGCGTGGGGAGTCATTTCAAGCAGCAGTGCCCAAAGAAAGAAGAAGAAATTAATTTTACGGCTGAGTTGTTGAAGGCATTACAACAGATATTGGCTACTCAGCAGGCGAGAAAACTCCAGAGGGTCCCAGGGAAGGAGCCAACTGGGAACCTGATGAATCTGAGTCCAGGAAGCTGAGCGGACAGGAGAGAAGTCCAAAGGAGAGAAGTCCAAAGGAGAGAAGTCCAAAGGAGAGAAGTCCAAAGGAGAGAAGTCCAAAGGAGAGAAGTCCAAGAAAGAGAAGACCAAGGAAAGAGAAGACCTTTAACCCGCTACCGGGGTCTGAGGGTCAGGTGCAGAGAGTCAATACTGGGTCAATTACTAGGGCCGGAGTTAGATCCTCACAGAGTGATCAGGTGAGGAATCCTAGTGAGATAAAGAATCTACCCTACCGAAGAAGTTAGTGGGCCATCCCCTATAGTATCAGTGCAAGTGGAAGGCATCTACACTCAAGCTCTGCTGAACACTTGGGCTCAAGTCACTCTTCTTTATAGAGATTTTTATGATCAGTACTTGGAACATATCCCATTGAGCAAGCTGGAAGAGTTGGAGATTTGGAGCCTTGGAACTAACCGCTTCCCCTACGATGGTTACATTCAGATCAGAATCTCTTTTGGGCCAGCGGCCACTGGAACGGTCGAGACCTTTGACACCCTGGCTGTAGTATGTCCAAGGCCAGAAGGGGCAGACTGCAACTCCATGATAATTGGGACTAATAATGACATAGTACGAAGACTGCTGGAAAAAGTGATAGGAGAGGATGGGACTATACCTGAGAAGATTCATCCCATTTTACACCAAGGCTGTCAGCAAGTGATTCAGGAAAAGAGGGCTCCAGCCCATGGAGTGGGTCGGTTGTGGAAATTAGACACAAGAGAGACAGTACTCCAGCCTGGGGAAGTCACTTGCAGGAAGGCTACCGTGAAGCTCACTTGGGATCATCCTGGGCCTTTTGTAGTGATGGAAACAGATGCACAGACTGAAGCTGAAAGGTTAGTCATGGTCCCTGAGATTGTTCCCACCAAAACTTTACTGAGGAATAAAAGAGAGTGTCAATTAGCCTGCAAAATGTTTCCAATCACCCTGTGACATTAAAGGCAAGGATGTCTGTTGGCCAAGTGAGTGCTGCCACCCCAGTGACACCTGCAGAATAACTGAAGGGAAAGAGCCTGCAAGGTCTAAAGAAGGAACTGGAAGAGTGTGCTGCTGGTTTACCCCCTGCATGGAAAGAAATAATTAAGTCCCAACTATGGCGGTGGGAGAAAATTTTCACTACTGATGACTTCGATGTGGGATATGCCAAGAGTGCTCATCATCAAATACGTTTACAAGAAGAGAAGCCATTCAGAGAAAGGGCCCAGAGGATTTCTCTCAGTGATCTGGAAGATTTGAGGGAGCAGCTGGCTGAATTGGAAAGCTCTGGAGTAATTCAAGAATCCAGAAGTCCTTATGGTTCTCCAATAGTAGTAGTGCGAAAGAAGAATGGAACTTTGAGAATGTGTATTGACTACAGAACTCTTAACCGAAGAACCATTCCTGACCAATATACCACCCCAAGGATTGAAGACACTTTGCAGTGTCTGGCGGGAGCCAAATGGTTCAGTGTGCTGGACATGAAGAGTGGGTACTATCAGATACCTATGTGTGCAGAAGACAGGGAGAAGACAGCCTTCATATATCCATTGGGGTTCTATGAGTTTAATAGAATTCCACAAGGTTTGACAGGAGCTCCAGCTACCTTTCAGAGATTGATGGAGAGCACCCTGGGAGACATGAATTTGGTGGAAGTTTTGGTGTACCTGGATGACATCATTGTGTTTGGAAGAACTCTGGAAGAGCACAAAGTACGGTTGGAGAAAGTGTTTGAGAGGCTCCATGAAGAAGGGTTGAAGTTGTCCTAAGAGAAGTGCCAGTTCTACTGTACTTGGTCACCTACTTGGGTCATGTGGTGTCAGCTAATGGAGTGGCCACTGATCCGAAGAAACTGGAAGCAGTAACTGCATAGCCACGGCCGGAGACTTTGACAGAGCTGTGATCCTTTTTAGGGTTCTGTTCATACTATCAGAGATTTGTGGCTAATTTTGCCAAAATAACAAAATTACTCAATGAGCCATTGCAAGTGGCCTCTGGGGAAGATGATAAGAAACTGAAAGAGAAGAAGATAGGTCGAAGAGGAAAGAAGGAATCCATATGTGAGCAGTGGACTTCCTTGTGTGAAAAAGCGTTTCAGCAATTGAAGATCAGCTTGACTGTGGCTCCAGTTCTAGCTTATGCTGACCCTTCCAAACCCTATGAGCTTCATGTGGATGCCAGTAGAGTTGGATTGGGAGGAATACTTTACCAAGAGTATGGTGGTCATCTGCGGCCTGTGGCTTATGTGAGTCTAAGCCTCATACCCTCTGAAAGAAGTTATCCGGCTCATAAATTGGAGTTCTTGGCTTTCAAGTGGGCAGTTGTAGATACATTAAAAGACTATCTGTATGGAGCTCAGTTTGTCGTCAAAACTGAAAACAACCCATTGACTTACTTGCTGACAACTGCGAAGCTGGATGCCACAGGGCATAAATGGTTGGCTGCCCTAGCTGCATTACAATTTAGCCTCAAGTATAGTCCTGATGCTGGAAACAGAGATGCAGATGCTTTGTCCCTAGGACCTTATCTGCAAACCAAAGGAACTCAAGAGTGGACCTTCGTGCCAGCCGTTGGAGTACAGGCCCTGTGCAAAGGATTGGTTCACAGCTTGAGAGGAGTGGCTGCTGAATCTATAGGGATATCACCAGCAGAAGTGCCATTATCTTATTGTGGAGTGACACAAGTGAGAAGTGAAGGGCTTCCTAGGCTGACGAAGAAGGAGATCAAGACTGATCAGGAACAAGATCCCCTTGGACGAGTGACTTTACAGGCCATAGCTCAACAAAACCCTCAATTGCGTTTGAAGAGTACTCTTAGTCAGGCCAGAGTGTTACATCGTGAATGGAACCGACTACAGCTGAAAGATGGAGTACTTTATAGGCAAGGCCTTAGTGAAGGGACAGAAGAAACCTGGCAGTTGTATCTACCTAAAAAATATTGCAGTTCAGTTTTACTGTCATTACATACAGCAAAAAGAACCGCCACACTGAAGTACGATATCCAATGAATTGCCCGTAAAAATACAGCACACGCAGATGCGTTTCGGCTTGTAGCCTTGTTCACAGCATGTTTCCAAATGGCATATAACACACATATATACAAAAAGAAAGGGAAAATGGAGAGGAGTCTCCCACCAATGCAAAGAAAATATTGGTTAATTGAAATTGGGGGTGGAATGTCAAAAAAGATGAAATCCTTTAATACAAATTCCCAAAGATCAAAATGGCCATACATAAAAGTAAAGAGAAAAAAAACAAAAAAAAAAACAAAAGGGGGCGTAAAAAAAGGGGGCTTAAAAAAAATAAATAAATAAAAAATGGCATAAAAAAAAAAAAAAGAGAGAGGAAATAATGATGTTAATATGGATGGCACAAGAAAATGCACTGATGTTGCTGGTTAGCGAAGGAAAAGATCAACATCGTATCGAAGGTTCATGCCTTGGGGAATCTTTTGTGTTCTGGGTTCTGAGCGGTGCACCTTTGTGGTTTACTGTCATTACATGATGAACATGGACACCTGGGTATAGAAGGAACCTTTCAATTAATCAAAACCAGATTCTATTGGCCAAATATGAGAAGGGAAGTAGAAGATTATTGCAGATATTGTATGTTTTGTATCCAGAGAAAGACTCTTCCAATCCATGCTGCCACTATGGAACATTTGCATAGTCAGGGCCCATTAGATCTGGTATGTATTGACTTCCTGTGCCTGGAACCAGATACAGGTGGAAGAAGCAACATATTGGTGGTAAGTGACCATTTCACCAGATATGCACAAGTCTACCCCACCAAGGTCAGCGTTCCAGATAGAGAAGTTCAATCAGGATGTCTTCCATCCAAATCGTTGTGTTGAAGTTAATAGACCTACTTGTTCTTTCAAACCCCAACAAAAAGCTCCTTTGTTGCCAGTAGGGAAGAAAGCCTCTTCAGGTTAATGAGTAAAACCAGTGGATAGAGCTCTGCCTTCAGTCGTGAAGTTCCATTACCTGGAAGAAGACAGACAATCCCAGTGAGCCTGTTGCCTAGTCAAGAAATTAAAGTTGAACCTCCATCAGAAGACTTACCTTCTTCTGCTTAAGGACAAGGGGATTTCATCAATTTCCAAAATGACTGACTATATTCCTCAACTTGCAGATACTGAAGAGCCGGGTGAGATTTTAACTTCTAGCGTGCTGAATAATCGTGAAGAGGATCTACCTTTCAATGATGTTTCTATGGATGGTTCTCCTTTGAAGACTCCACTAGAGAGAGAAAATGCTCCATCACTTGTCCCCTTGTGTGGATCAGAGAAAGACTGTCTTCCTACCTCTGAGGTTGACATTGTTTCTAATCCTAAACTAGAAATTGAGAGATCCCCCACCCCTTTGGATAATGTTCCAGATGATGTTGTCTCTACTCGGGACTCCTCCTTGTCTTCGAAGAAATATTCACCCACCTCAAAGATTGACTTATGACACCTTGGGAGAAAGTTCTAATAGGCTGATTCCTTTCCATCCTTTGCTATGCCAAATCAAGATAAAGGCGCCCTCCATGTCATCCCTGACACTATTGGTTGGGACGTGGCTATTGCCTTGGCCTGTCAGAAAACTGATTATGAACTCAAAGAGAATGTATATAAATGTTTTCAGTAAAACCCAGATGTTTGTCAGTACTTGTTGAATTTAGCTTAGAGTTAGGATGTACTAACCATATGTTTGTTTCAGGTTGCTAAGCCCTGAGTATTTGGGAACCAAATGTTTAAATGGGGGGGGGGGGGGAGTGTAGCCAGGAGTTCAGAAATATTCCTCTGGCATACAGACAAGTGTGTTCATTGCTTAAAATGGGGAACTCCCTCTAGTGTTTGCTTGTGAATAAGACTGTAATTGCAGCAAGGATGATGCATTGTGGGAGTTGTAGTGTGGAAAGAGGAAACAGTCAGCAGACTCTGGTGTGAAGGACTCAATTTCCCATCGGGCTGTGCTGCGCTGGAGACTTCTGGGAGGTGCAATGCATTGTAGGAGACTTATTTAAAGGGAAGGAGTGGCTAACAATGGCCTCTTGGGAACGGCTTGATCAATCAGAGAGGAACCCTGTGTGCTGCTGCTACCAGATATAGGCCTGCGGCCTATTTACAGCGTTCCAGCTGACTGAATTTATCTGCAGGTGACCCAGCTAGTAATCGCTCTCCAGCATCACAGTGAGTGGACAGTGGAGCCATCTGAAACTCATCTCTGTTTGGATTTAAACCACAGCAGCTGCTGCAACAGTCGTGTCTGTCGATCAGGAGAGCTGCAAGGAGTGCAGCAGATGACTTCTACCTCCCAGGACCAAGCAGCCTGTGTGAACTAACGGTCCCAGCGTTACCAGCATCATCATCTGAGTGCCGGATTGTTTGTCTGCATACAGTCCTTTGGTGTTGGTGAGCAGGCTCAGGCCCACAAGAGTAAGAGTACTTATACTGTCTATGCCACATCTCTTTATTACTTCTTGGATTACTGTTGTTATCAGTTTATTCAAAGAAGCCAGCTGCACTACAAAGTTCTTTAGTGCAGTAGAATTTTACCTCTTTCTGCCTCATCTCAGAGATTGGAAGGACACAGCATTCATAGGTACCTAAATTCCTATTGCCCGCAGAAGACTGCTTGAACTTTGTAGGAAAGGATTGTTGCATCTACATCAACTCTTCTTCTCCCCAATTATATACTCAGGGCTATGGTATTATTTAACCTCCTAAGAACTCTCTAAGCTAGAACAGGAGAAGTTAAATAGAAGCCATAATTATCTGGTGTATTCGTCTAGTAATAGTTTAACTGCTAAGTAGATAAAGTTTATCATTACATTGTAGAACAGTGTTACTCTTTTGAAGTAGAATCCATTAAGTGGTACCCATTTATCCTTTGGGTCATCTATTTGGAATAGGGTTTTGCTGTAATATTTCCCTGTTCAGTTTCAGTAGATATTTCCAAATTACCTTTGTTTTTAAAGACCCATTGGGTATTGTTTAAACTCAATTGGAGGAATTTGTATTATTTTCAGCTGGAGTTATTGTTGGATAATACAGGGAGTGACGGAAGTGTACAAGTCATTTACTCCCTTTGTTCACCAGAACTATAAGTGTGAATTTCTAAAGTGAAGGAATGTGATATTTTGTTGCCTCAATATTGTTATTGCTTGCAGAAATAAGAGTTAAATTGATTCTTTAAGCAACCCTCAAGAAGGCAGTGCAACATATATATAGACCGTATCTCACAAAAGTGAGTACACCCTCACATTTTTGTAAATAATTTATTATATCTTTTTATGTGACAACACTGAAGAAATGACACTGCTACAATGTAAAGTAGTGAGTGTACAGTGTATATTTGTGTTCCCCTCAAAATAACACAACACACAGCCATTAATGTCTAAACCGCTGGCAACAATAGTGAGTACACTCCTAAGTAAAAATGTCCAAATTGGGCCCAAAGTGTCAATATTTTGTGTGGCCACCATTATTTACCAACACTGCCTTAAGCCTCTTGGGCTTGGCCAGTCCATCACCTTTACCCCCAGATTCTTTAGCAAGGCAGTGGTCCTCTTGGATGTGTGTTTGGAGTCGTTATCATGTTGGAATACTGCCTTGCAGTCCAGTCTCTGAAGGGAGGGGTACATGCTCTGCTTCAGTATGTCACAGTACATGTTGACATTCATGGTTCCCTCAATGAGCTGTATCTCCCCAGTGCCAGCAGCACTCAAGCAGCCCCAGACCATGACACGCCCACTACCATGCTTGACTATAGGCAAGACACACTTGTTTTTGTAGTCCTCATCTGGTTGCCGCCACACATGTAGCCATGTGCTCCCTTGGGAATAGCTGATAGTTGTGGTTCACCTTATAGCTGCCCTCAATCGCACCATATCTCATACATCCGAAGTCACTGAAGAGGCCGGCTCTTGTTTTTGTTTGTTTCATTTAGGGGATTTAACTTGGATGGGGAAAAGGGGTGACTATGGGATGCCCAAAGAATTGGTTACAGGACCTCCTATATACACTTCAGTAAATACACTTTACTTTCTCCAGCACATCTCTTCTGCAGACTATTGCTCCTTCACTTCTCTCCAGCACATCACTTGCAGACTATTGCTCCTTCACTTCTCTCCAGCACATCATTTAGTTCCTGACCTGAAGGGAAATTTTTTAAGCTCACATAACTCCTTTCTCTTCACATGGTGAGGCCTGCAAACTGCCAGCAGAGCCTCTGGAACACCCGTTATGGGTCAGGGTCTTGGACCCCTCAAAGTGCAGCTTAGTACATTGGTGCTAGCTGGGTCTTTGATGGACTACAACTCCCAGCCCATTTCTCTTCCAGGTCGCACCGACCTGCTTTCTCTACAGTGACACTCCTTTCCCTGACTGACTTCCAACGCTTCACAGACTGTCCACTATTACGCTCCCAGACTGCTCCAGCCTTTCTCTTCCAACTCCCAGGGTCTGTCACTCACCGACTCCAGTGGATGATTTAAAGTGTTCACTGTTCTCCTACTCCCTTGCGCTGCTCCAGGAATCACCTCCACTCCTGTCTGCACCCGAGTCTCCAGGCTTCAATATCACCCCCCCCCCCAGACTGGGGGCTCCCTCCTGGGTAGAGTCCTCCACAGCACCTCACCTATATCTTCCACACTTGCACTCCTGACTTCTCCTCCCCCCCTGCTGGTAGATGGCTGTATTTAAGGAGGCCTGCCCCCTGCCAATCCAGACTGTAGATTGGTCAAGGCTCCCTGTCATACATCAGGAAGCGATATCTCCTCATTCGTCCCCCTTTCCAGAACCTTCTCTGCTCAAGAGAGTGGAAACTCCAAGGTGTGTTCCTTTCTTCTGTCTCCAGCCACTCCCCAGCTCAGATCAAGACATTCAGGCCAGCATTTACAGTCATACCTGACTAAATTTTGCCTCTAATAGCAAAAAATCACTACAAAACGCACCTATCACTATGGGGGCGCTACACTCACCCCCCCAAACATCAGCTGCACGGACATCCCAAAGTCAAAAAGTGGGAGGGGAAAAGGGAACAAACTTGGAAAGGGGACATACAAAACTGTACAAATAAATAAGGTACAACAATATATCTCTGCCATTGTTTTTGTAATATTTACACTATACAGTTAATCACATTTCACATTTCCTGACTACAGAGCCCTGCAGCTAGTCACATACCAAATTACTGTACATTCCTGAGTCAGAGCACATCTCCCGAAGGAGGAGCCCTCTACCCGCCTTGTTAGTAGTGAAAAATTGATGTTTGTCTTGACTCTCGACTGAAGGAGATGAACAGCCATTCCATCCCGGGAATCCTAAGAGAAGAGGAACACAACTAAACTAAACTAACTAATCAAACCAGTCTATCAGGAGGGGTTATTATCCTCCTGATATGTCAACCTAGCACATGAGTCTTTTTCTGTACTTCTTTCACCTGCCTGCCCTGCAGTGAGGAGTTATGATCCCACTGCAGGAGCAGAAAAAAAGAAAGTCCACCGTTTTTTTTCCTTTAAGGTTCCTGATGGGAGGTGCCCCTCCCCAAGCAACAGGTCCTCAAGTAATGGAGGCAGGACCAAACATCACCCTAATGTCCTTGCAGTGAACAGTTTCTTCCACTGGGCACAGGGTGGCAGGCTAGTTTGTTCTGCAGTTCAGGGGAAAGTGCACAGTCCGCTACTCCTCCAGCAGTCTATGAAGCGTGCTGCCTAGGCTTTACTACATCACAGTCCCAGACATAGTAGTGAGGATCAGGCGATCTCACCCGCTGGTCCCCCTCTCCCCGAACTGAAATAGAATAGCTCCTTGCGGGCTGGTTGGCCTTCACAATCATCACACAGTCTTTCTTGATAGACCGCCCAAGGCTCCATTCCCTTTTCAGCTCCCTGAATCTCTCCCAGCAGTTGCTCTCAGGGCCCCGCAAGGGCTTGGGTACATGTAGATAGTCCCATGTCCTGTAGTCCTCCCACTCCTCTCTCGAGCTCTCTACGGTGTCAATGATATGGTGTGGGATGTAGGGGTAGTCTAGACCCCACTCCAGAGCAACACGGCGTTGGACCTCCCTCTGATACCTGGAGAACCTCAGCAGTCTAACACGGTTCCCTTTCCCAGGCCTAACTTAGGTAGCCATGGACCTTTCCACCATCTGCCACTATGTGGGTGCTCTGGTCTGGGTAGTGGAGGGCCTGTCAAGGAAAGTCTGGTAGCTGACACTGAAGGTCCCTGCAGCTGATCTGGTGTCTTGAGGGGGCTCCATCTTATCCCCAAATAGAGGGAGAGGGCCTGCGAACTTCCCGTTTCCTCCTCTTCATCCAACCCCTCACTTGGAGATGACCTCTACACCAGGTGCTCCAGTGACCCAAAATCAGCCAGCAGTCTGAAGGACTCCTAGTCTATGGCCCTCTGTTCAACATCTTCAGCTGGTACACTAGGGAGCGCTTCCCCTTCCCTCTCTGACTCTGGCCTCGCTGGGATGTCTACAGCCGGACCCCGTGGCGATCAGGGTCCGCTCCGGCATTTCCGGCAACCAGGTCAGTAATGGTAACAGTCTCCAACCTTCCGCCATCTCTCTCCTCCTGGTGACTGCCGCAAGCACGCTGACTCTTCCAGGGCGTTGCACTGCCCCCACGTTTCCAGACGAGCTGGTGCCAAATGTTCTGATAAGCAGTCTTGCTGCGTGTCACGATGCTGTAACCCCTTGTAGGAAGGACAAACCTTTACAGATACTCTGACGCTAGCAGGGCTTGCCCAGACTTGTTGGTGGTTGCCGGTAGCAACAGTAAATTGTAATAGCCACAGTTTTGCTGGGCAACTCCTTAACACAGTCTCTCTTTGCTCAGCAGAAACACTCCAAGGCATACTTTTACTGTAGGAATTGGAGCAGACATTTGCAAAGTACTTGTAATGCCCAGCCTTAGCAGAACACCGGGCATATTTGTAATCCAGTGGTAATGTCAGGCTGTAGCATGGTGCAGGACATATTTGTAATCCACGAGTTCATTCGCCCGCCGTGATTGCCATGGACAAGGCTTCACTTCTCTCCAGCACATAACTTGCAGACTATTGCTCCTTCACTTCTCTGCAGCACATCACTTCCTGACCTGAAGGGAAATTTATCAGGCTCACATAACTCCTTTCTCTTCACCGCAGCTAGCACATGGTGAGGCCTGCAAACTGCCAGCAGGGCCTCCGAACCACCCATTACACACCAGGGTCTTGGACCCCCTCAAAGTGTAGTTAGTACCATGGTGCTAGCCGGGCCTTTGATGGACTACAACTCCCAGCCCATCCCTCTTCCAGGTCCCACCGACCGGCTTTCCTTACAGTGACACTCCTTTCTCTGACTGGCTCCCAAGGCTTCACAGACTGTCCACTATTACGCTCCCAGACTGCTACGGCCTTTCTCTTCCAGCTCCCAGGGTCTGTCACTCAGAGACTGCAGTGGATCCTTTAAGTGTTCACAGTAGCACCTCTGCTGTTCTCCTACTCCCTTGTGCTGATCCAGGAATCACCTACATTCCTGGCTGCACCCGAGTCTAAAGGCTTCAAGGTCACCCCCCAGACTGAGGGCTCCCTCCCGCATAGAGGCCTCTGCTACATCTTCCACACTTCCAGTCCCGAATTCTCCTCCCCCCCCTGCTGGCAGACAGCTGTATTTAAGGAGGCCTGCCCACTGCCAATGCAGACTGTAGATTTGTCAGGGCTCCTTGTCATACATCAGGAAGTGACACCTCCTCATTCTTCCCCCTTTCCAGAACCTTCTCTGCTCAAGGGAGAGGAAACTCCGAGGGGTGTTCCTTCCTTCTGTCTGCAGCCACTCCCTGAGCCACTCCCCAGCTCAGATCAAAACATTCAGGCCTGCATTTACAGCCAGGCTTGACTAAATCTTGCCTCTCCTAGCAAAAACTCACTACAAAATGCACCTATAACTATGGTGGTGCTACACACTCTTGACACCATCTGAACCAAATAAGTTTATCTTGGTATTTGTCCTTAGTTTGCTTGTCTTCAGCAAACTGTTTGCGGGCTTTCTTGTGCATCATCTTTAGAAGAGGCTTCCTTCTGGAACGACAGCCATGCAGACCAATTTGATGCAGTGTGCAGTGCATGGTCTGAGTACTGACAGGCTTACCCCCCACCCCTTCAACCTCTGCAGCAATGCTGGCAGCACTCATACGTCTATTTCCCAAAGACAACCTCTGGATATGATGGATATATGTTAAACCGCTATATGGTCTCAGCTACCGTGCTGCAGCTCAGTTTCAGTGTCTTGGCAATCTTTTTATAGCCTAGGTCATCTTTATGTACAGCAACAATTCTTTTTTTCAGATCCTCAAAGAGTTCTTTGCCATGAGGTGCCATGTTGACCAGTATGAGATAGTGAGAGGGATAACACCAAATTTTACACACCTGCTCCCCATTCACACCTGAGTCCTTGTAACACTAATGAGTCACATGACACCAGGGAGGGAAAAAGGCTAATTGGGCCCAATTTGGACATTTTCACTTAGGGGTGTACTCACTTTTGTTGACAGTGGTTTAGACATTAATGGCTGTGTGTGGAGTTATTTTGAGGGGAAAGCAAATTTACACTGTTATACAAGTTGTACACTCACTACTTTACATTGTAGCAAAGCGTCGTTTCTTCAGTGATGTCACATTTTACAAAAATGTGAGCGGTGTACTCACTTTTGTGAGATACTGTGTGTGTATATATATATATATATATATATATATATATATATATATATATATATAAAACATTTTTTTGAGAAAAGACATATTAGTCATAGAGATCAGAAGCACATAGGTAAAAGTAGCAGATTAGTAAAAGGGTTGAAAAAATCTTATTATACTGAAAATTAGAATAAATTCTTATGCTCGGTTTAGATAAGGGGTGTCTTACAGGCAACTTGATTTTCATGCTCAAATATATCCAAGGCCAGTATAAAGAATTCAAATTAAAACTGGACTTCTAATCCCAAATACTGTATTGCGGTAAAGAAGATATTGGTTGCATATGGAAGAAATACATTTTTTCATCCTTTAGTCCTCTAGGAATGGATTCTTTACGGCAATTTGTTAAAGGGGAAGTCGAGGCAGATAAAAAGACACAAATTGATGCATGCAAATATATTCACAAGGAGCAGGCTAAGCAGCAGGGTGACCTCATCTTTATGCTGCTAATCTTTCACTATCCAGCAATAAGCCTGTGGGTGGGAATAAAACTCTGTATCTTAAAGCCTATATTTTTTTTTAAATCAGCACAAAGGATGGTCCTCTGACCCACTCCCAAATACCGCTGCATTTGTAATTTTGACCAAATGATTGGATTAAAGAGGAGCCAACAGAGCATTGTTGCCAACCTTACTACAACTTGAAGAACAGTGCGTACCCTTTTTTTAAAGTTTCATCTGCCATTGCCAGTAGCAACTGCAAGTCAAACAAAGAACATCAAGTTCAGGACGTGATTAAGTTAGTCAAGATCAAGAGAAATGCTACTAATGTACAGGGATCTGTCAGTCAGGATGTACATTTTTTTGTACAAACTTGTTGAAAGCCAAATATATTTTTCTACTAATATTTATTGAACTTTGCATGTCCTGAACCTTGAACCCTTTGCTCCTCCCATGAACTTCCTATTAAAGCCATGCCTTTGCACTTCCTGTTTGCCAGATTATTATGCCCCCTCCAGCCAATATCTCACTCTTGTCACTCCTTCTGCCATTTATATCTTCATTATCACTTGTTACCAACCCTTGGCTTGTTCCTAGACTATGCTTCTGCTTCATCTCAACCTGCAACCACATGTTACCGATCTTTGACTTGTTTACTGACTACTCTTCTGCTTATCCCTACCTACCTACTTATGGGGGTAGCGCTACATTTAGAATACTCACCTCAGGTGAGCCTGTGTCGTTCACCAGGTTGACCTGCTTCTGTACTTATCAGGTTGGTCAGTGGGTGCCCCACTATTGTTATATCTACTGGCCTCTGAGCCTGACTACAGACTGTGACAATAGTTTTGTTCTGCTTTTCTCCAGTTTGGACCCGATGGACAGTCAGTATGAATACATTGTATACAGTATGACACATGCACTTCCAAATTGTAGATACCCTTAGCAGGTGTACAGCTTTAGAACATAATCACCATCATGGTACATGCACTGGGGACACATGGTATATGTCTACAACATAAATACAAGCACCTGAAAAAGACATGAAAAGTGCACAGAGCCGGCATCCACCCCCCTTAGTAACTTTCCATTTCAGTAATATCCTCAGACCCCCACCCTCTGTGACACAGTGAGTCCCCATTAGGGGTGTCTAGAGGGTGGCTTGGCCAACCATGATCATTCCTGCAATTGGTACTATCTACCGTCTTCCCCTACACATTCCCCCCGATGTTCACTGTATTCTTTGTAACCCTTAAAGCCACAATAACATACCAATATGGTGTTTTGTCTAAACCTGTTACTTTATTACACTAACACAACTAGTTATGCATGTTCATTTGTATTTCTCTTTGAAATTCAAAATAAAAGCTGTTGGAAAAGTGCACAGAGCCAAAAAAGATGGGGAAGTTATAAGATACTTGCCTCTAAAGTCTGTTTGATATATGGCAAATATGATACAGAAGTGGGCCCAAAGGAGTTCTTTATCTTTAAAGTACAGCTATCCTTTGAAATGAAAAATGAACAAAGAATATCCCTCTATAGTATGTACTTGCCTCGATCCAAAGCACTCAGTGTAATTTCTCTCTGCTGTCTCTTCCCTCTGCTATCTGCAAGAGTCACATCTAATAAGCTAAAACCACAAAATCTTAAGAGATAGACTGTCCCCCACCCAGCACACAGCAGGTGACTGACAGTTTCAAATCTGTATGTTTCTCTATAAGCCTGTGTAGAGGTGGGTGTGTCCATTCTCTCCACTCATCTCTCCAATTACACTGAGCTCTGTGCTGTATGCTGTGCAGTGTGTGACATTATATGCCTGCCCCCTGCCTTCTACTGCTGAGAAATCGCCTTTAAACTGTGTACTTTGCATGGATCTGGAGAAGACAGGGCTGAAGATAAACAGATACAACTTATGTAGAAGGATTTGTTTTATCCCTGTTAATCTCTTGAGGCCAGTCACTTCAATGTGTATATGTAAGCATTTACAACCACTTTGAAAAGTGTTTTCTATACCAGAGACAGTAACCATAACCAGCCAGGTTATGGTGAAGGGGACTAAAAGAGCTTTTGGGTTCTTTTCAAACATCATCAACATAATCTGTTTGGTTATGGTTTAACATTTTAAAATGAAACCTAGGAAGCAAGAAGGCTGCCATTGCCGACCCACTCTGGAAAATAACCAGTCCCCTGTCTGATCTAGCAGTTTTGGTAAGATCAAGTCCAGGTGAGTAGTATGAAATTCCAATCACTGGGTGAAGGTCAGGTCCGTGAACCTTTTCACATGACACTCAGAAGAAGTTTGTAGACAGCACTCCGGTAGATGGGAAAATGGTGATCCAATTTTTATTTCAAATCATAAATACAAGAATCAACATCCAAGGATATCCAAGAACATGTCCACTTGCAAGTGGATGGCAAGACAGGAGCAAAAGATTAACGCGTTTCACTAAATAAGATTTGCTTAATCATAATCTAACAAATGGCTGGTCACGCTGATATAAATATATTCTTCCCCAGGTGAACTGAGGACCAGAGAATTGTATCAAGCTCAAATTAACTCCTTACCTTCTGAAAACCAGACATGGCAAAAGCTATGGATATACATTCAATGGTGCAACCAAATATATAACAATGCATAGTGATATAAAGTAATACAAAGTAGGAAATTATGTAAATGACAAAATATCAACACAAAATGTGAAAACACCATTAATTGGTCTATATCGATCTTTTGTTGGGTAGTGTGTGTGTAGGCAGCA
The DNA here is from genome assembly GCA_018402905.1 of Glandirana rugosa. Taxonomy (NCBI): domain Eukaryota; kingdom Metazoa; phylum Chordata; class Amphibia; order Anura; family Ranidae; genus Glandirana; species Glandirana rugosa. Next base: position 13,830 of record BLSH010233557.1, on the reverse strand, counting down.
GATTAAATGGTGTTTTATCTTAAAAAAAACAATAAATGAATACAAATAATCTTGATAAATGCTGCAAATATACACAGCCACCGATCCATAATTAAAAGAAAAAGAATCGATAAAAATAAAACAATTGAATGAAATAAAAACAAAAACAACAACAAAATGTAGTATGAAAAAATGCTGCATGGTCGCATACTGGTTAGATAAAAGAGTATCATTGCATTGTCATTGCAGAATCTCAAAACCCGTATTTCGACCAAAAAAGAAAAGTAGAAAAGCAACTATCCTATTATTGAATGTAAGACCAGACATATTTTATGCATATTGATGAACACAGCTATATATTTTTCACCTTCCTGTTAGCTCATATAGAAACAAGTATGAAGACAAAACGATGAAATTCATGCATAAACGTCTGGACTGGAAAGTATCAGCCGATCTAATAGTTAAAAGGAATCATCGGTACAAAAAGCAGGATATTTTTTAGGTCTAGGGAACTTGAAAAGAAAAGGAAAGGATACCACTAAATTCAAGGACATTGTCAATCCATGCAAGTAGTAGTAAACCTCCCACTGCTTAATTCACATTACGATTATTGTATCAAGACCAATATACAGGACGACAAGATCGGTCGTACCATGTATGTGGTCTAATTTGAAATGCTAGTAATAAAAAAAGGGGCAGATGGGAAATATAAGACGTGTTGTATTTAACATAAGGGGCAATCCAAAAAAAGCATTTAAATGCTAACTGAACCCCATAAAGGACAAAGAGCATACTAGAATGTCCCTTTAATTTAATTTTTTGATTTTTAAATTTTTTAAAAAAGGTTATCATCATTAGTTCTCATAATAGTGGATGACATCCCATTCAAAATTTAAGCCATAAGGCTTTCTGCTTCTTAATTTATGTATCCAAAACACCTCTCGTTTGCAAAGAAGGCGAAACAGATCACCCCCTCTTTCGTGTACCCTAACCTTTTCTATCACCTGAACTTTCAGCAATGAAGAGTTACCTTCAAGTTGAAAGTTATAGTGGCAGGCTATATTGGTGGATTTTTTAGTTCTTATGTCCGCTAGATGTTCATGAATCCTATCCCTAAGTCTGTGGTTTTGCTCACATATTGTACGGAACAGGTAGCGCAGGTGACGGCATAAATAACATAAGATGTATTACAGTTATAAAAATTATCAATAGTATATTCCTTGCCGTCGACTGAGCCATAGAACCTGTTACCCTGCAATATATGAGAACAACAGGGGCAGTCGATCGCCCCACATCTGAAATTCCCTTTGCAAAGGAGCCATGTGAGGGATTGTGATTTATTATGTTTAGAGTCAAAGAAGCTGGGAGCTAAATAATTGCCCAGAGTCTTTGCTCTCCTAGCAACTATATTAACACCCTGATCTAAAATTTTAGAGCTTACTTAATCACTGAAAAGAACTGGCAAATATTTATTAATTATGTGCTTGATTTGATTGAATTCAGGACTATAACCTAAAACCAAATATGGCCGATTTTGTTTATCTACATTAGTCCTATGAGATTTTTTATATGTTTTAAGAAGGTCTTTTCTATTCTTTTTTTGGCACAAGTAAATGCTCTGTCAAGTGACCATCTGGGGTATCCCCTGGCCAAAAAGCGACCATACAACTTGGACGCTTCTTCCTCAAAGGAGGATTGATTGCTATAAATGCGACGCAATCTGAGGAATTTGCCCATGGAGATTCCCTTGATCGCGTGATGAGGATGGCTGGAGCTAGCGTGTAACACACTGTTCCCTGCCATTGGTTTTCTATACAGATTGCACGAAACTCGATTTCCACAATGTGTTAACTCAACATCCAAAAAATTAATGGTATCATAACTTTTACATCCAGTAAAAACCAGATTATAATTATTATCATTAAGATGTGACAGAAACAAATCAAGATCAAGTTCCCTGCGACAGATAAAGATCAAATTGTCTATGTACCGATAGTACATGACGATCTGATCTCTGAAGGGGTTGCCATCTCCAAAGATGCGGGGCCTCTCCCACCACCCCATATAGAGGTTCGTGAGTGAGGGCGAAAATTTGGCCCCCATCGCAGCGCCACACCTTTAGAGATAAAAAGTGCCATCAAACAAGAAGTAGTTGTATTTTAACAGATAGTTAAGTACATCCAAAATAAACAGTTTAGTCTCAATATTGAGGTCTGTAAGTTGTTCCATCCAAAACTGCACCACTGTCATTGCTAGATTGTGTGGGATTCACGAGTACAGACTGAAAACATCGCAGGTGATCCAGCTGAACTCATCACTCCATACCCACTGATCCATAATTTTCAGTAAGTGGTTGGTGTCCCTGAGGAAACTAGGTAAAATACATACCATAGGTTTTAATTGGGCATCTAACCATTCTCCAAGATGTTCATTTAGGGAACCAATCCCCGATACTATCGGACACCCCAAAACTGGGGAGGTCCCCTTATGAACTTTTGGACAATGATGAAAGATGGGTAAAATTGGAAATTCAGGAATTAGAGCTTCTGCTTCTTTGTTGTTAAAAATATCCAACCTCAATCCCTCTTTCACCAACATTGATAGAATACCCTTATATTCCTTTGTAGGATTTCCCTTGAGGATGATATTTGTCTTTTTATCTGACAGCTGTCTAAGTGCTTCTTTTTTGTTATCATCAATTAAAGATTTCAGGGCAGGCCTCTCAGATTTACTCAGATTGTGTCCATTGATATAACCCTGGGCAGGTAGTTGTGAAAACAGACAGAATAATTCATCTTGTAAGTGATATAACTAAAGGTTTGCTGGGCAATGTATGTCTCTTTGCTGATGATACAAAGGTGTGTAATAGGGTTGATATCCCTGGAGGTGTCTGTAACATGGAACATGATTTGGCATTGCTGGAAGATTGGTCAAAGCAGTGGAGACTGCAGTTCAATATTTCTAAATGTAAAATAATGCATCTAGGGAAAAAGAATCCGCTTAGAGAGTACAGCATTGGGGGCACAGTGTTAGCCAGCCCTACAGAAGAAAAATATTTGGGGGTGCTTATTTCAGATTATTGCAAAATGAGCAAACAGTGTAACCAGGCAGCGGGAAAAGCAAATAGAATTCTGGGATGTATCAGTAGAGGGATCACCAGCAGGAGGAAGGAGGTTCTGATTCCTCCATATATATTTTTAGTGAGACCTCACTTAGAATACTGTGTCCAGTTCTGGAGACCACACTTACAAAAAGATATTGATAAAATAGAACGAGTTCAGAGACGGGTAACAAAAATGGTGAAAGGTCTGGGGGATAAAACATATCAAGAGCGACTTCAGGAACTTAATATGTACAGTCTGGAGGAAAGAAGGGAGAGGGGAGACATGATTGAAACCTTTAAATACATCAAGGGGGTGAATAAGGTTCAGGAGGGCAGTCTTTTCAAATATTTCAATATGAAACCAAAATCAAGAACACGGGGACATGACCTCCAACTAACTGGGGGGAAGTTCAAAACTAATCTTAGAAAGTATTATTTTGCTGAAAGGGTGGTTGATGACTGGAATAAACTACCAACAGAGGTTGTGAGACAGTCAACAGTAAATGGCTTCAAACATGCTTGGGATAAACATAAATCTATAGTCAGACAACAAGGTTAATGTAAAAAAAATATATATATAAAAAAAAAAAAAAAAATAAAAAGGGGCAGACTCGATGGACTACTCAGTCTTTTTCTGCCGTCACTTTTCTACTGTATGTTTCTATCTTCAATGGATTTTTGGAATTTATCCATCTCAGGACACCTAGTCTGGATAGGATACAAATTGGAGGATACTTTTATGGTAGTTTGTTGAACTTTGTCTAAACCACAGTCGGAACTGATATGTACATGACTTTCTGACTCCAAATCTTCTAGATCGGTAATAGCACACATCTCCCTAAAAGTATGAAGACTGGACCCAGGCTCACTAGAACTAGAAACAACCTCCGAGACTTCCTCTTTGTCTACACCAAAATAGTGTCTTTGTAAAGTAAGGTTACGTATAAATCTGTTAACATCCAGGATAGACTCGAAGGGGTTAAAGTGAGCATGGGGGCAGAAATTGAGGCCCTTGGACAAAAGAGACAATTCACCCTCAGTAAGTGATCTGTTAGACAAATTAATAACATTAGAAAAAGTTTCTATTTCTCCTTCATTGCATGTGTTCTTAACGGATATCTTTTTCTGGCAGGATCGTCGGTATCAGCATGACCAGCTATTTGTTAGATTATGATTAAGCGAATCTTATTTCGTGAAATGCGTTAATCTTTTGCTCCTGTCTTGCCATCCACTTGCAAGTGGACATATTCTTGGATATCCTTGGATGTTGATTCTTGTATTTATGATTTGAAATAAATTGGATTACCATTTTCCCATCTACCGGAGTGCTGTCTACAAACTTCTTCTGAGTGTCATAGCAGTTTTGGTAGTTTGTTTGTCTCAGAACAAGCATGGAGACCATCTTTTCTGACACCCCTGTAACTTTACTAATTTTCCTGCATTTGCTAAGTCACTGCCTTATTGATGAACCTGAAATTACTGAAGCCAGAGACAACCAGGCATATAGCATTGTAGAAGGAAGTCAGCAATGGCAGCTCCCTCTTTTTACAGGTCTCCCTAAAGCATATTTCCACTTTTACAGCCAAATTAGAATTGCACCTATTTTATATTTGTTACATATTCCCATTAACTTAGCAGATCTTACCTTTTTAAGTGATTTTTACTTACTTAAAAACCATTACATTCTCTGCATGCTTTGTAATGTTTAGGAGGGTGCTGTGGAGCAATGTTTACCATAATCATTACTGTCTGTGCTGTGTTCACAGTTCTTCATTAAAGAGGAAGTAAACCCTGATGGGGTTTACTTCCTCTGTATTCCCCTGCAAAGCAGAAGCATAATGGGCTACTATGCATTGCATAGTAGCCCATTATGTGTCACTTACCTGCAAACAAAGCTTGCAATGTATCCTGTGCAGGCAGTGTCCACCTTCAGCCCCTCTTCCTTCTGGGGCCACGACTCCGGCTCTGTGACTGGCCGGAGTCGCATTAAATCACTCCCACGCATGTGCGTGGGATCCACCAGTCACGGCACGATCGCAGTGGAGGAACGGCACGGAGGCCATTTCTTCACTGTGCATATGCTAACATGACGTCGGCACAGCAAATACACTGCATATCTCCTGAACCGTACAGGTTTAGGAGATATGCAAGGCACCTACAGGTAAGCCTTATCATAGGCTTACCTGTAGGTTAAAGTGGCTGTCACGAGTTGACAACCACTTTAAGACACCACGTGTACTATATACCGTACACCGCCGAATGCACCGATATATAGTGTACACTCAATACGCTATGTGTATATATATATATATATATATATATATATATATATATATATATATCAGGCTGTATATATTTTAACACACCAGGTCAAGTGGGGAGCCTCCAGTCACGGCATGATCTCAGTGAAGAAACGGCACGTAGGCTGTTTCTTCACTGCGTAAGTGCCGAATGACGTCAGCAATGTGAGTACACTGTATATCTCCTAAACCATGCAGGTGTCGGAGATATGCAGGGCACCTACAGGTAACACCAAACACAGATGACAGGTAAAATAGGTCTCAGGTATGTTAAATTACATTAAAGACTGGTGCCACTCACTAAAATTAGTGTCCCTCAGTTAAACCAGAAGCAGTATACAAAAACTTAGAAGGTAGGTACATTAAACTTGTAAGGGCAATTATAATACCTTGTATGCATTATATTTTGCCTGTGCTAATAAGCACACTTTTCAGCTCTTTTGCATAATGCATTTCAGTGCACTCGTCTTAAAGCAAGTAAGACAGACACATATAGCTGTTCTCACATGGCAAGCTCGCGGGGCAGTCCTCGGTGGCCGAGCTTTAAGGCTTTATTTATAGGAATCAGCCAGGGATAACAAAGAGACTTGGTGGCTTCACAATCAGCCAATCAGCCTCCAAGGCACAGTCACATGACATGAGTTCAATGCAAACCACCAACCAATGACACACTTGTTTATATTCAAAGGATACAATAGAAGAGACGTGCATGCATGGGGATTGGCCGGCCTGTATGAGCAACAGCTGTCTCCAGATAACAATGGAAGCCATGTGAAAACATGGCCTCCATTGAAACCAATGCGCTATCTCACAGAGGCCCTCCAAGCAAAATGCCATGCATGCAAAACCTCGAACTGCCATTACAACGAATCGCTATCAAATACAGCTCTATGAACTTTACTCCATGGCAATTATACTACTGTTCCATTAAAGGGTAAATTATGCACAAAGGAATATAGCTGCAGATTTCTGTCACATTGATCAGATGCGACAGAAAGCTTACAGATCATTATCCTTACATAAAAGGCAATACTGATTCCATAACGCAAGTAAACCGCCGCCAAGCAGATCAATCTGTACATAATACAGGGGCCCCCTGATTGACGGTAATACACCCGCGCCACAGAGCGTTCATTGCACCTCAAAGATCCGGACCGGAGTTTGCTCCAGCGTTAACCACTCAGGGCGCCTGCCGGCCGGGATGATCGGGCGAGTAGCGTGTAGTTATCAAATAATGGAAGGTTTCCATTGTAAATGGCCTTTCCTCAATATCGGTTAAAGCCATATTCGCTGTACACAGAGAATATTGTTAAACCGACACTGGGGTACACTGTGACAATACGTAATAAACACATCCTAAATTTCTACAACAGTTCCTCCTCTTGTCATATGCTCCCATGTGTCCCTCGATGAATCTTGATCATCTTCTAAACACGAACACCAGTCCAATCAAAAAGAAAAACAATTAAACATTCAGTCCATCCATCGAACAAAAGAAAACCATGGTTGACACGTATTCTTCGGGAGGGATGACTCAGAGGAAAAGCATGATGTGGGGGTTATAGCGATCGCTGGAATCCTCAGCATCTGGTACATGGGCTGGACTTCAGGGGACCTCTTGTCTTGGCCAAGAAGATGTGGTCATCTGCTCGGGCTTTGGTGACTTGATCGATCAGGCAGCAGGAACATCTCATCATGGCATATAGAAGGAATGGAAACAAAACAACATGAGTATATGTACCCCTACTTCCTTCAACCAGGATCCGATGGAAAAAAACAAGAACTCCCCAAAATCTCCCAAACCCTTTAGAAAGGATTCCAACCTTCACTGGCTATTGCTCTGGCTCTCCCTAGAAGGGACCTAACTTTATCCATATGGACTTGGACCTTGTCACTAGTGCCTGTCATCCAGGTACAACAGTCTTCTGCTATGTACTCACAGAAACCCCCCTTTTACGCTAAAAGATAATCAAGTGTCATCTTTTCCTGTAATAGACTCTGTTGCTGTTCCTGTGAGATCTCCCTCCCAGCTTCAACGGTTTCATTGAACACCCCATCCAGAGTGGATGAGAAATTGTTCAATTGTTTCCTAAGTTCAACCCTCACCCTGTCCAAGCAGGAAACCATGCCCAGGTCTTGTTGGAGTTGGTTAACAATTCCCTTTGAGCTGTCCCTGCCATTCTTACCTTCTCTCGCGCCATCAGATCCTAATGATCGGCCACGACGTAAGATGCTGGGATGAGTTTCACCATGCTTGCATTAGGGGGTATTAACTTATAAGCTGTGGAACGGCATAAGAAGTAGTAGGGGGCTGTTACAGCCGCACAGGGGAACTCTAACGGTCCCCTGCATTGCACAATAACAGGACAGTCTGGGGGATTCCTCCCTCAGTCTGTATGTCACACTCTTCCTACTAACAGATGTAATCTAGTCTATTGGTGCTACTAGAGAAGGCTGGGGGTCTAATTCATAAGATTGACTGTTGTACCTTTCTCACAAACCGTGGATCCTACAAAACTACTCCTTTTACCAAACCTTAAGTTAAAGCACACTTGTGGGCCACTTAGTTGTCCGGATACCCATACTGGTTTTGTGGCGGAGGGGCAAGAAACTGTAACTAATTTTATCTTCTAGAAATGTATCGTTAAGTTAGTTTGTGTCTTTTTTAAGATCTTTGCTAGTTTTTTTCTTCTGTTTGCTTTTACCAATATGAACATCATATATACATACATATATATATACATATATACACATATATATATATATATATATATATATACACACACACACATATATATATATATACATGTACATACACATCCATGTCATGTACTGCTGCCACTGCTGGGGTATTAAGGCTCGGTGGGGGCCTAGAGTGTACCCAGCAGTGGGTCCTGTTCACTGTTTTAGCTAGTTGGAGGTGCATTTAAAAAAACAAGTTGGGATGTTTTATCGTTACCCCTGCTAAAATACATTAAGCTAAATAATATAAATAAAAAGATACTCCTCAGTCGTTGATGTGGTTGAGCAGCTTCTTGCAGTGGCTGGCATGGATAGCATGGATACAGTTTTCTCGTCCCTCAAGCTTTAGGGAGGTTGGTGTCGTCAGCTGAACCTGGTATGGTCCATGTCGTCCTACTAGGTCACAAACTTGGTTAGAATTAGAGAGGTTAGTATTGTAAGTTTGAAAATTGTCATTCTCACCACCATTATCTCCCCCCTTTTCTTTCTCATTACAAAGAGGAAGAAAAGATGCACTGTTTAGAATGACGCAAAAAAAAACAAAAAAAACAAAATAATGGCCACTGAGATTCCCACTTTGATTTAATGAAACAAAAAAATGCAATTTTCTGAATTTCCAGCTCCCTTGTTGTTTCCTCAGGTTCACCATCAGGACTGCTCCAGAACCTCTGGAACTCCCTATCCCAGTATGTCTAGTCAGGCCCTACCCTTTTCACCATTAAGTGACCCTCGAAAATTAATTTACTCAGGGACACAGAATCCCTGGGAGTAAATAGGATGCACGGTGACACTGGGCAGGAAGCAGGTGTGAAATACACTTGGGGACACACAGATAGTCTGCCAAGTACATTAACATACCTTAGACTGGGGCGATGAGCTAGATTTGAAAAGAAAGCGATGGCTGGGCGTATATTGAATTGAATTACCCATGGGGGGCCTACTTAGTTTTGAACACAACTCTTGTGGGCTGCTTGCAAGTTTAAGTTCCACTTTGACCAAAATAATAATATCACAATTTGTACATTTCCTACAACCAATAACAAACCTCTGTAACTCCTACTTTCACGTTCCTACAAAAATAACATATTATTACATACAAACAATGAGAATAAGACATTAGACAAACATTTAGATACAAATGCAAAGGGAGAGATTTCATAGTTATCATGCTACTTAAAAAAAAAAAAACTTAAGCAAGACAAAGATGAAAAGCAGACGGAGTAAACACACAATTGGTTAGGTTGGGCTTTACCCAGCAACGTTCTTTCCAAGGGCTAATACGATACATTCCACAATTACCAGAAAATGATGTAATACACATCCAATCCTTCCCCGGCTGCCCTTAGTGGATCACGTAACTACAGCTTTCCCCTCTGGCCAGGTATACAAAATGCGCATCAATCGGACTGAAAGAGCACTCTGCATATCCTGTTAATACACCATAATAGATTTCTGAAGCCACAATATCACTATACCCAGCGTCTTTGCTGTCTGGAGCCTGGTCCTAATTCAGTAATGAACTTCTCCCACCTCCAGACATCAAAGGAACATCCACTTTTTGAGGGGTCACATGGCCCGAGCCCCAAACACAGACTTTATGTACCGCGAAGCTGTTTGGCTAGATTGAGAGGCCTCGCTTCCCCCCTCATACATGGACGGCCCATTGCCCATGTCGATTCAAATCGACTTTTGCATCAAGTTTAGGAGCAACACTGCCGGGTGCCTTCTTTCGCAGTGCTAGCTTGCTTCCGACTCCGATTAGTATACACGGCTTCCCCGCCGGTCAGCTAGAAACCTCCACCCGGTGGATTTGTACGACTATACAGTTCAGCAACCACCCACGCTCTCCCCACCCCCGGTACTGACACGGTTACACGTGGGGCGGGTTTCAGAATCTGCTCCCTACACGTTGAAGGTTGGAACAAATGTTTCGCTCCCATTTCACGTAGACCAGCCCAAAGTACACACATTAGTTCCGACCTAACCCGTGCAGCCAAACAACCCCGAAAGTGCAACAAAATCCTCACTATACAAACCTTGGCTTCAGTCTATTTCCTGATGTTATACTAAAGAAATGGAGATGCTGGTTACTAATTACACACTGAAAGGTATAATGTCTCTACCTAGAATACAAACTACCGTAGAAAACACTATCCCTATAACACTAACCGTAAATTAGTCCAAAACCAACCTGATTTTAAACAAAACTGAATCCAATACAAGAATGGATCAGTTATACTCCACACTGTAGTCTATCATTGAAAAATCAATGGTTATATAACAAAAACCCTATGAAAAAGCTGCTTAAACATAAATGCCTACATAAAAGTGAAAAAGTTATAAAAACAAAACAGCTATATCCAAAAAAACAAAGATAAAACACGAAAACAGATGAATTGTATAAAGACGCTAAATATGTACAAGTCAAACAAAACTGGCTAAAACCGATGCAAAATCCTGTAAAAATGTCACGTAATGACTCTTATAAAGAGTTGCCCTTTCCAAACAAAAGTGTAAAAACAGTTAAACATGAAAAAACAAAAATGATGATGCAACGGAATTCAATATGGCATCTCAGCCATGTGGCCCCTTTGTTACTACTCCAAGATGGCAGCCACACCATGTGGGTTTCAATCCCCACAACACAAAATGGCAGTAAGTGAAGCAACTTTACAACCCCATGGCCCTCTTTACCAGGAGAAAATGACGCCAAACACGTGATGGAAACAAAACGACCTCACCGAGAACCACCAACCACAGTACAAATACGTGGATTTCGGTGTTAGAACACTAAATACGCATTCTTTATCAATTTTCCTATCACACTCCTTCCTAGCAAAAAAGGCTCTTACGTAATTGGGTGCTGCAACGAAATCCAGCTGGGTCCTGGAGACTATTTGTCATGCAAGTGTACATATTTGTCAGCACACCGTGGATCCTTGTCTAAAATTTTCTTTATTTGAAAAGATCACATCACAGAGAACTGCAACGTTTCAGAGCCGCGCAGGGTCCCTTCGTCAGGCATGTGTACACTTGCACTAAAAACGCATAACACAGAATTTATCAACCGGATTTGAAATACAGCATAAAAATTAACCATCCTCACTGAATGCTGATTTTCAGCTGCACGGCGCCATTCGCCACTAGAAACTCAGTCCAAAACTGGGAAAGCCATGTGCTACTCAAACTTCAGCGTCTAAAATAACCAACAGTTTCATTAACAAATGAGTTGTACTATAAACAGACAGAACCAGAGCTGAATTACAGTGTAAAAAGCACAAAACCTCTTTATGATTACAATACTGTGTCTAAACTAAATTTGCCGCCAAAAATCAAAAAGGCGCAATTCGTAAGCAAACATAGCACAAAAAGACCTCTATACACTGTAATGTTAACTCGGTTTCACACTTAAAGCTGAATAGCCGTCTAACAACAGATGTCTCTACCAAAAACTGAATTACAGCTGGGACTACGCAAAACAACATTACAACAAAAATGATTCTACTGGAAATGGAATTCAGTACAGTAACAAACTATTTTCACTTGAAACTGAAATATTGCACAAAATCAAAGCAATTAAAACCAGGAACTGAATTTCCTGCAGAAAATTACTTAATTCCACAAAATGCTGAAATTAGGTCCAAAAGCAAGTTCAGCAGAAACAAAATTGAAATTGTAACAATTTTACAACAAAATGGTGGTAACTTACGCCATTCCCGCCAAAGGCAGCCCAAATTGAAATCTCTCCCCTTACAGACTGACTATACAATCTGAGACTCCAAACGAATTACCACCAAAATGACAATATAGCACACACAACACTGATACAGATCACGCATTCAAAGCATATCCATAATCATACACACCGATCACGCATTCAAAGCATATCCATAATCATACATACCGATCACGCATTCAAAGCATACAGTTACTCATAACACACACTTTAGGTGTATTGATTAGGACCTATAGAGGACACGTATAGGTTTTCTTCCTAATCAATAGACCTAACTACAATGATAACAAAGCAATCAAAACCCCCGCCATTATGCAAAAAAGAGGAAAAACAGGTTCTTTAACAAAGCAGAATATACCTGACACAGCGCACAGAGAAAACAACATCCTGGACACAGGACAGCAAAAGATTTCAAAAATTTAAATAAAATTGGTTTTACCAATAGCCGGCTGTTTTGATGTCCTGTCCGGATCGCTTCCTCCCTTTGGTCCGCTGTGACGGTAATTTCTGTAGGCTCCTACCTGGCTCGCCATTCTGTAAGGGCAATTATAATACCTTGTATGCATTATATTTTGCCTGCGCTAATAAGCACACTTTTCAGCTCTTTTGCATAATGCATTTGAGTGTACTCGTCTTAAAGCAAGTAAGACAGACACAAATAGCTGTTCTCACATGGCAAGCTCGCAGGGCAGTCCTTGGTGGCCAAGCTTTCAGGCTTTATTTATAGAAATCAGCCAGGGATAACAAAGAGACTTGGTGGCTTCACAATCAGCCAATCAGCCTTCACAGTCACATGACATGAGTTCAATGCAAACCACCAACCAATGACACACTTGTTTATATTCAAACAATACAATAGAAGAGGCATGCATGCATGGGGATTGGCCAGCCTGTATGAGCAACAGCTCTCCAGATAACAATGGAAGCCATGTGGAAACATGGCCTCCATTGAAACCAATGCGCTATCTCACAGAGGCCCTCCAAGCAAAATGCCATGCATGCAAAACCTCGAACTGCCATTACAACGAATCGCTATCAAATACAGCTCTATGAACTATACTCCATGGCGATTATACTACTGTTCTATTAAAGGGTAAATTATGCACAAAGGAATATAGCTGTAGATTTCTGTCACATTGATCAGATGCGACAGAAAGCTTACAGATTATTATCCTTACATAAAAGGCAATACTGATTCCATAACGCAAGTAAACTGCTGCCAAGCAGATCGATCTGCTACACCCGCGCCACAGAACGTTCATTGCACCTCAAAGATCTGGACCGGCGTTTGTTCCAGCGTTAACCGCTCAGGACGCCTGCCGGCCGGGATGATCGGGCGGGTAGCATGTAGTTATCAAATAATGGAAGATTTCCATTGTAAATGGCCTTTCCCCAATATCGGTTAAAGCCATATTCGCTGTACACAGAGAATATCGTTAAACCGACACTGGGAGACACTGTGACAATACATAATAAACACATCCTAAATTTCTACAACAAACTCCTCTACCTTGAGGTATGTACATTCCTTTTTAGTTAGTAGGCCAGCCTCCCCCGCATTAGTTATTTTTTTCATTTAGTGATCCTACTATTTCAGGGAAGGGGTTCACTGTCAGCTTTTTGTATGTTGTAGTGTCCCCTAAGAGACGTTTCGCCTCTCCTTCATATTGGTCCTCACTTAACAGGACAACATTCCCCCCCTTTGTCACTTAGTTTAATTACTAGATGTTTAGCCTCACATAATTCTCTTAGGGCACACCTTTCCTCACATGTTAGGTTGTCTATACCTTTGGGGCTCCAGTTAATATTGGATAGCTCCATTTGTACTAGGTCAAGGAAAAGACTCAGCCATTTGTTCTTACTTAACCACTTGCCGACCGTGTAACGTAGTTACACGTCGGCAAGTGGCACCCATTGTTGTGGGAGGACGTTATATAACGTCCTCCCACAATCGCGCTCCCGCGCGCCCC
>BLSH010233522.1:59554-70498 GCA_018402905.1 Glandirana rugosa | reverse complement strand
CTTATAGCTAAAAAACTGAAAATTTCCTATCAAATACTTACCGTAATTTTCCTTTCCTGATGGACTCCATGGCAGCATACATGTATGGGTTAACCCTGCCTCCTCTCCACTCCTATAGGACCCCACTCCTATAAATTTAGGCTCAGAGCCAGGGGCCGTGTTCTGTAACTAGCCTACTCCTGACACTGGGGTGGGAACTCCTGCTGCCATGGAGTCCATCAGGAAAGGAAAATGACGGTAAGTATTTGATAGGAAATTTTCCGTTTTCCTGACAGACTCCATGGCAGCATACGTATGGGATTTAACTAGCCATACACCTCATGGGCGGGCAATGCTGAAAATACTGAACCAAAGGCTTTAATTCGTACCGTCAACAGACAGGCCCTTCAAGCCACAAAGAAACAGAGGATAACGAAGCAGGCTCTGCAGAATAATGAGCCATAAATGTATTGATTGAGGGCCGCAAGGTCGCCCTACGGATTATATTGGGAGCCACATGCTGCGAAACTGCCCGAGATGTAGACACACTCCTGGATGAGCGAGTGGTCACCACCTCCAGAGAGCCAAGCCCTCAGCTCTGAGCCTTTTGGATGGCCCGGACAACCCGTGCCACCATCATCCTAGGTGAGGCACATTTCCCATGTTATTTTCGGCAAAGAATGAATAAGCATTCTAAAGCCTGAAGGAAGCTATCGCTTGCAGATATGATAATATCTGAGAGATTCCTAGAACCAAAGAAAAGGCCATCTTATACATAGCTCACATTTGATTTACACTTGCCCAGTCAATCAAGGTAGCGCAAAAGTCAGATCACTTATTTGAAAAAGAAAGGTTACTACTGAGAGCCAAACTCAGAATAACACAACATGACCTCTCCCATGTCTAAAGGATGTATGTTAGTACTCTAAAGGATAGCAGACCAACTCCTTGTCACCCATGAAATTATGTCATCTTGAGATTTGAGTCGAGCATAGGCAACGGCATCACTCACTCTGGAAAGAAACTTGAGAAAAGTTCTATATGGTGATGCCTCAGTTTGAGACTTTATATGCCGACGTGATAGCCATGAGCAAGGTGAATTTGACCGAGGTCTTAATATGGACAGTCTTAGAATACTGTGCTCCAATTCCCGAGGGAGTCGAGAACAAGAGGGAGGTACCATTTGGGAAGCCTCTGCTTACTCGAGTAGCTTGCCTGAGCCTAGGTCATGACAGAAGGTCTGGCCTGAGGGGAATGGGCTCTGGCTTCCGGCAGCTGATCCGCGCCAACACAGGGAGCCATGGCATCTCTGCCTCTAATTCCCCGACTTCTGTTTGAATCTTCTAGCATGGAGATAGGAACAGGAACTATACAAGCGCACACTAGATACAGAAGGTACATTCTGTGATAATATTATAACATCGAAAACACACTAATACTGCCGTGCCACCTACTGGTATAGACAGTTATAGTGTATATATGTAGTTTACAGTACCAAGCAACTTTACTGTTGTACCTCCAACAGTATAAAACTTCTCCAACTTCTTGGTGCACTGGAAGACAGACAGGTTGATTTTGGACTGACCCCCAGGGACCTGCCTGACAACTACCACATGGAGAGTCCATTTGTTGCTCTTCAGTTGGACTCTGGAAAGAAAACCTGTTAGAGTCATTCAGGATTCCGGGGACATAAACCGATGAGATGTTGGTTAGATTCCCCTGAGTCCAAGGCATACTGGCTTGTAGGGAGCAGAAGGCTGCCAGTAATTTCAGAATGTTTGCACACTCCTGTGAAACTGACAGCCCCACCTGTCCTGCATTATCCCTGATAGGCAGTAAGTCCCCCGTTTTGTATCGCTGGTATCAAACGCGATTGTGAAGCAGGAGATGGAACAATAGCCAATAAATGCCTTTCTCCGTTGCAGCCACCTAGGGCTCTCTCATGACTGAGGCCTTGTAGATGACCTGCATTCTACAGGCTCCCACTGCTGGGGAAACCCCTTATGGAAGGGCCGCATTCTCCAAAGCGTCCACTTGACCATTGGCTACGTAGACACCATAGTGCCGATAATTTTAGACACCGAAAGGTGCGCAGGTGGGAAGAAGACTGACCGAGATTCAGGTAACGATGCAAGTTAACGTTTAGGTCTACGAATTGAGCCAGTCACCTGGCTGGATCCCACTCATAAACTTCTCCTTTAGGTGAGAAATGTTTTAGGTGTGTGAGGTCTCTAGCTGGCCCCTGCAAGCCGTTCTTTATGACCATGAAGAGGGACAAGAGCTTGCCCAGAAATCTTCCGCCTTCTGGGGCTGGCACAGCAGCACTTTGCGGCACCAACAACCTTACATAATACAAGAGTATCTGCCTCTTTTACCTTAGGGTAAGGTAAATCTGGGAAAACAAAACTGAGCTGAGGAGGAAATCCAAAGGCCCATGCGTATCCTGAAACAACCGTTTTAAAGTTCCAACAGTCGAGACCCCAACTCGGCCCCTTGGAAACCTGAGGTCAGGTTCACTTAGCCGGCCTTGAGGAGACACCTGGCCTCTCCGCCAGCTTTTCCCTAAATCCTGACCTGGTCTGTAAAAGCGTGCGTCTCCCGCACACACTGAACATTGTCTTTTGGACCACGTAATCTTCCGGCCTAGCAGGCGCCAGTCCTGAGGCAAAACTGTGGCCCAAGTTATGGTGCTATTCAGCTTGTTTGCAAACGATGAAGCTCCCTCAATGGGGATCTTTCACTATACCTGCTAGGGGCAGGATCCGCCAGCCCAGACCAGAGCCATGGCGCTTACTTAGCCATAGCTAGCCAGGACAATCCTACAATGTGTATGATGTCACATAAAGCCTCACCCTGGAACCTACCGCCAGCTCTGGCTCTTGAGCTACCAGGTTTCTGGTCGCTTCATCTGAAAGGTTTTGAATACTGCGTCCGCACTCTCTTCCACATTTTCAGTGCTATAAACATGGCCACTAGAGCCTAGGCCGGCTTTCAGCCCAACCACCGCATCTTCCAGGGAAGAGCGACTGGCTTGCTTGCCTTAGCAAACTTCCACAAGTAGAGAGGCAGCTTTTCGATCCTTCACATCCTTATCCCTGGATGGATAGAGCTTGGCCTGCACAGAAGGGAGGTATATCTCGCGACCTGGCCCATCCAAAATGATGTCCCCTAGTCCCGTTAGGAATGGGGAGAATAGGACACTCTCTCTGAGGCTACGTCTCCGCTATTGCGATGCCAAAGTCGCATGATTCAAACCGCGACTAAGTGCAGCCCCCGAACCAACTTACAGTCTTTCTGTCTGAGGAACTGAGCGAGGCATCATAAGGCTGGAATGAGCTTGTATCCTCCGGGCTGCGTTGGCCACTGAGCCTGACATAGTGGTGGTTTTGCTCCATGTGTGGGATGTGCCCCATTCCTTTAGGGACTGCTACACCACACACTTTGCCGGCGACTCCATCTGCTTGTTTTCTGTCTCTTTTTTCCCGACCGCCCGGGCGTAAAAGAGGTCGCACAGAGACTTGCCCTCTGGGACTTGTGCCCGACATCCCCAGCAGGCTCTGTGACCAGAGCGGCTGTTGTGGCGGTGGGAGAGGTGTCTGGAGGAGGAATGGGAACGTCTCCTCTGAAGCCGGTCCCCAGCGAGGTAGTGCAGGAACCTTTCCAGAGTTGCTGGAACTTTAAATCGCATAGACAAGTCGCACTGGAGGAAACAGAACCCGAGGTGCTTACAGAACTTCCTCTTGCTTTGCAGGAGACTCTACAGGTTCTACCCATACAAATGCCCTCTTCATAGCCGTATCCCCAGCAGGCTCCTTCCTTGGAGCGGCTGACATTAGAGTTGCTACCTCAAACCCGAACACACATAAACCACGCAGGCCCAGAGACCGATTAAATTGGTAATTAAACTCACTTGGTGCCTTATCTGCATCAAATTAACCTCAGAACCTGCGCAATCCACACACGCCCGGGCCCAAAGGGACGAGGCGGCAACCCCAGCTGACATAGCGGTGAGTGTGGTGCCTAGAGAAGGATTCAGAGCTTCCGCTATGAAGGCTGGATCTTGACAGTGACTTATGATGACCAAATCTGGATGAAGAAAGTTGATGTTGTGACCTAAGGAGGTCTTACTGATCTCCTGCCGTGTATTGTGAATCTGACCTAGAAGGACACAACAAAAAAAAAAAGCACAAAATAGGGTATAAAAGAAAAGCCAAAAGTGTGCCCAGGTAAGCAAAGGGTTAAACACCCTCTCAAACTTGCTACACAAGGGCTGGCCACAGGGGGAGCAGTAATACATCTGGTGCGTGAACTGCACAGATAACCAAACTGCACAGGTGATATAATCACACCAAGACAGCACACAAGGTTGCATTGCAGAGCATATACCTGTGATGATTGCATACAGCATTGGAGACTGCTGCAAGCTGTCCCCAGAGAAAAACTCAATATCAACAGCCCTGACCGTTGAACGAATTTCTCCCTCTGCAATGATGCCACTGCTGCCCACAGCACACCTGCGCTGAGTCTCTGGGCAGGAATAACCCAGGGACACTCGGCCATTTAGAGAGAGCGGCGGCTTGGAACGCAGGTGCGCTGCAGCCACCACAGGCTGAAAGACATTAAAGCCAGGAAAAGAAAACAGACAAACAGATAAACGCACAAATTGCTGCCATGGAGTATGCAATAGAAAGGTATACATTACCGCACATGGAATCCCCCACGATTATGCCTGGATACAGAGGACGTTGTTGCTGCATGGGTTCAGGGTGTTTATGGCCGCCGCCTCTTAGCTAGGCTATTAGGCCGTACTGCTGCTTTGCCTGCCAATGGCCAGGCTTGAGCTCTACATGACACCGCATCCAACACCCCTCTCCACCCCGCTCATGGCTGGGGGTTTTCTGGAGATTACACATGATGCCCATCCATCACCCTTCTTCACCCTATTCACAGCTGGGGACTGCTAGGGATTTACATGGGACCGCATCCATCACCCTTCTCCTCCCCGCTCATAGCTGGGGCTGCTGGAGGTTACACATGGTGCCGCATCCATCACCCCACTCACAACGGGACTGCTAGGGATTTACATGGGACCGCATCCATCGCCCTTCTCCTCCCCGCTCATAGCTGGGGCTGCTGGAGGTTACACATGGTACCGCATCCATCACCCCACTCACAGCTAGGGACTGCTATGGATTTACATGGGACCGCATCCATCGCCCTTCTCCTCCCCGCTCATAGCTGGGGCTGCTGGAGGTTACACATGGTACCGCATCCATCACCCCACTCACAACTGGGGACTGCTAGGGACTTACATGGGACCGCATCCATCACCCCTCTCCACCCCGCTCATAGCTGGGACTTCTGCAGATTTTACATGGCACTGCATCCATCACCCCTCTTCACCCCACTCTCTGCTGAGGACTGCCGGGGATTTACATGGGACTGCAGCTATCGCCCTTCACTGACCCGCCAACGGCTGGGAATTTCTGGAGACGCCACACATCTTCTGGATCACAACTTGCCGAACAACCAGACCTCGATCGTGGGCACCTTATCCAAGGTAAGACTTCAATCATTCTGGTCTTCAGGAGGAGGACAAAAAAGGAACACCGCCCCTGGCTTTGAGCCTTAATTTATGGGAGTGGGGTCCTATAGGAGTGGAGAGGAGGCAGGGTTAACCCATGCGTATGCTGCCATGGAGTCTGTCAGGAAAAACTTTTTTGGGGAAATGTGTTTCTCATCTCATTTTACCCCAAAACCTGATCGAAGTAATAAAACAGTGTATATGCATATATCAAATCTACAAAAGATAAAAAACAAACTTGGACCCAAATCCATGTCTATGTGTTATCACAATTATACAAACCCTACATCGATGAGTCTAAGGGGAAAAAACAGGACCCTATACATAAATGGACCCAAATACCAAAGAGGGAAATGAAAGGGAGCCAAACATGTATAACTTAGGAGAAGAACCTGGGCAGCCAGATGAACCAGTAAAACAGCATCCAAGATGCACTTATTTTATTCACACAGACCCAACTGGGCAGGGGCACCACAATAAATCAAATGCATGTGGATTACATTAAATTAAAGAACATGTGTGAACAAAGGATAATGAATATATGTATCCAACATGCATAAGTAAAAGACTCTTAAATAAACATATGCACAGGGTGTAGCCGGTTCGGAAGTCGTGCAGAGCAGACGACGTGCTTTGAGCAAGGGGGGGGGGGGGGGGGGGGGCTAGGAGGGAGGGAAGGGAAAGGAAAGAAGAAGCCAAAATATTGCGTGTGTATGGAGATGTGCATAAAATTACTAAATGAGTGAATATACGGGTATAAGGGCCTTAATTGTTTCTACTTTCAGTCTGTCAGCAGGTCTCAGCCAATGATTCCTGGCCGGGATCTGCTGATCGGCTGTGTCCAACCACAGCTCAAAACCCTGTGTTGACAATCAACACAGGGCTCTGCACAGAGGGAACAATCTTTCTGGTCCTTATCCCTGCAAAGCAGAGATAAGAAACAAAGAGATCTTTAGTAAAAAGCACTTTACACACATTTAACCCCTTGATTACCCTAGATGTTAACCCTTTCCCAGCCAGTGTCATTAGTAAAGTTACAGTGTATAGTATTAGCACTGATCACTGTTATTAGTGTCACTCAGTGTCAGATTGCCCACCATACTATCGCAGTCCCATTATAAGCCATCGATTACCACCATTAGTAGTATAAAAAACAAAATTACAGTATACTCTATATACCATAATTTGTAGATGCTATTGCTTTCATGCAAACCAATTAATATACACATATTGGGATTTTTTTTTACCAAAGACATGTAGCAGAATACATTTTGGCCTAAATTTATGAAGAAATTATAGTTTTTTAAATTTTTTATTGGATATGTTTTAGAGCAGAAAGTATAAAATATTGTTTTCTACTCCAAATGTTCAGTCTTTTTTTTTGTTTTTATAATACAAAAAAAAAAAAAAAAAACAGTGCTGATCAAATACCATCAAAAGAAAAAATGCACAAATGGGTAGAGGAACTTGACTGGCCTGCACAGAGTCCTGACCTCAACACGATAGAACACCTATGGGGTGAATTAGAGCAGAGACTGCGAGCCAGGCCTTCTTGTCCAACATCAGTGCCTGACCTCACAAATGCGCTTCTGCATAGGTGTGCGCAGCCTATTGCATTAGGGTGTGCACCCTAAAACTCAAACACACGTGTGTGTGTGTGTCTACATATATATGACCCCGACACATGGATATCCCTTCCGACACAGTGAAAGTGAAGTCCCTAAACATTTCTCTTATGGCAGAGACGGTAAGAGGAAGATATTTTCCATCCTCCTGCCAACACACAGAGTGGCAATGCTAATGCGCATGGGGTGATTAGGGTGTGCCCAGGCACATCCGGCACACCCTGTGTGTACACCTATGCACTTCTGGAAGACTGGTCAAACATTCCCATAGACACACTGATAAACCTTGTGGACAGCCTTCCCTGAAGAGATGAAGGTGTTATAGCTGCAAAGGGTGGGACAACTCAATATTGAACCCTACAGACTAAGAATAGGATGCCTTTATAGTTCATGTGTGTGTAAAGGCAGGTGTCCCCATACTTTTGGTAATATAGTGTATATACAGTATATACAGTATCTCACAAAAGTGAGTACACCTCTCACATTGTTGTAAATATTTTATTCCATCTTTTCATGTGAAACCACTGAAGAAATGACACTTTGCTACAATGTAAAGTAGTGAGTGTACAGCTTGTATAACAGTGTAAATTTGCTGTCCCCTCAAAATAACTCAACACACAGCCATTAACCACTTCAGCCCCGGAAGGATTTACCCCCTTCTTGACCAGAGCACTTTTTGCAATTCGGCGCTGCGTCGCTCTAATGGACAATTGCGCGGTTGTGCGACTCTGTACCCATAAAAAATTGATGTCCTTTTTTCCCCACATATAGAGCTTTCTTTTGGTGGTATTTGATCACCTCTGCGGTTTACATTTTTTGCGCTATAAACAAAAAAAGCAGACGATTTTGAAAAAAAAAAAACAATATTTTTTACTTTTTGCTATAATACATATCCAAAAAAAAAATAATAAAAAACAAATGTATTCATCAGTTTAGGCCGATATATGTTCTTCCTCATATTTTTGGTAAAAAAATTGCAATAAGCGTATATTGATTGGTTTGTGAAAAAGTTATAGCGTCTACAAACTATGAGAATTGATTTATGCGTTTTTATTTATTTATTTTACTAGTAATGGCGGCGATCTGCGATTTTTAGCGGGACTGTGATATTGCGGTGGACAGATCGGACACTTTTGACACTTTTTTGGGACCAATGACATTTATTTTGCATCCAAAACCTTATCAGTTTAACCACTTCCCAGCGACAGTGTCTGTCCCACAATCGCCGCTTATAGTCGGCACTCAAGGAGGCGATGCTCCCTGAGCGGGGCCGTGGGTCGGGCGGACTCGATGTCCGCCGGCAACCCACCATCGCCTGTGACAGAGCCAGAACGGGGAACCTCTCCGCCAGGCGGCATGTCAGACATCTATTGATCCCTGTACTCTGAATCAGTTAGACCTCTGGTGCCCCTGGCAGCCCAGCCACCATACATTTCGAACAAACATAGGGAACACAGTTAACCCCTTCACTGCCCCCTGCAGGTTAACCCTATCCCTGCCAATGACATTTATACAGTAATCAGTGGATATTTAAATTTCTGATCGCTGTATAAATGTCATTGGTCCCAAAAAAGTGTCAAAAATGTCCGACATGTCTGCTCCACTACCACAATCCTGGTAAAAATCGCAGATCGCCACCATTACCAGTAAAAAAAAAAATTGTAGAAATGCCAGAAAGTCTCATGGTTTGTAAAAGCGGCAACAAATCAATAAACGCCAATTGCGATTTTCTTTTTCTACCAAAAACACGAGGAAGAATATAAATCGGCCAAAACCGACGAATAAATTTGTTTTTTTTATATATATATTTTTTTATTTGTATTTTAGCAAGAAGTAAGAAATATTGTTTTTTTTTTTTTGCAAAATTGTCGCTATTTTTTTGTTTATAGCGGTGATCAGAAGTGACGCAGAGGCGATCAAATACCACCAAAAGAAAGCTCTGTTTGTGGGGGAAAGGGACGCAAATTTCGTTTGGGTACAACGTTGCACGACTGCGCAATTGCCAGTTAAAGTGAAGCAGTGACGAATCGCAAAAAGTGCTCTGGTCCTAAGGTGGGAAATCCTTCCGGGGCTGAAGTGGTTAAAAGACATCCACAAACAAGTTCAGGCTACCCACTGCTCATCAGAATCCACGTGGGGGAGAAATCCAAGGGGAATTGCGCCCTCTGGAAAAAACTGGGCCAAACGCGGGTTTTATTCAACATATATGGAAAGACAACAGGGAAGATTCGTCAAGAATCGATCACTAATATCTTAAAATTCCAATCACACCTAAAACATATATATGAATATGTAATATAGGTCGCACATGTGCCTTCTACAGTTAAAAGAGAATATTGGATGACTCCAGATGAGACAATTCAACAAGGTAACTAAAATTAATGTTGCTGCAGAAATTAAACACAAAGAAGTTGTTTAAACAATTGGTTTGCTGAGGTCAACTATACAAAATAGATTCAATGAAAAAAAGATGATCAAAAAAAGACCGGTGGATCAAAAACAAAGCTGCCCAATATATTAAAAAATATATTCGCCTGGCTTACCTAAACGGCCAACAATCCCAATAAGGGATGGCGTGTGTAAATGCCAATTCAGTGTAATCATTTCACAGTCCCAGATCCACATATATTAAAGTGGAGAACACCATCAGTCTAAAAAATATATATATATACCGTAATTGTTAGCCAGAATATGTATAAAAGCCAGGCTGTAAACCTGCATTTAAAGAAGTATATTAAGCGGCATAAACCATTAGAACTGGAGTCATCACCAGGGCAGCCCTGCAATCCCTCCTCCAGCTCAAGGATTATAAGCCGGAGGAGGATTGACCCGATTGGCTGTGGCCAGGGGCGCAATATGAGGATCAGGGGTGCTGGAGTGCCCCCCGAGTGAATGACGCGTAGGCCCCCCCCGGAACGGACCCTTGCCTGTCCAAGTCCTCCTGGACCAACCACAGTGGAGCTGCAAGTTTGGGGGAGGGAGTGAGCACGGAGACGCGTGGTGATGGTGGCCCTCATCCTGGAAAGCCAACCTGTACTCGACCATGTCTGGGAACACCGGCTGCACAATGGAGACCATGCCTAGGGCCGTATATACAGTATCTCACAAAACTGAGTACATCCCTCACATTTTTGTAAATATTTTATTCTATCTTTTCATGTGACAACACTGAAGAAATGATACTTTGCTACAATGTAAAGTAGTGAGAGTACAGCTTGTATAACAGTGTAAATTTGCTGTCCTCTCAAAATAACTCGACACACAGTCATTAATGTCTAAACCGCTGTCAAAAAAAGTGAGTACACCCTTAAGTGAAAATGTCCAAATTGGGCCCAAAGTGTCAATATTTTGTGTGGCCGCCATTATTTTCCAGCACTGTTTTAACCCTCTTGGGCATGGAGTTCACCACAGCTTCACAGGTTGCCACTGGAGTCCTCTTCCACTCCTCCATGATGACATCACAGAGCTGATGGATGTTAGAGACCTTGCGCTCCTCCACCTTCTGTGTGAGGATGCCCCACAGATGCTCAATAGGGTTTAGGTCTGGAGACTTGCTTGGCCAGTCCATCAGCCATTTACCCAGTGGTGTATTTAGGTTTTTGCTGCCCTAGGCCTGACTAAGCCCATACACCCCCTAATTTAAATATGACCCACCCCTTCCTGTCAGGACCAAACCCCTTCATGTTTAAGGCCCGCCCTTAAATTTTCCAGTGGTGACACTAGTTCTGAGGGCCTGGGGGGGGGGGGGGGGGGGGG
>BLSH010233522.1:21545-43631 GCA_018402905.1 Glandirana rugosa | reverse complement strand
TTATCTATCTGGCATCTAAAAGTGTTTTTTCTAACAATACGCTTTACCACCAGCAGAATACGATCAATATAATCAGATAGCCCACTTTATCGCTTCACTCAAAAAGGTTTCAGACTTATCTACTACAACCCCAATGGAATACCTATGTAAACATATTGACACCTGTTCGGGGTTTATATCTAAGGTTTACAGTATATTGACTTCCATAGATGACAAACTCCCTTATGTGGAAAAATGGGAACAGGTTATAGGGGAGGTCTTGAACCCTGCAGAGTGGCATAGACTGGCACAAGGGGCTGCAAAATCAATTATAAACACCTCCCTAATAGAGGCCAATTACAAAGTATTAATGCAATGGTACACGGTCCCTGCTAGAATTGCCCAAAAGGCGCCGGGAGCCTCCCGCTGTGTTTTGGGGGATGTGGCCAAGAGGGAACAGCGTATCACTTGTGGTGGATGTGTCCAAAAGCGCATAGATTTTGGATTCAATTCTGCAATTTTATCTATTCTCTCGCGGGGACCAATCTAAGTCCCCGCAACAGGCAGTCCTCGGGCACTCTGTTAGGGGAGCCCTGAGACCCTCCAAAAGCCTAATTTATTTTATTTTTACTGTAGCCAGAATAACGATCACAAGATACTGGAAATCCGCCGTGCTGTCTTTTGACCTCTTAAAGCGGAGTTCCACCCAGAATTTTTTTTTTACATCATTCAAGTCCTTTGCCTATATAGACTTACCTTTGAAGGAAAAAAACATTTTATACTCACCCTAAGTCGCTTGTTGCTAGGTGGTCTCTGTAATCTGCCCCTTTTAGGTTCTAGGCTCTTCTCCTCACTTCCTGCTTCACCTGGCCTCCTGGGAGATGTGACTCATCATTTCCCAGGAGTCAGTGGGCTTCCCTGTACTGTAAAATCGTGTTCTTTCTAGACAGGAAATGATGCAATTTAAGGCGGACCGAGACCGAGGAGTGCATGATGGTTACCCACCATGCACTTCTTTCAGGAAGAGATGCCAGGAGACCCAGGATGGGCTTCAGATGCCCTCACCTAAAATGGAAAAGTCCAGCAATGAGAGAAACAAAATTGTGAGTAAAAAATACATGGAATTACTAGGCGGTTTGAAAGTAAGGAAACAAAAGGTTACATCTATTTAGTATTAAAAGAGTGGATGCCAAAAAAAAAAAGATTTCTGGGTAGAACTTAAAGCGGAGTTTCAATGCTTTCTAAGTTTATTAAAAGTCAGCAGCTACAAAGAGTGGAGCTGTTGACTTTTAATAAACAGTAACTTACCTGTCTCCCGTCCCAGCGATGCGGCCGGATCTCTCCCCCTCCCCTCCGCGGCACCGCCATTCCTAGTGGGGGCACCCGGCCGTGACAGCTAGTGGCTGCGCGAGCGGAGCGGCACCATGCCATTGGTCCTGGAAGTCTTCTAGGACCTGTCCTGTGTCCCAGGAGACTTCGGAAGGGAGGGGGAAGGAGATCTTCCGATCACCTAAGGCGACCGGAATGGAAGTACCCATCAAAATTGAGTATCTGCACCCCTCCTCCTCCCCAAAAGCTCCATTTCAGTATCAGGAGCTGGGGAGGAGGACTTAAAGTGGAAGTTCCACTTTTGGATGGAACTCCATTTTAAAGAACAATGTATCCTTGATAATGTTAAACAAACGCCTCTCTTCCATCCTGCAGGACAAGCTTGAAAAAAACCTGGGACCCCTGGATTGCATACCTGATGGGGTCAACCTCTTCAGATCTGAGGCTACCCTCTTAGTGTCCCAGGAGAGGCTCCCTGTCTCTTTCCCCTTTCTTCATCCCTTTCCTTTTCTTCTCCTTTTTCCTACTTACTAAACCTTTTGTTAGTCTGAGTAGTGTTCTGTGACCGTTGGACGATTGCCTTTGGTCCCACTTATGGTTTGCGGGCTATGTATTCAAACATAATGACCAATTGATGGCTGAGATGACCCCTCATTTTAGATGGGGGTGCCTCCGGCCATGCAGTTCCTTTTTGGAGGGTCAAGCTTCTGTTCTTCAGATCTATAGCCATAGCCCAAAAAAGTGCTATACCGGTTCTTTAATGACCAATGCAGTAGGTCAATAATGTTGTGGTGTTCCGGTACTTCTCTCTATACTGTATTGTACGGTTTTATATCTGTATGGTTTGTAACCTTTAGGCCTCATGCACTCTGAGGCTGATAAACGGACGTTCAGGGGCATTTGGATGTTTTTTTCCAGCTGCCCCTGAACTCATTTAATGTTATCTTATCAGTGCATGTACACAGGGTCGTTTAAGGTCGTTTCCAGGCAGTTGAGTTTAGAGGCTTTTTTGTAGCACAAAAAAATGGGTTTAGAAGCCACTTCAGAGGCATTTGAAACGCCAAACAGCTTGTAAATGCCGCTAAACGTGCCTGAACACGGTAATTCGCGTCTAGGAGCGTTACGTTTACAGACGTTTCCATTAAAAAAAAATAATAATATTTTTTTCTCAAAAAAGCTCCTAGACGCTAAACGCGGCATGCAAAACGCGGCAAGACGGGCGTTTTAGACGGCGGCTTCTAGCTGTCAAAAAAAATCGTTCGGGAGAGGTTTAAAAAGCGTCCCGTGTGCATGCAGTGTTTTTTCTTTCCTTTTCCTTTTCATTTTCCTTTCCCTTTCCTTTTTTCTTTTCTTTTTACCCTTTTTCCTTTCCTTTTTGGTTCCCTTTTCCTTTACCTTCCCTTTTTCTTTCATTTTCTTTTTTCCTTTTCCTTTCCCTTTCTTTTCATTTTTTTTTTGTATTCCTTATCCTTTCTTTTTTCTTTTCCATTCTCTTTTCCTTTCCGTATCCCTTCCCTATTCCTTTAATTTTCTTTTTTTCCTTTTCCTTTCCTCTCATTTTCTTTTTTCCTTTCCCTTTCCTTTCATTTTTTTTTCTTTTCTTTTCCTTTCCTTTCCTTTCATTTTTTTTTTCTTTTCCTTTCCTTTCCTTTCATTTTCTTTTTTCCTTTTCCTTTCCCTTTCATTTTCTTTTTTACTTTTCCTTTCCCTTTCCATTCATTTTTTTTTCTTTTCGTTTTCATTTTCCTTTCCCTTTCCTTTCATTTTTCTTGTTTCCTTTTTTTTTCCTTTCCTTTCCTTTTTCCTTTCATTTTTTTTCTTTCCCTTTCCTTTTTCTTTCATTTTCTTTTTTTCCTTTCCCTTTCCTTTCATTTTTTTTTCCTTTTCCTTTCCTCTCATTTTCTTTTTTCCTTTCTCTTTCCTTTCAATTTCTTTTTTCCTTTTCCTTTCCTTTCATTTTCTTTTTTTCTTTTCATTTTCATTTTCCTTTCCTTTCATTTTCTTTTTTCCTTTTCCTTTACCTTTCTTTTTTCCCTTTCCTCTCCCCTTCCTTTTCCTTCCTTTTCATTCTCTTTTTTTTTTTTCATTTTCCTGTTCTTTTCCCCCCTTTCCTTTCCTTTCCTTTCCTTTCCTTTCCTTTCCTTTCCTTTCCTTTCCTTTCCTTTCCTTTGCTTTCCTTTCCTTTCTTTTTCCTTTTCCTTTTCCCTATCTATTCTTTTTCCATTTTCCTCTTCCTTTTTTCCTCTTCCTTGTTCCTTTTCTTTTATTTTTCTTTCATTTCCTTTTTTCTTTTTCCTTTCCTTTTTCCATTCATTTTCTTTTCTTTTTTTTTTCCCCCTTTCATTTTCTTTATGTTTTCCTTTTCCTTTCCTATCTAACAATAACAAATTTAAGCCTAAAATTTGACAAAAAAAAAAAAAAATCACAGCTCAGTGCGGTCACTATAAATATCTCTCTTTGTGTATAGCGTATCTGTAACCAATGTGGTCTCCGGGGTACATAACACTTTGTGTGAATTGAATGGGTCCTTTGATTGCTACATAAGATTCTCTGCCATGGTTCGAATCGGCTACTATCCACTTCAATATATTCACCGCTTCCAGGTCGTTCTATGGCCTCCGTAGCCTGGCCTCTGCTCCCTTGAAACTTTTTGATTAACTGATTTTCACTGCTCTTCTGTGATTCTGTCTAAAGCTTTCTTATTTCATAGTAACTGTTATAGACACACACACCCGGAGACACCGCGTCTAACCCTTAGATAGAACAACATCTTCTCTTTCATTTTTTTAAGGTTTCAATAAAACGTCTTCTTGGTCAGATTTTACCATGGCGATGATTTAGAATTTATTATACAGTAGATTTTTTTTTTTATTCCTTCTAAATAAACCCCCCCCCCCCCCCCCAAAAAAAAAAAAAAAAATCTTTTGATTTTTGCCTGAGCAGCTCAATGAGCTTTTGAGCATAAGCCGGGTTCACACTGCCCGCGACATCAAAGTCTTCTGTGTGACTTCCGCGGGACCCCAGCATGACTTTGGCACGGCTTGCATTCGTCTTCTTCAACAGCTTGCCGACCACCCCATTTGTATACAGCGGGATGGCGACTCTTACAGGCGAAATCACATTAAAATCAGCTTCCAGTTTTGATTGCCAAAGCTTAATTGAACAAGCTGAGGTTAGAAGTTGATTGGCTGCCATGCACAGCTACTCAAGTTTTAGTAAATCAACCCCTATGAGATCCTTTTTGGGGACCAGTGACACCACTACAGTGATCAGTGCTAAGAAATATGCACTGTCACTGTACTAATGACACTGGCAAGGAAAGGGTTAACATCAGGGGCGATCAAAGGGTTAAATGTACTCCCAGGGAGTGCTTTCTAACTGTTTGTGTGGGGGGGCGGGGTTCTTGTACTGGGGGAAGGCAGAAATCCGTGTTCCTGCTTAGCAGAAACACAGGATCTCTGTCTTCTCCTGTCACAGAACGGTGATCTGCCTTGTTTACCAGACCTCCGTTATGCCTCTGTTGGGAATGATCGGGAATGATACCAGTGACAGCGATCTGTAGATCTCTTAGATGCCGCCTGACAGAGCGGCGAACCGCTGTGTTTACATCGTCAGTTCCCCGCTTTTCTTTTGTTGTAAGCCATCGCGGGTCTCCGGCGGACATTGAGTCTGCCCGACCCGCGCCCACACTCCTGGAGCTTGCAGCGGGCACCCTAGCCGAGCGTGAGCGAATCGAATAGACGGCGATTTGCGTTATGCTGCGACCTTGCAGCAGTAAATGTACCCGACGCGTTCTGGAAGTGGTTAAACTAATTTTAGTCATCTAAAATCTAATGGGTGGGGTTAAATTGCAATGCATTATTTAACCACCTGCCGACCGCCAACCGCAGGTTGACGGCGGCAAAGTGGCTCGTTATCGCAAATCGCCGTCATACGACGGCGGCTGCGATAACGTGCACTGTGAGCACGCGCGCGCCCGCGTGCTCACTGTGTTCGGGGAGGGCCAGGGAGCGGGTGCGGCGGCTTCGATTGCCGCCGGCTACCCGCGATGGCCCCCCCGGAGTGAAGGAACGGAGGTCCGTGTAAGTAAACACGGACCTCCGCTCTGTGAGAGGGGGAAGGGCTGTGATCACAGCCTTCCTGTATATGGAGGCTGTGACCACTTCCCTTCCCCAGCCAGGCAAGCCCCCACACAGTTAGAACACGCCCAGGGAACATAGTTAACCCTTAGAGCGCCCCCTGCAGGTTAACCCCTTCACTGCCAATGGCATTTACACAGTAATCAGTGCATTTTTATAGCACTGATCGCTGTATAAATGCCAATGGTCCCAAAAAAGTGTCAAAATGGTCCGACATGTCTGCCGCAATATCGCAGTACCGCTCAAAATCGCAGATCGCCGCCATTAATAGTGAAAAAAAAAAAACCCCAAAAATGAATTCTCATCATCCGTAAACGCGACCACTTTTGGGCAAACCAATCAATAAACGCCGATTGCAATTTTTTTTATCGCAAATATGAGGAAGAATATAAATTGGCCAAAACGGTGAAAAAAAAATGTTTTTTTATATATTTTTTTGGATTTGTATTTTAGCAAAAAGTAAGAAATTTGAGGTTTTTTGCAAAATTGTCGCTCTTCTTTTGTTTATAGCGGCGATCAGAAATGACGCAGAGGGGATCAAATACCACCAAAAGAAAGCTCTATTTGTGGGAAAAAAGGATGCAAATTTCGTTTGGGTACAACGCCGCACGACCGCGCAATTTTCAGTTAAAGCGACGCAGTGCCGAATCGCAAAAAGGGCTCCGGTCCTAAAGCTGGAAATCCTTCCGGGGCTGAAGTGGTTAAGCATTTCTCTACAATTTCCAAACTCCTTTTATACTGCTGGAGTGAAAAATCGAATTGGTTATTATTTATGGTATTGAGGTCTCCACATGCACTACAGACCAGCATTCATTATGACGTCAAATTTCAATTTAGTTTTAATCTTAGACTTTTGACTAAAATGGCATTTTAGGTTTTGTCCTATTTTAGTCATCTCAATTGTATTCGTTTTAGTCGTATTTTAGTCAACGAAAATGGTATTAAGTTAGTCGACCAAAAACGTTTTAGTCGGTTTTAGTTTTACAAAATTAACACTGATCAACCATACCTGGTGTTATTATTTATAAATATTAGTATCCATTTATATTATGTGTGATTCTGCCTCCTCCTGAATGTCTGTTTTTTTTTTTGCTAATACCAAAAGGGATTTAAAAAAATAAAAACACACCACATCTGTGTTTGGCCCGCAGTTGCAGCACACGCCATTGACCTCAATAGGGGAGCTTGACAGGCAGTGCCACCAGGTTACAAACAAAGAAACATTGCATGTCTCTTCTGCATTGCATTTTTCCCCATAAAGTTAAACTTTAACCGCTTGCTGCCCAGGCCAATGTTGACATTTCTCACATACACTATTACTAAAAGTATTGGGACACCGGCCTTTACACACACATGAACTTTAGTGGCATCCCAGTCTTGGCCCGTAGGGTTCAATATTGAGTTGGCCCACCCTTTGCAGTTATAACAGCTTCACCTCTTCTGGGAAGGCTGTCCACAAGGTTTAGGAGTGTCTATGGGAATGTTTGACCATTCTTCCAGAAGTGCATTTGTGAGGTCAGGCACTGATGTTGGATGAGAAGGCCTGGCTTGCAGTCTCCACTCTAATTCATCCCAAAGGTGTTCTATTGGGTTGAGGTCAGGACTCTGTGCAGGCCAGTCAAGTTCCTCCACCCCAAACTCACTCCTCCATGTCTTTATGGACCTTGCTTCGTGCACTGGTGCTCGGCCATGTTGGAACAGGAAGGAGCCATCCCCAAACTCTTCCCACAAAGTTGGGAGCATGAAATTGTCCAATATGGCTTGGTATGCCGACGCCTTAAGAGTTCCCTTCACTGGAACTAAGGG
Source organism: Glandirana rugosa (assembly GCA_018402905.1). NCBI lineage: Eukaryota > Metazoa > Chordata > Amphibia > Anura > Ranidae > Glandirana > Glandirana rugosa. Next base: position 36,378 of record BLSH010233522.1, on the reverse strand, counting down.
GCCAAGCCCAACACTTGAAAATTAACCCCCTGCCATAATCCCCCCTCCATCAAATGATTTGGACCGGTGCACAAAGCAAGGTCCACACAGACATGGATGAGTGAGTTTGGGGTGGAGGAACTTGACTGGTCTGAACAGAGTCCTGACCTCAACCCGGCAACTGGTTAAAATCCATATCAGGCTCATAGGCCTGGTATGAATGGGGGGGGGCACACCGTTTTTTTTTTTTTTACATTTTTCTATTGCCAGCAATAGTATTGTATTTCTGACATTTTAAATGTCATTTTTTTTTCCTGCAGCAGGTTCTATACACGGTACAGATGCGCCACTTTACAGACAGACTAAAGGGACCCCCCCGACACTATATTTAAAGGATTTTTTCATTTATATTTTTTCACCATTAAAATCACTGTGGCTGTAAAAACAATCTTTTTTTTAAAAAAAATAAAAATAAAATTGGATTGATACATGTCCCTCAGGGCCAGGTCCTTTTTAAGGCCAATTACTTGCATAGAAGCCTTCAAAATGGGGGATTTTGGTTTTTCAAGTTCAGGTCCCATAGGCTCTAATGGGGTTTGTGGTTCAGGTCCGATCTTTTTACATGTTCAGAAAACCGAACCGGGGGAGGGGGGCGGTGTTTGGCCCAACTTTACTAGTGGGTTTACATATTCTTCCATGTTCTCTGGGCTAAGAAATCTCCTATAAGTTGGCATAGTGGCAGGAAATATCTAAGAATTTAGGTGATAGTAAACAGAGACTTTCGGCTGGGAATTTACTTTTCTTATGACCTGAAAAGGCTTTTCAAAAACTTTTGAAAACCGCCGAAATGTGTTTCTTTTGTTAGGACCGCATGCAGCACTCAGATCTGCTGAAGGGCTATCAACTGAACTGCATCAAGAGAAATAATAATTAAAAACGCCGGGTTTCATTTTATTCTTTTGTAAGGTTCTAAACAATCTTGGCATTTGTGAAATATTTTGTTTGATTTGAAATGTGAAGATTGATGTAATAATCCAGCAAAACAGAGAAAACAAATGCTTTTTTTTAATTGTTAATTGTTGCAAAACAGCAGATAGTGGTACCCAGCTGGCACTGGATGCCAACTCTAAAGTGATATTAAAGGCTTTCTTTTTAAAAAAAAGAAAAATAACAATCATGTTGTACTTACCTGCTCTGTGTAAGGGTTATGCACAGAGCAGCCCTGATCCTCCCCTTCTCGGGCCCCTCCCTGGCGCTCTTGGCCCCTCCCTCCTGCTGAGTGCCTCCAGAGCAAGCAGCTTACAATGGGGGCACCCAAGCAGGCTCATTCCCAAGCCGCTGTTTCGCCCTGCCCCCTCGCTCTCCTTATTTTGCTCACTGGCTGTGATTGAACCCTAAGAACTAAGACTGGGATGGCATTAACCACTTAAAGGCATGTACTGGAGCAGGGCAGCCCTTAAAGTGGAGTTCCACCCAAAAGTGGAACTTCTGTTTTAACCACTTCAGCCCCGGAAAGATTTCACACTTTAGGACCAGAGCCCTTTTTGCGATTCGGCACTGCGTCGCTTTAACTGACAATTGCGCGGTCGTGCGACGTTGTACCCAAACAAAATTTGCGTCCTTTTTTTCCCACAAATAGAGCTTTCTTTTGGTGGTATTTGATCACCTCTGCGTCATTTCTGATCGCCGCTATAAACAAAAGAAGAGCGACAATTTTGCAAAAAAACCCAAATTTCTTACTTTTTGCTAAAATACAAATCCCCCAAAAAAATATAAAAAAACATTTTTTTCATCGGTTTTGGCCGATTTATATTCTTCCTCATATTTGTGATAAAAAAAAAATCGCAATTGGCGTTTATTGATTGGTTTGCGCAAAAGTGGGCGCGTTTACGGATGATGAGAATTCATTTCTGGGGTTTTTTATTTTTATTTATTTTTTACTAGCAATGGCGGCGATCTACGATTTTTAGCGGTACTGTGATATTGCGGCGGACATGTCGGACCATTTTGACACTTTTTTGGGACCATTGGCATTTATACAGCGATCAGTGCTATAAAAATGCACTGATTACTGTGTAAATGCCATTGACAGTGAAGGGGTTAACCTGCAGGGGGCGCTCTAAGGGTTAACTATGTTCCCTGGGCGTGTTCTAACTGTGTGTGGGCTTCCCTAGCAGGGGAAGGGAAGTGATCACAGCTTCCACGTAGAGGAAGGCTGTGATCACAGCCTTTTCCCCTCTCACAGAACGGAGGTCCGTGTTTACTTACACGGACCTCCGTTCTTTCAGTGCGGGGGGGCATCGAGTCCGCCGCACCCGCTCCCTGGCCCCCCCCGAACACAGTGAGCGCACGGTGGTGCGCGCGCGTTCACAGTGCACGATCTCGCAGCCCCCGTCGTATGACGGCGGTTTGCGATATCGAGCCACTTTGTCGCCGTCAACCTGCGTTTGACGGTCGGCAAGTGGTTAAGGGAAGGTGACCCCCTGACATGCCACAACTGGCATGTTATTTGATTGGGGGGGGCGGAGACCCAGTTTTCACGGGGTCCTATGTCCACTTCCTCTCCTAGAACCGCAGCCGCTGAAGGAAGTTCACCCCCTCTCCCTCTCAGCGATCTTCTGGGACACATCGCAGGTTCCAGAAGATACGCCAGCCATTCACAGGGCGCAGCACGACTTGCGCATGCACATTTTACTTCTGTGTGCCATATAGTTCTGTGTGCGTTACTGCCAATTTAACGTCATATAGTTTTGTGCATTACTGCGAGTTTTAACGGCATTTACTTCTTTGTGCGTTACTGCCAGTTTAATGCCATATAGCTCTGTACGTCACTGTATGCTTGACGCATTATATTGCAGTATATTATAGTGTATCCGTGGAGTGTGTCTGTGTAGTGTGAGTACTCAAATTAAAGTTCACCAAACACCACTTTACATTGATTAAAGTGCATCTACATACAGATTCCCACTTCTTCTTTACATTTGCTAATAAGCACCGCCCCCTCCCTGCCAATAATTGCCAAGTTGTCTCCAGTGGTAATGATGATGGAGGAGATGGGGATGATGATGATGAGGCCACTGATGCAACTTGGGTGCCAGATAGAGCAGAGGAGGAAACTGAAGGTGAGGCGGCACAACAACCCCAAGGAGGCCGACATCAAGAGAGTAGAGAGCAGCCACCCTATTCCATCAACTTCTGCAGCTGTTATCTCCCTGTCCACTTCCCAAAGCTCAGCTGTGTGGGCCTTTTTCAGAACATCTGCAGCAGATTGCACTGTTGCTATCTGCAAACTGTGTCTCAGGCACATCAAAAGTGGCAAAAACGCCAGCCATTTGGGTACCACATGCTTAACAAGGCATTTAACCTCCAACCACTCAGCCCGTTGGCAAGAGCACCTAAAAGCCACACAAAAGGGGCACAAAGGGCTACGGTGGGAAGGCGCCACAGACACCCAAAGACCATTTTTTCTGCACCTGTTTGACAGGTGAATATCATTGCAATTTTTGTTACAGAAAGGCCAATTCTTGCCTTCATGAAGACCACCTCCATAGGGTTGTGGTGTGAAGGCACCACCGACACCCAAAACCCAATTTTTCTGCACCCATTACTTCTATCCAAAGCCAAAGTGACACCAGAATTTATCCAAAAAATCTCTAATCTTGTTCCCAGTGCACTACATTGTGGCCCCATCATACACAGTGGCTCCCCAGCTGTTGCTGAGCAAAATAAAGGCAGCTTGCAGGGAAAATGTCATGTTTTTGGCTTTATAAATGCAATTATTGCTGCAGCAGATTCTAGACATGGTACAGATCTGCCACTTCACAGGTAGACTAAGGGGACCCCCCAGGCACTATATTGGAAGGACTTTTTCATTTGTATGCTTTCACTTTAAAAAAAAAAAATCATTGCTCCTTTAAAAATGAAGTTTTTCACAAACTTTTTTTTCATTGATACATGTCCCCCAGGGGCAGGACCCGGACCTGTATAACCATTGTATGCCCATTTACTTACACTGTCCTAAGCATTCAAAATGGGCATTTTTGATTTTTGACATTTGGGTCCCATTGACTTTAATCGGGTTCGTTATTTGGGTCCGAACTTTTGCGGTGTTCGAAAGTTTTGGTGCGAACCGAACAGGGGTCCATTCGGCCCATCCCTAGTAAATTACTTTGCAATGCATGGTGCCAGACAGGTTTTGGTTTAAAGTAACTGATCAAAATACTATTACAAAACAAAAAAAAAGGATTTTGATCAGTTACTTTCAGTTACTTTAAAACATTCGTAAACGCGGCAACTTTTGCGCAAACCAATCAATAAATGCCGATTGCATATATTACTATCCCAAGGGATGTTTACATTCCTCATGATAGCAATAAAAGCGATCCGATTTTTTTTTTGTTTTTTAGGAACATTGCTAAAAAAATTAAATAATAAAAAAAAATGTTTAAAGCGCTCCGTCCCGGCGAGATCGCGCAGCAAAGAAAACGCATACCTAAGTCGCGCCCGCATACGAAAACAGTGTTCAAACCACACATGTGAGGTATCGCCGCAATCGTTAGAGCGAGAGCAATAATTCTAGCACTAGAGCTCATCTGTAACTCTAAACTGGTAACCTGTAAGAATTTTTAAACGTCGCCTATGGAGATTTTTAAGTGCCAAAGTTTGTCGCCATTGCAAGAGCGGGAGCAATTTTGAAGCAAGACATGTTGGGTAGCAATTTACTCGGCGTAACATTATCTTTCCCAATATAGGAAATAATTGGGCTAACTTTACTGTTGTCTTATTTTTTAACTCAAAAAAAAGGTTTTTTTTTTAAAAAAAATGGCGCTTATAAAACCATTGCGCAAATACAGTGCGACAAAAAGTATTGCAATGACCGCCATTTTATTCTCAAGGGTGTTAAAAAATATATATAATGTTTAGGGTTTCAAACTTATTTTCTGGCAAAAAATACTGAGTTTAACTAAACAAGTGTCAAAAATGGCTCCGGGGCTGAAGTGGTTAAAGAGGAGGTCCGCCCAATTGTAAAAAAATAAAAGTCAGCGGCTACACATACAGTAGCTGCTGACTTTTAATAATAGGATAGGACACTTACCTGTCCTAGAGTCCAGTGATGTCGGCACCCGCCGCTGATCTTCCATTGCAGGTAAGGGAACCCGGCAGTGTAGCATTACAGCTTCACGCCGGGCGCCCCACTGCGCATGCGCGAGGCTCCGCTGCGCTTTGCTATTGGCCCGGTGGCCAGTAGCAGAGCGAGGTGGGAGCCGGGTTGCTGACGTCAGTGGCCGCCCAAGCTCCCGGATGTGTGGAAAAGGACAGTCAGCAGGTGGCCATACTGCTTATGGGTTTAAGGAGGTAAATCAACGCATAAAGCGGCATTTAAAACAGAACACCCATCGCCATGTGAATTTTGCCTTATCCTCCGCCAGGGAAAGAAATGTGACAAACTGCAATTTTTTTTTTTTTTTCCTTGGCTTCTTGGTTGTTTTTTTCCAGACGCTATATGATTTATGGCAGGTAGACAGAGAGCGATTCCATAAATTACATAGATACTGCTTATGATGTATGATGCTATAAATTACATTCTAAGACACAATATGGCAGTTTAAATGGCTTTTAAGTCCTTTTTTTTTTCTCCCACGGCCGATGATTAAGAGACGCCGGCTCCCCGACCAAATCCGTCTTTAAAAGTTTGACAAGTTGTGTAATAGGAGGAAAGTTATGTCTGAGAGCAATTAATATGCAGGGTCCCCTTCCGCACTTCATTGACGGTTGCGCGGTCGTGCGTCACTGTACCCATATGATATTTTTATCATTTTTTTTGAGACACATAGAGCTTTCTTATGGTGCTATTTAATCACCACTGTTTTATTATTATTTTTTTTTTTTCATTTGCTAAACAAACAAAATAATTTTTTTTTCGTATTTTCTCTTAAAAAATTTAGCAAATAAATAATTTTTCTCCTTCACTGGTGCTGCACTGATGGGCACTGATGATGCTGCACTGATGGGCATTGATGAGCACTGAGGAGGCTGCACTGATGGGCAATGATAAGGATGCACTGATGAGGCTGCACTGGTGGGCACTGATAAGGAGGCACTGATAGGTTGCACTGATGGGCACTGATGAGGCTGCACTGATGAGGCTGCACTGGTGGGCACTGATAAGGATGCACTGCTAGGCTGTACTGGTGTGCACTGATGAGGCTGCACTGGTGGGCACTGATAAGGACGCACTGATAGGCTGTACTGGTGGGCACTGATAGGTTGCACTGATGGGCGCTGATGAGGCTGCACTGATAGACGACACTGATGGGCACTGATAAGCAGTATTGATGGGGCTGCACTGATAAACAGGGCACTGATTATTACTAGGTAGAGCCTACTGCTTAGAGGGACAGATTATTGTTCTAAAATCATCGCCTACTCCTATAGGGTCAGGTTCCTGCTGTTGCTTTAAGGGACAGATTATTCTATAATCATTTTACTTCCTTTTGCAGCCCTCTAGCACTTTCCAGGACTTTTTTACAGTCATTTTTGTGCCGAAAAGTTTGATGACTTCAATGGGGTTCGGGGTCAAGTTCGGGTCAAGTTTGGTACTGAACCCGAACTTTTTCGCGAAGTTTGGCCGAACCCACTGAACCCGAACATCCAGGTGTTCGCTCAACTCTACTCATGATACATTAGTGTGATGGTCAATGGGAAGAATGCTCCTTACACTTGTGGTCATTGGGAAGAATTACCCCCCTTACAGATAGCTAAAAAGATCAATGATATCATTGGGAATTTATCTGAGAGGTAGAAATTGACCACTGCTCAAGGAACCCCTAGCAACCTCTGGAGGAACCCTATGGTTCCACGGAACCCTGGTTTAGGGGATGCCTTTTTTGTGTTTTTATTTTAGGTCACTTAGATGGGGTGTACGGTAGTATGGGATACTGCAGAACCCCTACCAGAAACAAGAGGACACTCTTTGTCATGATAAAGGGTCAGGCTCGAAGACCAGTTGTTATAGCAGTAGCGGAACTACCACCGACAAGCAGGATAGGTACACAGGCAGTCACCCTGGTGGATGATGAGGGCACATCTGAGGTGGAGAGTCTAAGTACTAACCAGTGTTCACCAGAGCTCCTGATGGTGGAGATGGGTTTTGCTGCGTGTTAGTACCAGGGCGTGGTCCTCAGGATCGCCCCACCAGGAGGTGAGCAAGCCGGGGTCCAGTAGCGGATAAGAAGGTAGGGATCAAACAGAAGCCTAGTCAGTAAACAAGACAAAAGGTCGATAACGAGTAGTTGCAGGTTGGGATCAGGCAGAAACATAGTCAAGAAACAAGCCAAGGGTATACTAATGAGTGGTTACAAAATATGGACGGCAGCCAGGAAGACAGGAGCGAGATACAGGCTGGAGAGAGCCCAATAATCTGGCAAACAGGAAGTGGAGAGACATGCAAGGAAGTTCATGGGAGGAGCAAAGAGTTCAGGGTTCAAGATAGGATCATTCAAGAAATTGTCAAGAAGAGACAATTCCTTCACTTCCTTCCTATCCATCACCGTCCCGTGCAGCTGAGGCTGCAGAGAAAGGCATGCGTGTTTGAGCTTTGGGGTGAACTGCCTAATGCAATAGGCTGCGCACACCTATGGCATAGGCATGCGCAGAAGGTGTGCCAGGTGTCCCTGGGCACACCCTAGTCACCCTATGTGGGGCAGATTCTCCCTTTTTAGAGCCCTGATATTTCACCAAAGCCCCCTAATGGGGCTCCTAAAAATACTGTAAAAAATAAATAAAACTGTAATAAATAATAAATACATAGAAAAATAAAACTACAGACACCGTCAACTGCCCTACTGACACCAATTTCTGCCCTACTGACACCAATTTCTGCCCTACAGACACTGTCAGTATATACACATCCACATGCACACATATGTGTTTGAGCTTTGAGATGCACACCCTAATGCAATAGGCTGCACACACCTATAGCAGCAGGATGCAGGGAAAAGCTGAAAGAGCAGTCAGCACTTAAACATGAGCAGGAGCATCCTTAAATAGTCGCCTGAGTGCTCCCGTGCACCTTGGCATTCCTGTATGCATGCGCACGCCTGTTCACTATTCTGCATGCATGCGCATTTCTGCAAGCCAAATATCTGATAGGCATTCTCTGACACTGACAGTGGTGGCTGCTCTCATGCATTACAGTCATTGGTGCATCTGCAGCTGGGAGGAGGAGTCCAAGGTCCCAAGATGGAGCTGCTGCTGCAAGGGGTGGAGTGTGGTAGACGGGGTGACCAGGCAGCCTCAGGACAGGAAGCAGCACCTGTGGATTGATGGAGTGCAGACCAGGACAGTAAGTGTTGAAACAGGAAGTGACATCAGGGGACGTAGCAACATGTTTCGAGGCCCACACATCTTTTTCAAGCCAGCAAACTTCATGTGATTTGCTAATTATCTTCCCTTTAATAATTGTTTCTACACTCACTACAATCCGTCTGTGCCCTTTGCTATTTTCGTCATACTACAGAGTGGACAGCTTCAAGGATGAAGATAACAAATAGCAAATGAGTTCCTTAAATAAAGAAATTTATGTCTCCATACAGCTAAATGTGCTTAACAACGTACACTATGTTGTCAAAAGTATTGAGACGCCTGCCTTTACACTCACGTGAACTTTAATGGCATCCCAGTCTTAGTCCGTAGGGTTCAATATTGAGTTGACCCTCCCTTTGCAGCTATAACAGCTTCAACTCTTCTGGGAAAGCTGTCCACAAGGTTTAGGAGTGTCTATGGGAATGTTTGACTGTTCTTCCAGAAGCGCATTTGTGAGGTCAGGCACTGATGTTGGATGAGAAGGCCTGGCGTGCAGTCTCCGCTTTAATTCATCCCAAAGGTGTTCTATCGGGTTGAGGTCAGGACTCTGTGCAGGCCAGTCAGGTTCCTCCACCCAAACTCGCTCATCCATGTCTTTATGGACCTTGCTTTGTGCACTGGTGTGCAGTCATGTTGGAACAGGAAGGGACCATCCCCAAACTGTTCCCCCAAAGTTGGGAGCATGAAATTGTCTAAAATGTCTTGGTATGCTGAAAAGTTCCCTTTACTGGAACTAAGGGGCCAAGCCCAACCCCTGGAACCAACCCCCACATCATAATCCCCCCTCCACCAAATGATGTGGACCAGTGCACAAAGCAAGGTCCATAAAGACATGGAGCGAGTTTGGGGTGGAGGAACTTGACTGGCCTGCACAGAGTCCAGACCTCAACCCGATAGAACACCTTAGGGATGAATTAGAGTGGAGACTGTGAGCCTGGCCTTCTCATCCAACATCAGTGCCTGACCTCACAAATGTGCTTCTGGAAGAACGGTCAAACATTCCCATAGACACTCCTAAATCTTGTGGACAGCCTTCCCAGAAGAGGTGAAGCTGTTATAGCTGCAAAGGGTGGGCCAACTCAATGTGCATGTAAAGGCAGGCGTCCCAATACTTTTGGTAATATCGTGTATATATTACAAACTGTAAGTATTTGCACTTCTGCATTATTTGTAAATTACATGGTACAGGCTGGAACTCCTCTTCCAATAAGCCTGTTTATGTAGCTGACAGTATTAAAATGAAAGCTTTTAAATAAAGTAGCAGATGTTAAAAAATAAAAAAAAAGAAATAAAAATGAACCTCGCTGAATTACTAGGATTATATCCCGGTATGGAAATAAGTATTCAGTCCCCATTCAGCTGCTTTAGGATAATCTAGCCGAAGAAATTCCGATTGGCTTGTATGAATAATGGACGCGTCTTTTGCTACAAGGGTTTTACAATAATTGTGCCTCTTGTCCTTCATATTAGAGGAATTATAAATAAAACATTTATTGAACTTTTTCGTCTTTTAAGGTTTTCCATTAACTGCTGAAATGGGAGTTTTAGGTGAGCTTTTAGCGGAAGGTTCTGGATATAATGTGAAAGAAGAAGTCATATCGTAAAATAACATGAAAGAAAAAGGTTTTATACTCAAATACATTCTCAAGCATAATGTCCGATGGATGTGAGGACTATGAAGTACATTAAATCCACCATATTCTACAGATCCACAGTTCATAAAACACAAAACTCCAGGTCATCGGCTTCCACGCAACTTGTAGAACTTCTGACATTCCTAGAGAGCAGGGCCCGGGGCCTGGGTGCGACCTTTTGCCCGCCTTTATCCGGCCCTTGGGGAATTTTGCCTACCACTGATAAAAGACACTATTCCTCCCACTGATACCAATGATGGGACACTATTCCTCCCACTGATACCAATGATGGGACACTATTCCTCCCACTGACACCAATGATGGGACACTATTCCTCCCACTAACACCAATGATGGGCCACTATTCCTCCCACTGACACCAATGATGGGGCACTATTCCTCCCACTGACACCAATGATGGGACACTATTCCTCCCAGTGACACCAATGATGGGGCACTATTCCTCCCACTGACACCAATGATGGGACACTATTCCTCCCAGTGACACCAATGATGGGGCACTATTCCTCCCACTGACACCAATGGCAGGGCTCTATTCCTCCCCCTAATACCAAAGATGCATTGTTTACTCCCACTGACACTAGGACAATTTCTACTCCCATTGGCCATAGTCTGGCACCCCTAAGGTCTAAAGGATAGTAAACTGGTCCTTTGTTTAGGAAGTATAGAGACCACTGTTATAGAGTAAGGGCAGGTTAGAGTATGCAAGGAGCATACTGATAGGAGGAGAGAGCAGAGCTCATCAGTCTGCTGCTTCTCCTTTCACTGTCCAATCATAGACTGGGGGATGGAGAAGACCTGTAAGTGTTACCGAAAAAATGCCCCTGGCGCACATTCATAACCCAGGGTGTTAGGACCCAGAAGTGAGAGTTAAGTGTCAGGCCAGTCCAGTTCCTAACTCGCTCATCCATGTCTTTATGGACTTTGCTTTGTGCAGTGGTCCAAATCATTTGGTGGAGGGGGGATTATGGTGTGGGGTTGTTTTTCAGGGGTTGGCCCCTTAGTTCCAGTGAGGGGAACTCTTAAGGCGTCAGCACACCAAGACATTTTGGACAATTTCATGCTCCCAACTTTGTGGTAAGAGTTTGGGGATGGCCCCTTCCTTTTCCAACATGACTGCGCACCACTGCACAAAGCAAGGTCCATAAAGACATGGATGAGTGAGTTAGGGGTGGAGGAACTTGACTGACCTGCACAGAGTCCTGACCTCAACACCTTTGGGTGAATTATAGCTGAGACTGTTAGCCAGGCCTTCTCATCCAACATCAGTGCCTGACCTCACAAATGCACTTCTGGAAGAACGGTCAAACATTCCCATAGACACTCCTAAACCTTGTGGACAGCCTTCCCAGAAGAGGTGAAGCTGTTATAGCTGCAAAGGGTGGGCCAACTCCATATTGAACCCTACGGACTAAGACTGGGATGCCATTAAAGTTCATGTGCGTGTAAAGGCAGGCGTCCCAATACTTTTGGTAATATAGCGTATTTCCTGCGCCTGCCTCTATTTTGGAATTTGTGTGTCATTCAAAGATTATCAAATGTGGACACCTGAGTATTGATTATTGTATTTTTTTGTTGTGATGGATTTTGATGAAAAAGGATGGTTCCTAGGGTGTATGTCTCCTGAATTATACCCACCACCGCCATGTTGATATCTTGATGAATTTACACAATGTTCATTCTTATCCCGTAGAGCAGGGATATGCAGTTAGCGGACCTCCAGATGTTGCAGAACTACAAATCCCATGAGGCATAGCAAGACTCTGAAAGACACAAGCATGACACCCAGAGGCAGATGCATGATGGGAATTGTAGTTTTGCAACAGCTGGAGCTCCGCTAATTGCTTATCCCTGCCGTAGTGCATTATCTGCATCCTGTGAAGAGAAGTATAGAATAGACGAGTTTGATTCAAACTCTCCATGTGGTCACAGCACCTGATTTTAAAAAGAAGTTGTTGGTATTTTCCCTTCATTTTTGTCTAAGTTTTGCAGAGATTAATAAAATATCCATATTGATACGATGAAATGTGGTTCATAAAGTCCTCCACTTTGTACCCATTATTCCTCCTGTAAGTAGATTCATCTGGATGTGACACTTTTATTTGGACCAGACTACAAAATTCAGAGAGCTTCCTATAAAATTTGAATCTTAACCACTTCAGCCCCAGAAGGATTTACCCCCCCCCCCTTAAAAAACCAGGGGCCATTTTTTTTTTGCGATACGGCACTGCGTTACTTTAACTGACAATTGCGCGGTTGTGCGACACTGTACCCAAACGAAATTGACGCTTTCTTTTGGTGGTATTTGATCACCTCTGCAGTTTTTATTTTTTGGGCTATAAACGAAAAAAGGCTGAAAATTTTGAAAAACATTTTTTTTTTTTTTTTTACTTCCTGCTATAAAACAACCAATAAAAAAAAATGTATAAAAAAACTAATTGCTTCATCGGTTTAGGCCGATATATATTCTACATATTTTTGGTAAAAAACAACCGCACTAAGCCTATATTGATCAGTTTGCGCAAAAGTTATCACGTCTACAAACTGTGGGATAAGATTTACGGACCTTTTTTTTTTTACTGGTAATGGCGGCAATCTGTGATTTTTAGCGGGACTGCGACATTGCGGCGGACAAATCTGACCCCAAATGACACTTTTTGGGGACCAATGACTTTATTACATTGATCAGTGCTATAAAAATGCAGTGATCAATGTATAAATGTCACTGGCAGGGAAGGGGTTAACGCTAGGGGGCGATCAGTGGGGTTAACTGTGTTCCCTGGATGTGTTATAGCTGTAGGGTGGATGGGCTGCCAGGGACATGACAGAGATTGCTGTTCCTGATCACTGGGAATAGAAGATCTCTGCCATGTCATCTGGCAGAACGGGGACCTGCCTTGTTTACATAGGCAGATCCACGTTCTGCCTCTGCACAGAGCGATCACAGGTCGCTGGCGGACATCGAGCAGCTCCTGCGCCCGCTATCTCTTGTGCACGGACAGCAATTTGCGCAGGAGAGCCGACCTGCCGCCGTATAATGACAGCAGCTGGTCGGCAAGTGGTCACTAAACCCACATCATAAAAAACGATCAATAAATGGTGTAACCCATGCTGTTCATACTCACTCAGTCACTATGAGATTCCTTTTTGTTGTATTCTTCCAAAAACCTGGTTGATCCTGTTGCTCTCTATCTCCCCCAATCTGGCTGGGGATTTTGCAGCTATGTTGGCCGCTCTGCACATGCTCAGTTTTCAGGTAGTTTCTATGCTGAGCAATTCCTCCCTTGAGCAGCCCACGTGACTATAGAGTCACAGATGTGGGCGAATACACAGTGGAAATGACAGCCCACTCCCTCCCTCCTTCTCCATGACCACTAACCAGCTAAACACAATGAGGGGAGGGATATTTCATGTAGATTGATAGAGGCTTCACCTCCCTATTATTCTAAGACACAGGCTTGAGGGGGTGACACAGCCAGGGACTGACAGAAATCCGCCCACGCCATGTTATTGCCAAAAAATAATAAAGATTTTATTTCAAATATATATCTGTATGACAATTTAAAACAGTTTATTGGAATTAATTATTTATTTTTACTCTGTATTCCAAAGGCTGTTTTTTTATTTTATTTGGAACATGTGACCAGCAGCAGAGGACTAGAAACTCCTCCTGCTTATGTTTCCCTGCAGACAGGCTGGGAGAGAGCCGGGTCATGTGACAGCTGGATATCCATTAGGAAAAAGGTACTTAGATGTTATTTTTCATTAAAATAATTACAGAGCCATCATCCATATACAGAAATAGAAGGGACAATTACATTGTAAAGCCTTTTGTTGCATTAAGGTAAAAAATGTTTAGGCATCAGAATCCCCCTCACCCCCCCCCCCTTCTACTTACGTGGACCCTCATTTGATCCAGCGCCGTGCATGTCTGCAATAGACATGTGCAATTCGTTTCGTTCCCAATTAATTTTTTAATGAATTTCGACAAATTAATTAACCACTTCAGCCCCGGAAGGACTTCCAGCTTTAGGACCGGAGCCCTTTTTGCGATTCGGCGCTGCGTCGCTTTAACTGACAATTGCGCGGTCGTGCGACGCTGTACCCAAACGAAATTTGCGTCCTTTTTTTCCCACAAATAGAGCTTTCTTTTGGTGGTATTTGATCACCTCTGCGTCATTTCTGATCGCCGCTATAAACAAAAGAAGAGCGACAATTTTGCAAAAAAACCCAAATTTCTTACTTTTTGCTAAAATACAAATCCAAAAAAAATCTAAAAAAACATTTTTTTTCACAGTTTTTGGCCGATTTATATTCTTCCTCATATTTGCGATAAAAAAAATCGCAATCAGCGTTTATTGATTGGTTTGCGCAAAAGTGGTCGCGTTTACGGATGATGAGAATTCATTTTTGGGTTTTTTTTTATTTTTTTATTTTTTACTAATAATGGTGGCGATCTGCGATTTTTAGCGGTACTGCGATATTTCAGCGGATATGTCGGACTATTTTGACACTTTTTTGGGACCATTGGCATTTATACAGCGATCAGTGCTATAAAAATGTGGGTTTTTACTTAAGAGTAGTAGGCATTTGCGCTGGTGAAAACGCGTTTGGTTAGTTATTTGCGACTAACGCTAAAAAAAATAGCGTTTATACTCCTTCTTATATTTAGCCGGTTTTTGACACTTTTTTTTACAAAAAAATCTAAAAAAAACCTAAACATAAAATCGTTTTTCATTCTTTAAACCCAAAAAAACGTTTTAACAGCGAGAAGAAAACAAATATCGCCGCTAGTCTTTACTGCGTCTCCACTAGTTTATGGTGGTTTTCTTTCGA
>BLSH010233522.1:1339-17905 GCA_018402905.1 Glandirana rugosa | reverse complement strand
TGATCACCTCTGCGTCATTTCTGATCGCCGCTATAAACAAAAGAAGAGCGACAATTTTGCAAAAAAACCCAAATTTCTTACTTTTTGCTAAAATACAAATCCAAAAAAAATCTAAAAAAACATTTTTTTTCACAGTTTTTGGCCGATTTATATTCTTCCTCATATTTGCGATAAAAAAAATCGCAATCAGCGTTTATTGATTGGTTTGCGCAAAAGTGGTCGCGTTTACGGATGATGAGAATTCATTTTTGGGTTTTTTTTTATTTTTTTATTTTTTACTAATAATGGTGGCGATCTGCGATTTTTAGCGGTACTGCGATATTTCAGCGGATATGTCGGACTATTTTGACACTTTTTTGGGACCATTGGCATTTATACAGCGATCAGTGCTATAAAAATGCACTGATTAATGTGTAAATGCCATTGGCAGTGAAGGGGTTAACCTGCAGGCGGCGCTCTAAGGGTTAACTATGTTCCCTGGGCGTTCTAACTGTATGGGGGACTGCACTATCTGGGGAAGGGAAGTGATCACAGCCCTTCCCCCTCACACAGAACGGAGGTCCGTGTTTACTTACACGGACCTCCGCTCCTTCACTCCGGGGGGGGCATCGCGGGTGGCCGGCGGCAATCGAAGCCGCCGCACCCGCTCCCTGGCCCCCCCCGAACACAGTGTGTGCTCACAGTGGCTCTGTATCGCGGCCGCCGTCGTATGACGGCGATTCGCGTTACAGAGCCACTTTGTCGCCGTCATTTGCCGATCAGCCGTCGGCAAGCGGTTAATTCTGAAATATCCGATTTAACGAAAACCTGTTTAATGAATTCTTCTGAATAATCGTAAATTCGAATATTCGAAAATTCTTAAATTCGTAAATTTGAAAATGTGAAAATCCCAAAAGCCGAAAATTCGAAAATCTTAAATAATAACTAACTAATAATAACTTAACTATCTCTAACTCTTAAATTATAGGTATTGGAATTTCCATTCAAATTTGGCTGTTAGTGAATGTAATGAATACGAATTTATCCGAAGTTACGAATTATCCGAAATAACGGATGCTGCATCTAAACAAATGGAACGGAACAAATTAATAATAATAAATAACAACAATAATAATAATAAAACCTTTTTATTATCATTGTTATTATTATTTATTAATTTGTTCCATTCCATTTGCTTAGATGCGGCATCCGTTATTTTGGATAATTCGTAACTTCGGATAAATTCGTATTCGTTACGTTCACTAACTGACAAATTTGAATGGAAATATCAAAATCTATAATTTAATGGTTAGTTATTATTAGTTAGTTAGTTATTATTTAGAATTTTTGGATTTTGATTCTTTCGAATTGTTGGATTTTCTTTCTTATTTTCAAATTTACGAATTGCGATCATAACGAATGACCCAAAAAAACAAAACAAATGAAAAAAAACGAAAGAAACTAAAACTAACAAATTTTTCAGCAGTGCAAATGTCTAGTCTGCAGCCCTTCTCTCCCCTCACTTCCGGGTCTCGCTGGCTTTCTGGGGCACCGAGAGGCTCTGGCTCCCAGTGCTGTCAATCAAAGCTGGTGACGAGGGATTGGGGGGGGGGGGCGAGTCCCACTGTCCGTGTCAATGGCCGCAGCGGGGCTCAGGTGTGAGCACGCACGAGTGCCCCCATGGGAAGCGGGTTCCCATGGGGGCACTGGACAGAGGGAGGGGCCAGGAGCAAAAGAGGAGGTGCGTGCCCGCTCTGTGCAATTCCTGTGCAATATTTAAAAAAAACAAAACGTTTACAATCGCTTTAAACAGTGTGTGTTTAGTATCACTTTAAGGGCCGGTTCACACCTAGGCGATCCTAGGCAATTTGCGATCCGACTTGTGTCGCCCCAATTCCCCTCAAATCGCCTGACATCAGAAATCCCATTGGAATGAATGAAGCTGTCTTAATATGCGCTACTCAAGTCGCTCCGAACCCAAGGCGATTTCAAAAAAGGTTCCTGTACTATTTCAAAGCCACTTCTAAGCGATTTGAGCCCATAGAAGTCAATGGAAGTCGCTTCCAAGTCCAAGCGACTTTGAAGCGACTTTACCAG
Organism: Glandirana rugosa; assembly: GCA_018402905.1. Classification (NCBI taxonomy): domain Eukaryota; kingdom Metazoa; phylum Chordata; class Amphibia; order Anura; family Ranidae; genus Glandirana; species Glandirana rugosa. Next base: position 15,829 of record BLSH010233522.1, on the reverse strand, counting down.
AAAAAGAAAATAATTTTTCAAGGCAACTCCCCCTCCCTCTCTTCTCTGATTGGGCACAGGCAAAGTCGCCTGGCATGGAGGTCGCTTGAGGTCGCGTTGTAATGCCCAAAGTAGCACTGAAGTCTCTTTCAAATCACCTAGCAAAGCCGGATCGCCTAGGTGTGAACCGAGCCTAAGTCTTACCCTTCCTCCTTTGAGTCCAGAGCTATACCAATAAACCTACTGGCCAACCCAGTTGGTGGAATAAAGTTCACAACCACAGTAATCCACCAAAAAAAAAACCACACAAACTGTGCAGAAACTGCAACAATGAGAATTCAACCTGGTTGCATTGGCAGAAAAGGAGGCAGTTTGGAGCGGTGGAGGTCTGAGCTTATGGGCGGTGGGCATTTGTGCCCTGGGCCCACACTAAGATATGAGCTGGTGGCCCTGAGTGGAGATATATCACCATTGAGACTCGCAGTCTGCTACATGTGGTGGGAATTATATAGCTGCCTTTTTTCTGTTCAGACTTCCAATCACAGCACCAGGCATTGGAAAGTCTTTCAGCACCAATGTTCCAATGTGACCAGGAGCTGCAAAGTAAGCTGATGCTGGAAGACGTAAAAAGCTGTGTCCACAGTGGTGGCCCATCCACTAGGGGCGCTGCCCCCCAATCCATGTGCCCATAATCTACATGCAGGGCACCGGATGCATGGATTCCAATGGGGGTTTTTTTTTTTGAAGCACATGATTAGAGCTCTATTAGGCTCCAAAAAAGGGTGGGCTCGGGGCGCAGAGCACTGCGCCTCAATCCCAGCCAGTTGGGTGACAATAGCGAATTAATATTCACTATTGTCTTCCTGATTGTCCTCTCGGCCAATCAGGAAGCCAGTCCTGAGACCCAATTGGTCCTGTTCGGCTGGGAGCTGAAGCAACGGCCCAACTCTTCTCTGGAGCCCGCAACCTGCATGTCAGGGAAGAATTCTAAGAAGATCTGGCAAACATATCATTATCCAACATGGCCGCGCTAATTTGTGCATTGCGCATTAGCGAACGGCACGCAATGGCGAATCTTAGTGCGCGACGAAGCATAGGCATACGCAAGTATTCACTGGCCTATATAAGGACAGCAGTTGCTCTCAAAAGTTGCTGGGTTATCGCCAGCTTTGTATCCTGTCCTGTACCTTGTGCTTTGCTTGATTACCTGTTATCAACCCGGCTTACCCCTGACCTGCTCTGGCTTCCCTCCTGGTTCTGACCCCGGCTTGCTCCACAGACCTGCTCCTGCCTTGTTCCTGGCTGACTTCCTGGTTTTACCCCGGCTTGATCTCTACCATGCTTCTGTCTCTGCTCCTGACTGACTTCCTGTGTTTAACCCCCGGCCTGGCTCCTGACCTTGCTTCTGCTTACCCATCTGTCAAGATCTGCCAGCACTTCCAGAGAATAACCTGCTGTGACTATTCCCTTACTCCTGGGTGTCCTCACATCTGGAACCATCAAGCAAATTCATCTTCAGGCAGCCCGTGCATCTTTGGGCATAGCACCCTCTGTCACCACCTTCAGGGGTACTCTGCATGTAACTACAAGGGAAGCCTTTTCATCACTTCAGCCTACAGTCGAATACGTGACACTGCAAGGAGCAGCATCGGCCTCTTCCCTGGAGACTGCAACCTGCAAGGAGCAGCATCAGTCTCTTCCCTGGAGCCTTCAACCTGCAAGGAGCAGCATCGGCCTCTTCCCTGGAGCCTGCAACCTGCAAGTAGCAGCATTGGCCTCTTCCCTGGAGCCTGCAACCTGAAATCAGCAGCATTGGCCTCTTCCCTGGAGCCTGCAACCTGCAAGCAGCAGCACTGGCCTCTTCCCCGGAGCCTGCAACCTGCAAGCAACAGCATTGGCCTCTTCCCTGGAGCCTGCAACCTGCAAGCAGCAGCATTGGCCTCTTACCTGGAGCCTTCAACCTGCAAGCAGCAGCATTGGCCTCTTCCCTGGGGCCTGCAACCTGCAAGCAGCAGCATTGGCCTCTTCCCTGGAGCCTGAAACCTGCAAGCAGCAGCATTGGCCTCTTCTTTGGAGCCTGAAACCTGCAAACAGCAGCATTGGCCTCTTCCCTGGAGCCTGAAACCTGCAAGCAGCAGCATTGGCCTCTTCCCTTGAGCCTGAAACCTGCAAGCAGCAGCATTGGCCTCTTCCCTGGAGCCTGCAACCTGTAAGCAGCAGCATTGGCCTCTTCCCTGAAGCTTGCAACCTGCAAGCAGCAGCATTGGCCGCTTCCCTGGAGCCTGCAACCTGCAAGCAGCAGCATTAGCCTTTTCCCTGGAGCCTGCAATCTGCAAGCAGCAGCATTGGCCTCTTCCTTGGAGCCTGCAACCTGAAATCAGCAGCATTGGCCTCTTCCCTGGAGCCTGAAAGCTGCAAGTAGCAGCCTTGGCCTCTTCCCTGGAGCCTGAAACCTGCAAGCAGCAGCATTGGCCTCTTCCCTGAAGCTTGCAACCTGCAAGCAGCAGCATTGGCCGCTTCCCTGGAGCCTGCAACCTGCAAGCAGCAGCATTAGCCTCTTCCCTGGAGCCTGCAACCTGCAAGCAGCAGCATTGGCCTCTTCCCTGAGGCCTGCAGCCTGCAAGCAGCAGCATTGGCCTCTTCCCTGGGGCCTGCAACCTGCAAGCAGCAGCATTGGCCTCTTCCCTGGAGCCTGCAACCTGCAAGCATCAGCATTGGCCTCTTCCCTGGAGCCTGAAACCTGCAAGGAGCAGCATTGGCCTCTTCCCTGGAGCCTGCAACCTGCAAGCAGCAGCATTGGCCTCTTCCCTGGAGCCTGCAACCTGCAAGTAGCAGCATTGGCCTCTTCCCTGGAGCCTGCAACCTGCAAGCATCAGCATTGGCCTCTTCCCTGGAGCCTGAAACCTGCAAGGAGCAGCATTGGCCTCTTCCCTGGAGCCTGCAACCTGAAAGCAGCAGCATTGGCCTCTTCCCTGGAGCCTACAACCTGCAAGTAGCAGCATTGGCCTCTTCCCTGGAGCCTGCAACCTGCAAGCAGCAGCATTGGCCCCTTCCCTGGAGACTGCAACCTGCAAGCAGCAGCATTGGCCTCTTGCCTGGAGACTGCAACCTGCAAGCAGCAGCATTGGCCTCTTCCCTGGAGACTGCAACCTGCAAGCAGCAGCATTGGCCTCTTCCCTGGAGCCTGAAACCTGCAAGCAGCAGCTTTGGCCTCTTCCCTGGAGCCTGAAAGCTGCAAGCAGCAGCATTGGCCTCTTCCCTGGAGCCTGCAAGCTGGAGCAACGGCCTCCTAAGGTAAAGCCACTGATCACCACCTTCCGTCTCCCTTGCTGGGGACACTGATCACTGCTGTCTGTCTCTCGTGGGGGGGGGGCAGGTATGTTTGCCGCCCCCCCTCTCCAAAAATACTGGGCTCCAGCCACCACTTTCAATTAGGCCTCATGCACACAGGCATTTTTACAGCCGCTTAGAAGCGTTTTTTACAGCTTAAAAACGCCTCTCAATGTTATTCTGTGGCCTTTTGCACACACAGGCATTTAGGAGCTGTAAGTGGCATAGGCATGTTTAAGTTCCAAAAAAATCCCAGGACCAGCGCGCTCTGATGACTGGCACTAGAGCTGTAAAAACGTCTGACACCATTAAAAGCTGCTAAACGCAGCTTAACACTGGATGCAGCCGCGTTAATCTCCGCAATCTCCTATATCTGCGCAACATCTCTAAAATACGTCCCTTCCTAACCAATGAAACCACAAAGCTCCTGATTCACTCCCTGGTCATCTCTCGCCCACCTTACAAACCATTCAGCGTCTGCCACCCCTCTATGCCAATCCCTCCATTGGCTGCCACTCGCCCAACAAATTAAATTCAAAATGCTAACAATGAGCCACAAAGCCACCCACAACTCTGCTCCCAGCTACATCACCAGCCTGGTCTCACAATACCAACCTAACCGTCCTCTTCGCTCCTCCCAAGTCCTCCTGATCTCCAGCTCCCTCATCACCTCCTCTCATACTCGCCTCCAAGACTTCTCCCGAGCCTCTCCCATCTTCTGGAACTCCCTACCCCAATTGGTCAGAATGTCCCCAAATCTACCCACCTTTAAGCGATCCCTGAAAACTTTTCTCTTCAGGGAAGCCTCTCCTGCCACCACCTAACTACACTCCTATTTTCTCAATCAGCTCATCCCCCGCAGTTATTGCCCTGTCATATAATTTAACCCTCCCTCTTAGATTGTAATCGCTAACGAGCAGGGCCCTCTGATTCCTCCTGTATTGAATTGTATTGTAATTGTACTGTCTGCCCTAATATTGTAAAGCGCTGAGCAAACTGTTGGCGCTATATAAATCCTGTATAATAATAAGTTAAGACTCGTCAGGCGTTTCTCTGCCTCTATTCAAAATCAATGGTTCCCTATGGGAGCCCATTGATGTGAACAGAAGTCGGATCATGATGATCCGACTTGTGTGCTCAGGATCTTGAAGGGGAACTCCTCGCCAAAATGAAAAAAAAAATTGGTGTGGGGTTCCCCCCCAAGAGATACCAGACCCTTTGGTCTGGTATGGATTTTAAGGGGAACCCCCACGTGGGGTCCCCCCCAAAATCCATACCAGACTCTTATCCAAGCATGCAGCCTGGCAGGTCAGGAAAGCAGGGGGAACTAATGAGTGGCCTGGACCATAGCAGGCCATATGCCCTCAACATGGGGGGGGGGGTGGGTGCTATGGGGCGGGGGGGCCTTGCCCCCCCACCCCAAAGCACCTTGTCCCCATGTTGATGGGGACAAGGGCCTGTTCCCAACAACCCTGGCCGGTGGTTGTCGTGGTCTGCGGGTCGGGGGCTTATCAGAATCTGGAAGCCCCCTTTCACAAGGGGGCCCCTAGATCCCGGCCCCCCACCCTATGTAAAAGAGTATGGGGTACATTGTACTCCTACCAATTCACCAAAAAAAGTGTCAAAAATTAAGACAGTACACAGGTTTATAAAGTATTTTATTAAGGCAGCTCCGACGTCTCTTCCGGTTTCTTCTCCCCTCTCCGGCTCTTCTCACTCCTCCGCAGACAGGGCCGGCTCTATCACTAGGCGAAGTAGGCGGCCGCCTAGGGCGCACTGCCGCCTAGGGGCGCCTGGCCACTGTTGATCTGTCGCTGGCTGCTCTGCATTGATTCATGTAAAAACTGACACTGTCTGACTGAGATAATGAGATTGTATTATCACATGCCATTTGCAAATGTATATAGAAATAGTGACTGATCTGCCAAATACCCCCCCTCCGCCCCCACCCCCTGTGAGGATGTATTCGATGGGCACAGATGAAGCTGTATTTGGTGGGCACAGGTGAGGCTGTATTGATTGGCGCTGGTGAAGCTGTATTTGATGGGTGCTGGAGAGGCCGCAATTCATTGGCGCTGATCAGGCTGGGCAGGGAAAAGGGGGTGGAGCCAAGGGGGCGGCAAAATGAGGTTTCGCCTAGGGTGTCAAAAATCCTTGCACCAGCCCTGTCCGCAGATGTCTTCCTTCTCCTCCGCTCTCCGCTGATGTCTTCTCCCCTCTTTGGTTCTTCTCCTCTCTCTGCTGTCTAGTCCCTCTGCCGGGTTGCTCTCTCAGCTTTCTCCCTCTGTTCTTCCTCTGATATTGACTCAACGCTCTCTACCAGTGTAATGCCGTAATCTGCCGTGTGCCAATACTTATAATGGCCTGGGGCAGAGCCACCCGGTGACATCATCCAGAGGCCCTGCCTCCTTGTGATGTCACTGTCCGATGCATGATGGGATGGTGACATCACAAGGTGGTGGGGGCTCTGGATGATGTCACCGGGTGGCCCTGCCCCATGCCAAAATAAGTATTGGCACACGGTGGACCCAGCATTACACTGGGAAAGCGTGTTGAGGCAACAATGGAGGAAGAATAGAGGGAGAAGACAGCTGAGAGAATAGACCCAGCAGAAGATGGAGAAGACAGCGCAGAGAGGAGAAGAACCGGAGAGGGGTGAAGAACCGGCAGAGGGAGACGATTCGCCAGAGGAGGGAGAAGAGAGACGCCGGAGCTGATTTAATAAATTACTTTAAAAACCTGTGTAGTGTTTTCATTTCTTGACACTTTTTTGGTGAATGGGTAGGGGTACAATGTACCCAATATTCATTCACATAGGGTGGGGGTCCAGGATTTGGGGGCCCCCTTGTTAAAGGGGGCTTTCAGATTCTGATATGCCCCCCCAGCCCGCAAACCCCCACAACCACCGGCCAGGGTTGTCGGGAAGAGGTCATTGTCCTCATCAACATGGGGACAAGGTGCTTTGGGGTGGGATACTAAACACACACTGTTTAATTTACATTTTCCTTATATTCCTCTATGTGGATGATGGCACTGTAATTATTTTAATAAAAATAAACATCTAGGTCCCTTTTTCCCTAATGGATATCCAGCTATCACATGACCCAGCTCTCACATAAGCAGGAGGAGCTTCTAGTCTTCTGCTACTGGTCACATGTTCGAAATAAAAAACAGTCTTTGGAATACAGAGAAAAAATCAATAAATAATATAAATAAACTGTTCTAAGTCATCATACAAATATATTTTTGGAATCAAATCTTTATTATTTTGTGGCAATGACATGGTGTGGACAGATTTCTGCCAGTCACAGGCTGTGTTGCACCCCTCCAGCCTGTGTTTTAGAATAAGAGGGAGGTGAAGCCTCCATCAATCCACATGTAATGTCCAACCCTATTCTATTTAGCTGGTTAGTTTGCCTGGAGGAGGAGGGAGGGAGTGGGCTGTCATTTACCACTGTGTATATGCCCACATGTGGAACTCTTTAGTGACATGGGCTGCTCAGATGTGAAAAGGAGGAACTGCTCAGTACAGAAACTCACTGAAAACTGAGCATGTGCAGAGTTGTCACCATAGCTGCAAAATTTCTAGCTGAATTAGGGACATGGACAGAAGGGGGAGATAGAGAGCAGCAGGATCAACCAGATTTTTTGCAGAATAAATAAAATGAATCTCATAGTGAGTATGAACAGCATGGAATACACCATTTATTGACTGTTTTCTATGATGTGAGTTTAGTGACCAGAGGCGTAACTAGAACCTTCAGGGCCCCGGTGCAAGAAATTATGAAGGGCCCCCCTGACCCCTGGCCAGGGCCCTCCCTCTTCCCACTGATCCTGGGGCCCTTTATGCCCATTGCGGGTCTCTTTATTACGGTACCACAGCGGGGCCCTTTCACAAGTTCTGCAGCGGCCCCCTTTCTGCCATCTTTGGGACTCTCCATCATGGTGAAATGCCAGGGCCCGGTCACAATTGCAAACTTTGCAATCCTGATAGTTCCCTCACTGGTGTCAGTAGTTTTTAATTTTTATTTTAATTTTATTATTTTTTTACCATTTAATTTTATTTCTTTTACAATTTTATTTTTATTATTTTATACAATTTTTTAGGAGCTCTGTTGGGGGGCTTTGATGAGATATCAGGGGGTCTAAACAAACCTCAGCCCTCAATCTCCATCTGTGTGGCCTCAGCTGCACAAAATGAATGGACAGGAATAGCTGTGCACCCAGCCTCCCATTCATTCAGAAATGGAAGTATAGTAAAAACAGTTTACTATGCTTCAGTTATGAATGAACCAATTGGTACCAATCACTGACTCTGTCCATTCAGAATAGGAAGGAGCCGGTAAATTACAAATTCAACGACCCGTTCCCATCTCTCCATCATGACTCATCTTCTACAGCAGCTGGCAGGAGAGAGGAGGGGGGAAGACAGCAGCTCTGTGGGGGGGGGGGGGCCTAGGGAAGCACACAGGGACCCTGGGAACAGCAGAAGACAAGTAAACTGGATAGGAGGGGCGGCGGGGGCAGCATATAGAGGAACCAATCTCCTGCATTAGGAGGAAAATGGAGGAGATTGGTTCCTCTAAATGCCACCCCCGCCATCCCTCCTATCCAGGTGTACAAGAGAGGCACATGGGCCCCCTGGACCATGGGGCCCGGTTGCAATAGCAACCCCAGCAACCCCTGTAGTTACGCCCCTGTTAGTGACACTTTAAGTGCCTTTTTGAGGGCAAGTTTGAGACTCTGTTTATTCTTAAATTTCACTTTGCTTAGATTGAAAATGCCTTCTCCTTACACTTTTTTTTCTTCTTCCTCCCCCCTTTGCATCCTCTTTTTTCTTTTAGCTGTTGACCAATACCCTGTGTTGATCCCTTGTCCTAGGGTAACTCCTTTCTTTTTTTTTTTTCGTTTTTGCGTTGCCCCCTGATGACCTCACAGTGATGAAATGCTTAGGTCAGAGCCTATTGATCAAAGAGAGAGAGCAGTGATTACTGTGGGCTGCCTTCTTCTACTGATTCCTGGATTATGAGGTTTGCTGGCTCAGCTGATAGGGACTGGAGAGGAGGCGGTGGCTCGATACTTTATATTTCTATTACCTCCTTTATAGAAACATAGAAAAGTGACGGCAGAAAAAGACTGAGTAGTCCATCGAGTCTGCCCCTTTTTATTTATTTATTTATTTTTAATTTTTTTTTTTTTTTTTACATTAACCTTGTTGTCTGACTATGGATTTATGTTTATCCCAAGCATGTTTGAAGCCATTTACTGTTGACTGTCTCACAACCTCTGTTGGTAGTTTATTCCAATCATCAACCACCCTTTCAGTAAAATAATACTTTCTAAGATTCATTTTGAACTTCCCTCCAGTTAATAAGCACACTTTTCAGCTCTTTTGCATAATGCATTTGAGTGCACTCGTGTTAAAGCAAGTAAGACAGACACAAATAGCTGTTCCCACATGGCAAGTTCGCAGGGCCATCCTGCCTTTGAATGCTTGTTCCTTTAATTTATAGGGTTGAATCAGGGATAACAATAGGACTTGCTGGCTTCACAATCAGCCAATCAGCCTCCAAGGCACAGTCACATGACATGAGCTCAATACAAAACACCAACCAATGACACACTTGTTTATATTCAAACGATACAATAGAAGAGGCGTGCATGCATGGGGATTGGCCAGCCTGTATGAGCAACAGTTGTCTCCAGATAACAATGGAAGCCATGTGGAAACATGGCCTCCATTGAAACCAATGCGCTATCTCACAGAGGCCCTCCAAGCAAAATGTCATGCATGCAAAACCTCGAACTGCCATTACAACAAATCACTATCAAATACAGCTCTATGAACTATATCTCATAGTGATTATACTACTGTTTCATTAAAGGGTAAATTATGCACAAAGGAATATAGCTGTAGATTTCTGTCACATTGATCAGATGCGACACAAAGCTTACAGATCATTATCCTTACATAAAAAGCAATACTGATTCCATAACGCAAGTAAATCACCGCCAAGCAGATCAATCTGTACATAATACAGGGGCCCCTCGATTGACGGTAATACACCCACGCCACAGAATGTGCATTGCACCTCAAAGATCTGGACCGGCGTTTGCTCCAGCGGTAACCGCTCAGGGCGCCGGGATGATCGGGCGGGTAGCATGTGGTTATCAAATAATGGAAGGTTTCCATTGTAAATGGCCTTTCCTCAATTTTGGTTAAAGCCATATTCACTGTACACAGAGTATATCGGTAAACCGACACTGGGAGACACTGTGAACATACATAATAAACACATCCTAAATTTCTACAACAAGTATCACCAGAGGGGTATATACAGGCATCACCAGAGGAGTATATACAGCATGACCAGAGGTGTATATACAGCATGACCAGAGGTGTATATACAGCATGACCAGAGGTGTATATACAGCATGACCAGAGGTGTATATACAGCATCACCAGAGGTGTATATACAGCATCACCAGAGGGGTATATACAGCATCACCAGAGGAGTATCTAGTATCACCAGAGGGGTATATACAGGCATCAGCAGAGGGGTATATATAGGAATCAGCAGAGGGGTATATACAGCATCACCAGAGGGGTATATACAGCATCACCAGAGGGGTATATACAGCATCACCAGAGGGGTATATACAGGCATCACCAGAGGGGTATATACAGGCATCACCAGAGGAGTATATACAGGCATCAGCAGAGGGGTATATATAGGAATCAGCAGAGGAGTATATACAGCATCACCAGAGGGGTATATACAGCATCACCAGAGGGGAATATACAGCATCACCAGAGGGGTATATACAGCATCACCAGAGGGGAATATACAGCATCACCAGAGGGGTATATACAGGCATCACCAGAGGGGTATATACAGGCATCACCAGAGGAGTATATACAGGCATCAGCAGAGGGGTATATACAGGCATCAGCAGAGGGGTATATATAGGAATCAGCAGAGGGGTATATACAGGCATCACCAGAGGGGTATATACAGGCATCAGCCATTGGCTCCCCCTGCTGTCAATCAAGCCAGTGAGCCAATGAGGAGAGAAAGGGACAGGGCAGAGTCATGACTCTGTGTGTAAAGGGACATGCAGAGCCATAGCTCGGGAGCGAACCTGCTTGGGTACCCCCATTGCAAGCTACTTGCTCTGGGGGCACTCGCCAGGAAAGAGGAGCCAGGAGCACCATTGAGGGACTCGAGGAGAGGAGGATTGGGACTGCTCTGTGCAAAACCATTACACAGAGCAGGTAAGTATGACATGTTTGGTATCTTTTTAAAAAATCCTTTACAATCATTTTAATTTCATTTGGAATAATATATGTTAAAGGTTTTTTGTTTTCACGCTTTTGTCTGCGCTTGTAAATCATCGTTTTTTTATTTTTCTTTAAGGTTTTTTTCAAGAACAAGAAAAGCAATTTATTTTGTCTGAGCGTTTATCAATATAAACAATTTTCCGTCTCGTTTGGATGTGAAGATTTTCATAAAACCTTTATCTAAATAAGCTGCCATAACAACAAGGACGATAATGCGTGAAGCTCATTTGAGATGCTGATAGCGGAAGGGAGAGGGACCTTTATGCGGAGAGAAATGGCTTCTGATTGTCTGCAGAGCTCAAGACTCCATTGCTGCTTTTTACTCGATTGCTTTTCCATTCTCTCTTTGCAGATGCATAAATGTTCCTCTGCACTCCGTATATGAGCTGTGTTTACACCAATCTATAACATTTAAATGAAACAACAATTTGAAGAGATATTATATTTAAGTTACAGCTTACAATTAGTGTTTATTAGTGTTTACTGACACTGTCGATGGGGCACTATTCCTCCCACTGATACCAATGATGGGGCATTATTCCTCCCACTGATACCAATGATGGGGCACTATTCCTCTCATTGATACCAATGATGGGGCACTATTCCTCCCACTGATACCAATGATGGGGCACTATTCCTCTCATTGATACCAACCATGGGGCACTATTTCTCCCACTGATACCAATGATGAGGCATTATTCCTCCCACTGATGCCAATGGTGGGGCACTATTCCTCCCACTGATACCAATGATGGGGCACTATTCCTCCCACTCATACCAATGATGGGGCACTATTCCTCCTACTGATGCCAATGATCGGGCACTATTCCTCCTACTGATGCCAATGATCGGGCACTATTCCTCTCACTGATACCAAAGATGAGGCATTATTCCTCCCACTGATGCCAATGATGGGACACTATTCCTCCCACTGACACCAATGATGGGGCATATTCCTCTCACTGATACCAAAGATGAGGCATTATTCCTCCCACTGATGCCAATGATGGGACACTATTCTTTCCACTGATACCAATGATTGGGCACTATTCCTCCCACTCATACCAATGATGGGGCACTATTCCTCCTACTGATATCAATGATGGGGCACTATTCTTTCTACTGACACCAATGATGGGGCACTGTTCTTCCCACTGACACCAATGATGGGGCACTATTCCTCCCACTGATACCAAAGATGGGGCACTATTCCTCCCACTGACACCAATGATAGGGCACTGTTCCTCCCACTGATACCAATGATTGGGCACTATTCCTCCCACTCATACCAATGATGGGGCACTATTCCTTCTACTGATATCAATGATGGGGCACTATTCTTTCCACTGACACCAATGATGGGGCACTGTTCCTCCCACTGATACCAATGATTGGGCACTATTCCTCCCACTCATACCAATGATGGGGCACTATTCCTCCTACTGATACCAATGATGGGGCACTATTCCTCCCACTGATACCAAAGATGGGGCACTATTCCTCTCCTTTGATACCAACCATGGGGCACTGTTCCTCCCACTGATACCAATGATGAGGCACTATTCCTCCTACTGATACCAACGATGATGCACTGTTCCTCCCACTGATACCAATGATGGGGCACTATTCCTCCCACTGATACCAATGATGGGGCACTGTTCCTCCCACTGATACCAATGATGGGGCACTATTCCTCCCATTGATACCAACCATGGGGCACTGTTCCGCCTGCTAAAATCCTCCTGTTAAAACCAATGTTGGGGCAATGTTTACTTCCAGTGATGCCAGGACATTTTCTACTCACACTGACCACAGTCCCCCCTAAAACCTGAAGGACAGTAAACTGGCCCTTTGTTTAAAAAGTTTGGAGGCCCCTGCATAGGTGGTTATATCAAGATCAGTCCTGGTACCTTTTTAAAGACAGCAACTGGCTTTCCTGTAAAAGTGATAACTTTCACACCGTATTGGAGCTCCCCCTCCCACTGCTGCCTCCTGCCATTTTTGAGCTCTACCCTTCCATCGGGGAGGCGGGGACTGTGGTAAGTGGTTGGGTTGGCTCCCACAGAGACAATGGAGGAACATTCATTCTCTGATCTCTTCCTTGACAAATGAAGATGGAAGTGATGAGAGTTCCCTGGCAGTTACAGCCAAGGAAGCGGATGATCAAACATAAGCTACCTTGAAGCTCCACTTGCCCAAAGCTATCATGAGCGGGCTTGTTCACCCCTTTGTGATAGCAATAAAGTTAAATGAAAAAAAAATTAACTTTACATAAAAAAAAATGTAAAAGTGCCCACATCCCTCCATGCTAAAAAAAATAAAAATAATAATAAAATGTAAAAGCACCCCCACCCCGTGCTTATGTGTAAATGCAAACGCACATGTAGGCCTGGCATGCACATGTAAATGGTGGTTGCATCACACATGAGGTATTGCCAGAGTGAGAGCAATAATTCTAGCCCTATAGCTCATGTTTAACTAAATGTTAAAGGCTTTTAAAGCCAATTTAATGTATTTAATTAATTTAATTTAATTAAATTTTATTGCCAATGGACAATTTTATGTAGTTTGTTGCAATTTCAAAAGCTTGTGCATTTTTACATTTTGACATGTTTGGTATCTATTTTCATCACACAATGTCATCATTTATATTTTACAAATAAAAGGGTATTACAGTGCCTTGAAAAAGTATTCATACCCCTTGAAATTTTCCACACTCTGTCATGTTACAACCAAAAATGTAAATGTATTTTATTGACACTTTGTAGAACCGTCTTTCTCTGAAATGACAGCTGCAAGTCTTTTTGGGGAAGTCTCTATCAGCTTTGCCCATCTAGAGAGGACATTTCTGCCCATTCTTCTTTGTAAAATACCCCAAGCTCTGTCAGATTGGATGGAGAGCGTCTGTGAACAGCAATTTTCAAGTCTTGCCACAGATTCTCAATGTGATTTAGGTCTGGACTGTGACTGGGCCATTCTAACACATGAATATGCTTTGATCTAAACCATTCCATTGTAGCTCTGGCTGGATGTTGAGGGTCGTTGTCATGCTGGAAGGTGAACCTCCGCCCCGGTCTCAAGTCTTTTGCAGACTCTAACAGGTTTTCTTCTAAGATTGCCCTGTATTTGGCTCCTTCCATCTTCCCATCAACTCTGACCAGCTTCCCTGTCCCTGCTGAAGAAAAGCATCCCCACACCATGATGCTGCCACCACCATGTTTCACGGTGGGGATGGTGTGTTCAGGGTGATGTGCAGTGTTATTTTTCCACCACACATAGCGTTTTGCTTTTAGGCCAAAAAGTTCCATTCTGGGTTCATTTGACCAGAGCACCTTCTTCCACATGTTTGCTGTGTCCCCCACATGGCTTCTCGCAAACTGCAAATGGAACGTCTTATAGCTTTCTTCTTGCCACTCTTCCATAAAGGGCAGATTTGTGGAGAGCACGACTAATAGTTGTCCTGTGGACAGATTCTCCCACCTGAGCTGTGGATCTCTGCAGCTCCTCTCTAGGTGTCGAGTCCACCCTCTTAGACAGGTGTCCTGTTGATAATCAGCACGAGAGGTGTTTAGACGGGAAATACCTTCTCACCGTTCTTCTTTCGATATTCTGCAAGGTAAACGTCAAACGCTCTTCGGTACACCCCCTGTGTCGTTTGTACACCTTCTTCCACGAGACCAGTTTACTTGGGTCTTACCTTGAAAAACCGGATTTTCGTTTTGCGATACACACCACCTTTTTATTGTGACGTGTAGTGGGACTTGTGTGGTAGGGGTGGCACTTTGTACCACCACCGTCGTAGTACCACACCCCTACGAAAAGAAGTCGTCCCTGTCCCT
>BLSH010233521.1:71047-81469 GCA_018402905.1 Glandirana rugosa | reverse complement strand
CTTTTTTTTTCATAGACATTGGCTTTCCAAACCCTTTCCTTGCAGTGAACAACATTGGCACATTTTCATATCTTCCTAAAGCTAATTATTTCACTATCTTTCAGGGAAATATCAAAGCAACCAAAAAAAAAAAAAAAAAAACGGCAAGACCATCCAGGCTTTACTTCAACAAAATATAATGTTGTAGACAGAAATAAAGTCAAACGAAAGAATTTAGGAGACGGTAGAGAATTAGCCGGCAAATTGGCTGTCAGAGTAACATGGCATTTCATGGCCGTGCCTTTTAGACGGGCTTCTTCCAGAGGGACCGTATATAATGCTGCGTGTTGGAGTGCTGATTTTATCAGTGGAAAATTAAGTTTTAGATCCCTGACTTAGACTGCAGATTGATCTTCTGTTCAAACGTCGAAGCTCTGCTCCCGGAAAGAGAGAGAGAACCTCTGACATGGACCAGCGGGATTTTTCTTGGAATAAAAAGCATCTCTGTGTAGCCGTTAATACCGGAAAGAACACACATTGCAAGATAAAGCATTTCTAAATCTCTGTTTGCAATAGTAAATAAAACATGGCTGACGGGACCGGGCGAAAGCCAGCCAAGTTCAACCTATTAAAATTTTAAAACTGTTCTAATAGTTTGGATATTTACAGTTTCAGAGTTAAAGAGCAATTATTTGTCAACAAAAAACAAACAACAACAACAACAAAAAAACAACAACAATCCCCCCTGGGTGAGCATTGCAGGGATGATAAATAACTTTGTAGCAGATTCCGACCTTTTGTTGCTCTGAAGAAATAGCTGTTTGTATCACCATGTCCTGTGCAAGGTGATTCTGAATGGGAGGATTTGATTCATTATAATCACCCGGCGCACTCTTTGTGTTCTGATGACAAAAGCTGCAGCATCTGCATCCTTTTAGAAGCATTTAACCTTTGTGGAGCATCTGAACAAAACTGAAATTCATATTGCAGAGTAGAGAGGTGTGGTTCATTTTGTTCCGAATTAACAATCGGACAAATTTTCGTTTTTCGTAATTTCTGAATTACAATAGTACTGAATTCAAACAAATCCGAAATAACTAAAAAAAAGCAATTCGGACGAAATTCGAGTTCAGATCATTTTCGAATCGTTTTCGAATTCGAGTCGTTTTCAAATTCTAATTCAAAAAGTCCTCGAATTTGAATCGTTTTCCAATTTCCAAAGAGAGCAAAAAAGAATAGAAAACAAAGGACTATAACAGAAAAAAAAAACAAAAAACAATAGACTAGAAAAGAATATAACAGAAAACAAAGGAATAGAATACAACAGCTCTGTTCCCCTCCCCCACATTATATTCTTTCATTTTCTCTTATATTCCCCTCTATTGTATTCTATCTTTTTCCTTTCTATTCCTCCACTTTCCACTCCACCCCATTCTCCTTGGAAATTGGAAAATTATTCGATATCAAAAACTGTTCAAATTCGAAAACTATTCGAATTTGAAAACGATTCAAATTTGAAAACGATTTGAATTGGAACATTTTTTGAATTCAAAAACTATTCGAAATCGATTTGGAAACTAATAAACAAAACGAATTCAGAAAACAAATGAAACAAATCTAACTAAACAAATTTATGTAAATGACGAATCAAAACAAAACATTTTTTTTTCGTTCTGCACATGTCTATTGCAGAGAACCCCCACATCATTTTTTAAAAACATTTTTCTATTGCCGGCAATGTTTTTTTTTTATTCAGCTGTCAGCGGGGAAGCCCATTGACAGCTGATGACTCATCCATTGCTCCTTAACCACTTCAGCCCCGGAAGGATTTACCCCCTTCCTGACCAGAGCACTTTTTGCGATTCGGCACTGCGTCGCTTTAACTGACAATTGCGCGGTCGTGCAGCGTTGTACCCAAACAAAATTTGCGAACTTTTTTCCCTCAAATAGAGCTTTCTTTTGGTGCTATTTGATCGCCTCTGTGGTCTTTATTTTTTGCTCTATAAACAAAGAAAGGGCGACAATTTTGAAAAAAGACAATATTTTTTACTTTTTGATATAATATATATCCAAAAAAAATATAAAAAAACTAATTTATTCATCAGTTTAGGCGGATATGTATTCTTCTACATATTTTTGGTGAAAAAAATCACAATAAGCGTATATTGATTGGTTTGCGCAAAATGTATCGCGTCTACAAACTATGAGAATTGATTTATGGCGTTTTTATTATAATTTTTTCTTTTTTACTAGTAAGGGCGTTGATCTGCGATTTTTAGTGGGATTGCAACAATGCGGCGGACAGATCGGACACTTTTGACATTTTTTATGGGACCATTGACATTTATACAGCGATCAGAGCTAAAAATAGCCACTGATTGCTGTATAAATGTCACTGGCAGGGAAGGGATTGACACTAAGGGGGCGATCAAGGGGTTAAATGTGTTTCCCGTCAGTGTGTTCTAACTGTTTGGCGGCTGGGCTGAGTGGGGGAGGAGAGAGATCGCTGCTCCCATATACAGGGAACCGATGATCGCTCTCCTCCTTCCCTGTCAGAACGGGGATCCGCTTTTTACATTCACGGATCCCCGTTCTGTCACTAAAGGGAGCGATCGCGGGTGGCCGGCGGACATCAAGTCCACCCCACCCGCTGATTGGCTCCCCAGCTAGCGCACCTCCACAATACACGCTCCCCCGCCGTTAGATGACAGCGATTCACCCAGCGGTGCCATGCTGCCACCGTCAATCCATGGTGGGGCGGTTGGCGACTGGTTAATAACCAGCTATTCACTGTGCCCTGACTGGGCAAAGCTTTGCCCAATCAAGGCTTAGGTATTGGAAAAATCCCCCAATGATGGTTTAATGGCAGTGGTAATGTATAAAAGCATCTAATCATTTAGAAAATTATTAAAGCGAACGCAGAAAAAGCGTTCAAAGATTTTTATTTTTGTTGGCTTAGCATATGTATAAAATCATGAGCTCTGGTTGTATGCACAAGGGACATGTACAGACATATACAGAGGTATTATAGCAAACAAGGGAATAACATACTCTACAGCCATATGCTTCAATTAATCACCAACGCGTTTCGACCATTTGAGAGATGTATACTGGTCTTCCTCAGGGGGAAGTATCCCTTTATTTGCTGGAAAGACAAAGCCGCCCAATCAAGGCTTAGAATTAACCGTGCAACGCGCAGCGCATTGCGGGTGAACATCCCGCCAAGTGCCCCGCAAGTTCGGGTGTTCGCCGGTCGAGCAAACAGGCAAAGTTCGGCTCAAACTGTTCTCCCAACTCTCAACGTGGCAGCATGCAAGTGGTAGTACACTGCCATCAGGAAAGGAAAATTCCGGTAAGTATTTGATACAGTTTTCCACTTTTTTTTCTTTTTTTTTCATTTTCTTTTTAGCGGTCCAATACTGTATGCTTCCTAAATCAAGGCTTGAAGCCGAAGGCTGAATAAAACAGTAAAGCATGAATAAATAAATAAATAATTTAAAAAAATAAAACAAATAATAATAATAAAAAATACATAAAATAAATAAATAATAATAAATAAAAATAGAAATGTAAAAAAAAAAAAAAAAAAAAAAGAATGCACATCATTAACTACAATATGATTCGGGTGTTTTCAGGAAAAAAAATACGCTTTTACAAATCCCCTGATGCTGAGTTGTTTAAAAGGCCCTTAAGCTCAGATCTCTTTCTTATAGAGGCTAAAAATACCTTGAAGCCTTCTCTTATGTTTTCTCTCACAGCAGAAATTATTCTGATAATTTTAGGTTAAGGACTAATATTGTGACTTGCATATTGCGGGTATAGAAATTCTGCATACAAAGTACCAGGAATAAGCCGCTGACTGAGCCTTCCTGGGAAATACGTTTAGTTTAAATAGATGTGAAGCATAAATTAATGACTTTTACTTTGCTCTGTGCGCTGTATATCATTAGAAAATGTTTTTTTTTTTTTTTTAATAAAATACTTGTTTTCACCTCTTTTATTTTATTTTGCATCTCAGTGCTGCTGACCTCCTATCTACATGTACTCCGGCACCAGCTGCATAGCATTTCTCAAGGTGGGTTTACTGATGGTGACAATAGTGGACCTTGCCTGCTTAGAGAGGAGCTTCAGCACCCTTTAGGTAGCATCCCTAACTCTCTAATTTGGTTTAGCGCCATACTGCCAGTTTTCCAGTTTCTATATTAGCGATAAGTGTAGTCACTGTGTGGCAGCTTACCTCTCCTTATAGCCTAGCGCGGTATCTCCTGTACCACCCTTTTTTCATGGCTTCACCCCCTCCTGCATGGTTTAGTACGGCATGTGTGCATGCATTTTTTATTATTTTTTTTCATTTATTAGGAGCACTGTTGGGGGGCTTTGGTGAAGTATCAGGAGCAAGGGAATAGCAATAGGGGTCTAAGAGGTCACACTTGAGACCCATCCCATGCTCCAGGGGCCCCGTGCTGCATTACATTTTTACCAATTGTTTATTTATGTGTAGCGCCCCCAAAGTGTAGGTGTTTTTTGTAGAGGTCTTTTTGCTAGGAGAGGCAAAATTTAGTCAGGCCTGATGTAAATTGCAGGCCTGAATGTTTTGGTCTGAGCAGGGGAGTGGCTCAGAGTATGCTGGAGATTGCAGGGGAGGGACACCCCTTGGATACTCCTCCCCTTGGTTCCAGAAAGTGCTGGAAGGGGGGATGAATGAGGAGGTGTCACTTGCTGTGTATGTTAAGGAGCCCTGAACAATCCCCAATCTGGATTGGCAGGGGGCAGGCCTCCTTAAATACAGTGATCTGCCAGCAGGTGGAAGGAGAGTGTCGGGTGGAAGTGAAGGATGTAGCAGAGGTGCTGTGGAGGCCTCTACCCGGGAGAGAGCCCCCAGTCTGGGGTGGGGTGAAATTGACGCCTGAAGACTCGGATGCAGCCAGGAGTGGAGTTGATTTCTGGAGTAGCACAAAAGAAGTAGGAGAACAACAGAGGTGCTACTGAGGACACTTTAAAGTATCCACTGGAGTCTGTGAGTGACAGACCCTGGGAGCTGGAGGAAAGGCTGGAGCAGGCTGGGAGAGGAACAGTGGACCGTCTGTGGAGGTCTCAGGAGCCAGTCGGAGGAAGGAGTATCACTGAGAGGAAAGCAGGCCGGTGTGGCATGGAAGAGGGATGGGCTGGGAATTGTAGTCCATCAAAGGCCCAGCTAACACCAACGTACTAAAGCTACACTAGAGGGGTCCTTGACGCTGGGCTGTAATGGGTGGTCCGGAGGTCCTGTTGACTGAATGCAGGCCTCACCATGTGCTAGCTGCGATGAAGAGAAAGGAGTTATGTGAGCCTGATAAATTTCCCTTCAGGTTAGGAGTAACGGTCTGCAAGTGAAGTGCTGGAGGAAGTAGAGTTATATACAGTCGTGTTTATGGAGGGTCCTGAAACCCAATTCATTGGGGCATTCCACAGTCACCCCTTTTCCCCATCCAAGTTAATCCCCTAAATAAAACAACAAAAAATAAGAGCCGGCCTGTTCTGTTACTCCGGATGGGTGAGATATGGAGGGATTGAGGACAGACAGAAGGTGAACCACAACTACCAGCCGCCACTAAGGGGGCACATAGCTACACATGTGCACAAGGAATATTTTCTGATTGATGTGTATGGGGCAAGCGCCCTTTTCCAAAATATTTTGAATTACCCTCTCAATATGTAAATAAAGCTCTGAAATAACTCTTTAGCCACTTGGAATATCTTTGCGTGCGGTGGAAGCAGCGGGTAGTAGCAGGAGGGGCCCCAGGTCAACTTTTACATCGGGGCCCACAAGCTTCAAGCTACGCCTGTGATCAGGAGTCTAAAAAAATCTGAGTGTATACAGTATCTCACAAAAGTAAGTACACCCTCACATTTTTGTAAATCTTTTATTCTATCTTTTCATGTGACAACACTGAAGAGCTGACACTTTGCTACAATGTAAAGTAGTGAGTGTACAGCTTGTATAACAGTGTAAATTTACTGTCCCCTCAAAATAACTCAGCACACAGCCATTAATGTCTAAACCGCTGGCAACAAAAGTGAGCAAAAGTTTGTATTGTGCATCCCCGAACTTTGAACTATGTACATAAAGCATCCCTGAACTCTGCACCCTGTATGTAATATCCCCCCCCCCCCAACTCTGCACTCTGTAACGTATTGCACACCTGGTATTTAATGCCCCTTTAAGACCCTTCCACTGTTAGTGAAGTTTGACCACCACACCCACAGTTTGATGCATTTTGGAGGGTGTGTGTAGGGGGACGGGGGGACGGGGGTTTGTTGGATTTGTGGTTGAGTTCCTGAACCTATTTTCTGAGAAAATCCCTGCATAATACTGTTGACTACATTAGGTGGGTAGAGACCATTCCAAGAATGCCATTGACCTTTTTTTATGATCACCACTATCAGCTAGCCTTTCTTTTCAAACTATGATTGTAAGGAAGGCCTGTAGTGGTCAATAGCAACACCACATGAGGGCCCAGGGACATCCTACTCTAACCTTGTGGAACACAAGGGAATTGGGGTTTGCGGACTCTCTCAACTTTAAAGGAGGCTTGACCATCTTGTCTAATTATGTACTCTTTTAGGCCCAAGGCCCTGCAATGGGAATCCGGATCCTCCTCCCTATTAAAGAATGTCCAGTCAGACCCTGCTTTTCAAACATTTTTCTAATTAAGGAAGACATAACACATCTCAGGCTCAGAGAACATCTTCCAAATAGCAGATAAATGTATCCTACACAGAGGGGATGCAAGCCAGCATTCTGAAGTTCACACTCCGTCCTCACACCTCAATTCCCTGAAAGTATAGGCAAGCCAGACAGGGCCATCCAATGGGTAAACATTCAGGGAACCTTTGAGGAACTCCAACCCTTCTTTTTCCCAACAGCCCCTCTACAACTTCCTTATTTTCCTTTTATATCTTCTCCCAAGGAAAGGTGCCCAACCCACACAAAACAGGGAACAGGGTGGGGTCACCCTAGAAGGGAACAAGTCACTATCCTACTACACTCTTGGGAAGTTCCAAGCCTTCTTCTTCCCAACAGCCTCTCTGAAACTTATTTCCTTTCCTTTTATATCTTTTCCCAAGGAAAGGAGCACAACCCACAGAAAACAAGGAACAGGGTGGGTTCACCCTAAAAGGGAACGGGTCACCTTCTTACTACATCTTGAGGAACTCCAAGCCTTCTTCTTCCCATCTATGAGGGAATCAATGGTGGAGAAGGATCTTTACCCCGCTACAAATCATTAGTAAGACCTCATCTGGAATATGCAGTTCAGTTTTGGCCACCAGTTCTCAAAAAGGATATCGGGGAACTGGAGAAAGTGCAAAAAAGAGGCAACCAAAGTAATAAGAGGCACGGAGGAGCTCAGCTATGAGGAAATATAAGAGGAACTGAATTTATTCTTTCTTGAGAAGAGGAGATTAAGGGGAAATATGATCACCATGTATAAATACATAAGGGGGGATATGATCTCCATGTATAAATACATAAGGGGAATATGATCACCATGTATAAATACATAAGGGGGATATGATCTCCATGTATAAATACATAAGGGGGATATGATCACCATGTATAAATACATAAGGGGGATATGATCTCCATGTATAAATACATAAGGGGGGATATGATCTCCATGTATAAATACATAAGGAGGGATATGATCACCATGTATAAATACATAAGGGGGGATATGATCTCCATGTTTAAATACATAAGTGGTCCATATATTGAACATGGCATTGAGTTATTCACTTTAAGGTCATCACAAAGGACAAGGGGGCACTCTTTACATCTATAGGAAAAGAGATTTCATCTCCAAATACAGAAAGGTTTCTTCATAGTAAGAGCCTTGATAATGTGGAATAGAATCCCTCAAGAGCTGGTTCTGACCAGCTCAGTAGATTGCTTTAAAAAAGGCCCGGATTATTTCCTAAATGTACATAATATAACTGGGTGCTAACCTTTATAAGTGAAGTTGACCCAGGGAAAATCTGATAGCCTCTTGGGTGATCAAGAAGGATTTTGTTTCCCCTGCTAGAGCAAATTGGATCATTGGCTTTGCTGGGGTTTTCTGCCTTCCTCTGGATCAACTGTGGGTATAGGATTGTGTATGGGATTGTATGGTTTTTTCCCCCCTTTTATTGGTTAAACTAGATTGACTTGTATCTTTTTTCAACCAGACTAACTATGTAACTATATGTAACTATGTAACCATCAGCCCCTCTACAACTCCTTCCTCTCCTTTTATATCTTCTCTAAGTAAAGGAGCCCAACCCACACAAAATAGGGAACACCCTAAAAGGGATCCTAACCCCTGCGTACGTGTAAATAACTAATTGTCCCATTTCTAGGATTAATTTATGGTCATTTCTTCTCATTTGCACAATCCCTCCAAAGTCCAGATGAACATCAGTAAGAAAGAAAGTCTTATTCTCGAAACCATGGGTCCTCATGCTTATTTTTTCAGGTCAGTCCATTCAATTTGCCCACATACGTGAAAATAGTTGTCTCTGGCTCCCTAACATAAGATAATAATTTTCTCCAATTTTTTTTTTCTTTACATTTAGGTTGTCTAAGCCTGGTAGTGGAGCAAAGTTTCAAAATAAATCTTCTTTTCTTCTGAAAGGAAAGCTTCGTGTTATGAAACTGTCAAGAATAAGGTAACAAGTGCGGGTCGAAATGATTTTCTTATATGTCTCGCCCGTAACCTTTTTATGATCAATATCTTTTGTTGAGCGGTGTTTCAATTGCCGTGCCCTGTCTGCTGTCATTGATTTTTTTTTTTAAGGGGCAGCCGTCATACAACAAGAACAATTTTAAAATCCAGGCAAATGCATAACCTTTAGAGTTTAAAATGAAAGAAAAAAAACAAGCTAAATATTTGACAATTCTGTAAACGTCGGAATATGGATGGCTAAATTACATCAAAGTTCAACCTGAAGGAATGAAAGATCTAATGGTGAAAGGAAAGGTAAAATGTATCCTGGATTTTTTTTTTTTAAGCTAGTGAAAGTTTGCTATTTAAAAAAATGGAAGTGAGGAACTTCTCGGTGGATGTGGGAGGGAGACCAGGAGATTGTTAACTTTTAAAGACAACTGAACTTTATCAAACTGAAAGAGAATCCGATGCTTACCCAAAATATATTCCCAAAGCACCACTTAATGATTTGAAATACAAGACAGTTGCGTTTCGTACAATGAACTTCTTAGAAGGTGAGGCATCTTGTAGAAAGAACATCGCCAAATGGTCGCAGTTTGAGGCTCCGGTGGCTTTTCTAAAGTTCACAGATGTAACAATACAAGAAACTAATTGTTGTAACAACTCATGGCCTGGGGAAAGCATGACACATAGGGTCAAAAAAATGCGGCAGCTTATCATGTGAACATGTCCGCTGATTGCAAGAACCAGTTTTAGTCTTCAACGGAAAGGTCAAGGTTCAGGAGCTGTCAATAAGAGATCAGCTTGGACATCCTGGCCACTGGGGAGCCGAGACAGGTTCATTCAATAGCAACATTGGTTTGTAAGTAGGCAAGAGATGATATATCAGGAGATACATTATTTTTTATTTTTTTTAAAGCTTCTCACTTTAAAGTTTTCAAATTGTTGAGTGTGACTTGAATGAACATAAAGCCGAACTTCAGTACAATAGCTAAATGCAAGATATATATATTGAATATCCAAAGAATTAAATTCACTCACAAGACTTGTAAGGTTTCAAGTGATGACTTGGTTTCCATCCTCTTCCGGGGATCTGAAGGAAGTTTCTCCACTGACCGCAAATGAAAAGGGGTACTTCACCACTGACCACCAATGTAAGGACCCCCTTCTCCACCAGCCATGAACCTAATATGGCACTTCTCCCCAACCATCAATGTAAGGAGGCACTTCTCCACCGACCATCTACAGTATGTAAGCGATCACGTTACCACCAATGTAAGGGGGGCACTTCTCCACTGACGATCTATATAAGTGATCACGTTACCACTAGAGTTGAGCGAACACCTGGAAGTTCGGGTTCTGCTGGTCCGTCCGAACTTCGTGACAAAGTCCGGGTCCGGGTCCGGACGGAACCCGAACGATCGCACGGAACAGTGCTTCAAGCCTGCCTGGTCGTCTTGGGCTTGAAGGTCCACAAGCGAGTTGAGATCACCATTGCACTAGTGAATATATCTAGCAGTCACCTCTTCACGGGGGGAATGTAACCACCATTGCACTAGCGAATGTATGACATCTACCAGCCACCTCTTCACGGAGGAATGTAACTACCAACCCCTCTTCACGGTATAATCCAAGTACCGACCACCTCTTCCCCCAGGAATGTAACCACCAGTCACCACTTCATGGGGAAAAGTAAACGCCAGTCACCTCTTTGAAGGAAGTCTAGGGGCCTTCTCCTACCTTTGGTTCAGTAGTGAAC
>BLSH010233521.1:12693-42392 GCA_018402905.1 Glandirana rugosa | reverse complement strand
ATTGGACACAGCCGGTCACGTGGTAAAGAGCCAATACTATTGGCTCTTTACCGTGATCGGGGTCGGGCATTGCCCGAGGGACAAGCCCGCCCGCCGATCGCCGCGCTGCGCGCCCCCTGGGGCGCGCGCGAGCGGCGTGCACGCCGCTCAGTCGCCATTGATGTCAGTGACCGGCTGTGATAGGACACAGCCGGTCACGCGGTAAAGAGCCAATTTTATTGGCTCTTTACCCCGATCACGGAAGGCCGGGGTCCCGAGGGACACGGCCGGTCCCCGATCGCCGCGATGCGGGCCCCTGAGGGCCCGCAAAGCGGCGAAAACAAGAGGACGTCATATGACGTCCACTTAGGATGGGGAGTCCACCTTGCCGGCGTATTTTTACAATACGCCGGTAAGGAAGTGGTTAACCGCTTCTCAACCGAGCCTGTTTTTTGGGTTCGGTGTTTACAAGTTAAAAACAGTTATTTTTGCTGTAAAATTACTTAGAACTCCCAAACATTATATATATATATTTTATAACACCCTTGAGAATAAAATGGCGGTATTGTGAAAGATAATATTACACCAAGTAAAAAGATACCCAACATGTCATGCTTCAAAATAGCGTCAAACTTTGCAATTTAAAAATCTCCATTGGCGACATTTAAAAAATTCTACAGGTTAGCAGTTTTGCGTTACAGAGGAGGTCTAGTGCTAGAATTATTGCTCTCTCTCTAACGATCGCGGCGATACCTCACATGTGTGGTTTGAACACCGTTTTCATATGTGGGCGGGACTTACGTATGCGCTCGCTTCTGCATGCGAGCTCAGCGGGACGGAGCGCTTTAAATTTTTTTTTTTTTTAATTATTTATTTTGCTTTTGACTTTTTATTTTTACACTATTCTTTTAAAAAAAAAAATTGATCACTTTGAGTCCTATTACAAGAAATGTAAACATTCGTTGTAATAGAAAAAAGCATGACAGGTCCTCTGAAATATGAGATCCGGTGCCAAAAAGACTTCAAATCTCATATTTACAGTAAAATGCAAAAATAAATAAATAAATTATTTGAAAAAAGTGACAGCCCAAAAAAATAAAAATGGGCCCTTTAAGACCGTTGGGCGGAAGCGACGTGTGATGTAATTTCCTCCCTGCCGTATTATGGGGCCGAGGCTCACGGAGACGGGGGGGGGGATCGTATAAACTCCGCCGCTGCCGGCAGGTCCGGTAAGCGGCGGAGATGGCGGGAAAGCGTCGGGAGGGCAGGCACCATTCAAATATCACCACTCAAACCCAAGGACGTCAATATACATCCTTGGTGGTTAAGTGGTTAAAGGATCCACTGGTGTTGTTGTCGGTGAGTGACATCCCTGGGAGCTGGAGAAGAGGACTGGGGCAGGCTGGGAGCATACAGTGGACAGTCTGTGGAGGTCAGAGGAGCCAGAAAGGAGAGCGGTGTCACTGGGCAGGGGAGCAGGCCGGAGCAGCCAGGAGGGCTGAAGTGGCCTGGAAGAGGATGGGCTGGGAGCAGTAGTCCATCAAACCCTAGCTAGCAACAACTTTGAGGGCCCGAGGCCCTTGCCTGTAATGGGCGGTCCGGAGGTCCTGCCGTCAGGAATGCAGGCCTCACCATGTGCTAGGCAGGGCGGAGGAAGATGTAATGGAGGTCCGATAAATATCCTTTCAGGCCTCACTGTGAAGTCTGTGCAGGAAAGAAGTGAAGGGGTGCAACGTTCTGCAAGTGTCTGTACAGGAGAGAAGTGAAGGGGTGTATTTAACCAGTTTAGGACCAGAGCACTTTTTGCGATTCGGCGCTGCGTCGCTTTAACTGACAATTGCGTGGTCGTGCGACGTTGTACCCAAACAAAACGTCCACACTGCCGCCGTAAAAATGCGGTAGGCAGCGTGGAACTGGATATACAGAGGTGTATATAGACGGTCCTGTTTTTTATCTACCGGGCATCCCACAGTCATCCCTACCCCATCCAAGTTTATTCCCCTAAAAAAAAACGAAAAAAAGTTCAGTGACTCCGGATGAAAGGACAATTGTGTGACTGAGGGCAGAGAGACAGATGAACCACAACTACCAGCCGCCTCTAAGGGGGCACTTGGCTACACAACCAAAAACGTAAATGTATTTTATTGGGATTTTATGTGATAGACCGACACAAAGTGGCTCATAATTGTGAAGTGGAAGGAAAATGATAAATGATACAAATAAATCTGTGAAAAGTGTGGGGGGCATTTATATGCCCCCCCCCCCCTTTGTAGAACCACCTTTCTCTGCAATTACAGCTGCAAGTCTTTTTGGGGAAGTCTCTGCCAGCTTTGCCCATCTAGAGAGGACATTTTTGCCCATTCTTCTTTGCAGAATCCCCCAAGCTCTGTCAGATTGGATGGAGAGCGTCTGTGATCAGCAATTTTCAAGTCTTGCCACAGATTCTCAATGGGATTTAGGCCTGGACTGTGACTGGGCCATTCTAACACATAAATATGCTTTGATCTAAAACATCCCATTGTAGCTCTGGCTGGATGTTTAGGGTCGTTGTCCTGCTGGAAGGAGAACCTCCGCCCCGGTCTCAAGTCTTTATTATTATTATTATAATACACAATTTATATAGCGCCAACAGTTTGCAATGTAGAGGGGTTGACAGCACATTTGCAAAACAAGAGTCACTGGTTCCTGCAAAGTGTCAGTTAGTGTTCGCTTGTCCGCCACAATATTGCAGTCCTGCCATAATTTGCTGATCGCAAAAAAAAAAAAAAAATACAAATTCCTTAAATATACCATAGTTTGTAGACGCTATAATATTAGCATACATCAATCAATGTGCACTTATTGAGATTTATGGGCTTCTTGGCACACAGTTAACCCCTTGATCTCCCCTGATATTTAACCCCTTCAAAGCCAGTGTCATTAGCACAGTGACAGTGCCTATTTTTAGCAATGATCACTGTATTAGTGTCACAGTGTCAAAAGTATCAGTTAGTGTCTGATTATCCACCGCAATATCCCGCTATAAGCCACTGATCATCACCATTACTAGTATAAAAATAAAAAAAACCCATACATATATTCCATAGTTTTTAGCCATTATAACTTTTGCGTAAACCAATCAATATACACTTGGGATTTTTCTTACCAAAAATATGTAGCAGAATACATATTGACCTAAATTTAAGAAATTCGATTTTTTTAAAAAAAATTTGGATATGTTTTATAGAGAGTAAAATTTGTTGTTTATTTTAAATTATTGGTCTTTTTTTTGTTTATAGCGCACAAAATAAAATACCAGTAAAAGAAAGCTCTATTTGTGGGGAAAAAAATGACATACATTTTATTTGTGTACAGTGCTGCACGACCGCGCAATCGTCAGTTAAAATAATGCAGTATTGTATCACAACAAAAAGGCCTAGTCATGAAGAGGGGTAAATCTTCCTGAAGTGAAGTGGTTAAATAAGTTATATATGTTTTGCCAATTTTGGTCAGTGCTTAATATATTGGGGGGGGGTTGTTGCGGCAAACTAACACCAAACCCCCCAACCCCCACCCCAGCGGGAGACAGCCGGGAATGTGGTGATTGCACACCCCCCACCCCTTCTGCCACTCGCAGGAGATGGAAGAGAATGCGGCGGTCGACTCACCCCCTCCCTTGCTGGAGACGGATGGGACGGCGGCAATCGGGGCATTACCTTTTGGAGTCGGGAGAATGAATAGATGGGCCGTTGATTCTCATCCTGGGGCGAACCGGAAGTGTGTCCTGAGACACGATTGGCCAGGAAGTCCTAAGACTCCCTGGCCAACAGGGTCACAGAAACTGCTTCCGGATTGGTCGGGAGGAGAATCAGGAAGACAATAGGGTGGGCTCGGGGCGCACTGAAGTATTTTTTGAAGCCAATTAGAGCCTCAGGCTCTAATCAAGTGCTTCAAAAAAAAAAAAACCATTGGAATCCATGCGTCCGATGCCCCACATGTAGATCGGGGGCCGGACTCATGAATTGGGGGAGGTGGCGCTCCTGCGCTCCGTATGGACGGGCCGCCACTGTGTTTTACATAAGCACTGTGGCTGATTTTCTTTTGAGAGGATCGTGGTGGTTTAATATGTAATTTGCCCCTGGCCAGAACCGAAGGTGGTAAAGTTCTAGTCTGGGTTAATCCTGGAGGTTGACTTCTGTAGCGCTTGTCTAATATAAGTAGACCATTACCTCCAGTTATTCTCCAGTTCAACAAAAAACATCTTCATGTCTATCAGACTTAACATGAAGAGAGTCACTTGGGTTGCTGGTGAGCTCATCATCACCATGAACTAACATCGACTCTATATATCCCCATGCCTAGACTCCTGAAACACATTGGGGGCATGGCCTGGTTGGAGTCCAGGCTGAGGTTGCCACTCTTTTCCCCTCTCTGGGACATCTTGAATGCGCAACTTCCAGGGGCTACCCCTTTCTTCTTTGTACCCTTGCAGGTACAAGACGGGCCATCTCCAGTCAGCACTCCAAACAGCAACTGTGGATGCACCGTTCACATATCTCCTCTCTACTAAGCCTGGGTTAATCCTGGAGGTTGATATATGTAGCGCTTGTCTAATATAAGTAGATCATAATCTCCAGTTATTCTCCAGTTCAATCAAAAACATCTTCATGTCTATCAGACTCAAAGTTCAACATGAAGAGAGTCACTTGGGTTGCAGGTGAGCTCATCATCACCATGAACTAACATTGACTATGTATCCCCATGCCTAGACTCCTGAAACACATTGGGGGCATGGCCTGGTTGAAGTCCAGGCTGACGTTGCCACTCTGTTCACCTCTCTGGGATATCTTGGATGCGCGACTTCCAGGGGCTACTCCTTTCTTCTTTGTACCTTTGCAGGAGCCAGGACGGGCCATGTTAGGAAAGGAACAATTTCTGGCCAAATTCTGGCATTTCCGCGGTGGTGCGCACATTTGCGCGCGTTCTCGCGCGCGCGCCCGTGCACGCGCCGGAAACGGCGCCAAATGGGCCTATTTAAACCTGGAGACTTCTGAGAGCAAGTGCTGCTCGCTCTACAGCATTCCCGACCTGTAAGCCTCAGCTCCTGATACCTGTTCCTGTGTTTGTTCTGCCTCCTGTTGACCCGGCTTGTCCTGACCTGCTGTTCTGCTACCTGCACCGACCCCGGCTACCCACGACCATCCGATTGTCTGCTCCTTTGTACCTCTGCTGCCCGCCCGTTAAGGAACCTTGCTTGGACTCTGACTACCCGTTTGCCTGATCCTCTCGTACCTGCCTGCCTGTTGCCAACCCAGCCTGTACGACCATCCTTCTACCTGCACGTCTTCTGGAGCCTCACTACACCATCGGTGACCCTCCAGCCCTCGTGCCATCCCGCACTCTTGGGCCTCTGTCCCCACTACCAGGGGTCCTTGAATCGGGTGCGCAAGAGCGGTTGTTCCCTGCACAAGACAGACTCCACCACCAGGTACGTGACAGGCCATCCCCAGTCAGCACTCCAAACAGCAGCTGTAGATGCACCGTTCACAATATCCCCTCTCTACTGAGCCTGAGTGGCACACACATTCTTTTCAGGTCACAGTGGTACAGTTCTAGTCTGGGTTAATCTTGGAGGTTGATATACGTAGCGCTTGTCTAATGTAAGTAGACCATAATCTCCAGTTATTCTCCAGTTCAACCAAAAACATCTTGATGTCTATCAGACTCAAAGTTCAACATGAAGAGAGTCACTTGGGTTGCAGGTGAGCTCATCATCACCATGAACTTACATTGACTGTATGTATCCCCATGCCTAGACTCCTGAAACACATTGGGGGCATGGCCTGGTAGGAGTCCAGGCTGACGTTGCCACTCTGTTCACCTCTCTGGGATATCTTCCAGAGGCTACCCCTTTCTTCTTTGTACCCTTGCAGGAGCCAGGATGTGCCATCCTCAGTCAGCAATCCAAACAGCAACTGTGGATGCACCATTCACAATATCCCCTCTCTACCAAGCCTGGGTTAATCCTGGAGGTTGATATATGTAGCGCTTGTCTAATGTAAGTAGATCATAATCTCCAGTTATTCTCCAGTTTGACCAAAAACATCTTCATGTCTATCAGACTCAAAGTTCAACATGAAGAGAGTCACTTGGGTGGCAGGTGAGCTCATCATCACCATGAACTTACACCGACTGTACATAATAATATCAGAGACAGCCATGGGTCCAAACCCGCAATGATCTCATGCTTCTTTAACGATGAACTGAATCTTCCTAACATCCATCAAGCTCTTGTAGAATATTAGAGGTCTAAGTCCTTTTCCTGCTACACATCTGTAATTTCCATCCGTGAGTGGTTAGTATCAAATTGCCTCATGATTTTTTATTTTAAATTAGTGTTTTAAAGTAATATTAGAAGTCAGACAAGCGTGAAAGGGTAACAGGTTCCGCGAGAAGATTGATTGAATATTTCAAGTGCTTTATTGAATATACCACCTGCAAAAAGCTCCTTCACCTTCGATCTTTCCATGTTTTTCCTTCCTCATTAATCCCATACGTGTCAAGTGTCAACAGAGGGAAAAAAAAAAAAAAGAATCACCTGCGAGGCTTGACAAGGCTTTTGCCCTTTAGTGCGGTATTCTGCAAAGTAGATTTATAGGGCAGTTTCCTAAGCCTGGAGAAGGAACCCTTATAATCAGCTCCTGAAATATATAGCTCTTCTCTCTGTCCTCTCCGAGGTGACCTTTCACCTTCTCATTATCTTAGACACTTCCTTGATAAGCTTATTTCTCAGTTAAGGTTCGGAGAACTAAACCTTGAAGATGTTTAGTGCTCTCCATCTGAGAATTGCATTAATAAAACATACTTTCAAAACGGTGCTCTCGAAGATTGTGTATTTAAATAAGTTGAGGCATATTATCTGAGGAAATCAGCGATGAGAAAAGGGGATAAAATAATATGAAAGAGCATGTCCATCCAAAATGTTTTTTTTTTCCATGCTTCACTGGATCCAGTGGTGGGGGTCTAGTTTTTTTTTTATGGGTCACAAGGTTAATAGTCATTTTTGGGTACCATTCTGCACCCCATTCAATGCAATATATCCAGTAAGGAATTATTTTATATAGGCAGTAGGCTTTGTCCTGGAAGTGTAATTGTTCCATTAATTGGACCTTTTGATAACTTTGAAGGTCTACATCAGGGGTCTCCATACTTTTCCAAACCTTATACAATATACCCTCACTGGCCACCGGCTGGACCCTCTTTTGCCTTCATTCCTTGTGGTATAGATTCAACAAGGTGTGGGAAACATTCCTCAGAGATTTTGGTCCATAGCGACAATGATGGCATCACGCAGTTGCTGCAGATTTGTCGGCTGCACATCCATGATGCCAATCTCCCATTCCATCACATCCCAAAGGGTCTCTATTGGATGAGATGTGGGGAGTGTGGAGGCCATTGGAGTGCAGTGACCTCATTGTCCAGTGGTGAGATGATTGGAGCTCTGTGACATGGTGCATTATCCTGCTGGAAGGAGCCATCAGAAGATGGGGACACTGTAGTCATAAAGGGATGGACATGGTCAGCAACAATACTCAGGTAGGCCATGGTGTTTAAACAATGCTCAATTGGGGCCCAAAGTGTGCCAAGAAAATATCTCCCCCACCATTGCACCACCACCACCAGCCTGAACCATTGATACAAGGCAGGATGGATCCATAATTTCATGTGGTTTATGCCAAATTCTGACCCCGCCATCTGAATGTTGCAGCTGAAATCCAGACTCATCAGACCAGGCAACCATTTTCCAATCTTCTATTGTCCAATTTTGGTGAGCCTGTACAAAATGCAGCCTCTGTTTCTTGTTCTTAGTTGACAGGAGTGGCACCTGGTGTGGTCTTCTGCTGCTGTAGCCCATCTGCTTCAAGGCTCAATGTGCTGTGCATCCAGAGATGGTATCCTGCATACCTTGGGTGTAACGAGTGGTTATTTGAGTTACTGTTGCCTTTCTATCATCTGGAACCAGTCTGCCCATTCTCCTCTGACTTCTCACATCAACAAGGCATTTTCCTCCACACAACTGCCATTCACTGGATATGTGCTCTTTTTCCCACCATTCACCCAATTGGCTGAAAGGACAGGCGATCCTATTGGATGCTTAGGAAAAGAAGGGAGGAGCCGCATAGAAAACACAGGAGCCTGCCAGCCATCCATAGAAGCCCGCTGCTGCCGGAGCCAGCAACCCGCCCAAACCTGCCAAAGTCCACCGCCGCCTGCCGGAGCGCGCAGCCCGCCGAAGCCTGCCACTGCCTGCCCAAGCCTGCAACCCTCCGAAGCCCATCGCTACCGCCAGAGCCTGCAACCTGCCCGCAGGGGCCTGCTGGGGTAAGTGCAGGGGGGTGCTGAGATGCCACCGACCAAAGGGGGGGAGTTGTTTGCCGCCCCCCCAAAAAGAAAACACCTGCCGCCATGATTTTTAACAGAAGCCCTGTATATTTTCATATTTTACAAATATTTGTGGGCTACTGCTATGTATGCATCTTCTCTGACATGTACGACTGATGTAATAGATGACTATCTCTCAGATTTGACCTTCCCTGTCAACTCGGAGGAACAGATTACCTTTGTTGATAGAGGAATTTCTGAGGAGGAGATTAGGAATGCCATATCTTCATTGGCAACTGGCAAGGCCTCAGTGTGACGAATGCGGGTATCAGATCGCTGCCCTCCTCAACGACCGGTGACCGAGGACCCCCCTGATCTAATACCGCGCTTGTCAGGAATGTAACAATGCCACTCTCAGCTGCTTTCAGCACAAAGATTTCCCAGTTTGCGGAATGCCAGCCGCCTGAGAGCGATTGTTACTGGGCTAATTCAAACAATTAACCCTTTCTCTGCCACCACTTCTGGATGCCGGCCAGAAGACCAGTATGTTAGCAATACCAGTATTTCAGAATAACCACCTGTAACACACGCTGTCACCACAGACAGGTATATTCAGATGCGTTATTTTAAAAACCGTAGCGCTCTTCAAAGGAACAGATTCGTGATAGTTGCATTAAGAGCTTTAGGGACAAAATTAGCACTTTTCAAAATAAGGTTTAATAATGAAAAGGTCAAGTTTTAGGTGCAGTAAAATTTTTACAGAAAAATAAAGGTACAAAATAATAAGACAAAATTACAGCGGCAAAGAGCAGAATATAAC
Organism: Glandirana rugosa; assembly: GCA_018402905.1. Lineage (NCBI taxonomy): Eukaryota > Metazoa > Chordata > Amphibia > Anura > Ranidae > Glandirana > Glandirana rugosa. The sequence goes on along the minus strand of BLSH010233521.1, from coordinate 33,232 downwards.
GATATAACGGAAACAATACTTGCATTTGAAATGTCCGTGACTAATCAGTGTCTCTAAAATGATTTCCTGGTTCTCTGATGTTGCTTCATTGATGGTGATTGAGAACTGACAATTGATCTTGGCAGTTCTTTTTCTCTGGGTGACAAGGGGTGGAGCCAGATACCTCTGGCCATTCGCATGAGTGGGTGTTTTCTTAGACAATGTCGGGCCGTTGCGATACCTGCTTCATAATTCATGCATGGTGCATGAAAAGCATACCTCAAGATTGGGCCACCTGGCAAATCTCCCAGTAAGAAATTCAATCTCATCATACATAAAGCTTTCAAATGACTCCAAACATGAGAGTGCTGAGACCTTCTAACACCCTGGGGAGGGAATAGACTAGTTCTATCCCTCCTTGGGTAACAAGGGGTGAATGTTTATACTTGAATTATCTGGGCCGAAATTCTACATTTAAATATGTATGTTTTATCACTATGGCATACTTCTACCGGGAATTATGAGTTTATATAGTTTTTGGGTATGTTTTAAGACAGGGAGAGGGTCATCCTAAGGTTAGAGTGCCTGGGAAATTTATGGGCTTGCACGTCCAAACATTAGTTTGGTGTATGTTTGTTTAAGATAAGCAAACAGGGCCCTTTTTCCTGACCAGTTATAGACAATGATCAGATGGCCCCCTTTGAAGTTGATCTGGCCAGAGAGAGAGGGGTGTAAATGAGGAGTCTTGTCCCGAGGGCTGGCAGTGTTAAAAGGAGAAAAAAAAAAAACAAAGCTTAGCAGCCATTTAAGTAGCTCCCCTTCCAAGATGGAGTCAGTCTTGCTTCGTCCGTGATATCATTACTTCGCGTGTGCCTCACACATGATATCATCACACTCAGGCCTGAATGGTATACTACTAAAGGTCTTCACTACATATATTGATATTATTGCTCCAAAGCAAGGTCCATAAAGACATGGTTGAGCGTGTTTGGGGTGGAGGAACTTGACTGTCCTAACCTCAACCTGGTAGAACACTTTTGGGATTAATTAGAGCAGAGCCAGGCATTCTCGTCCATCAGTGCCTGACCTCACAAATGCGCTTCTGGAAGAATGGTCAAACATTCCCATAGACACACTCCTAAACCTTGTGGACAGCCTTCCCAGAAGAGTTGAAGCTGTTATAGCTGCAGAGGGTGGGCCAACTCAATATTGAACCCTACGGACTAAGACTGGGATGCCATTAAAGTTCATGTGCGTGTAAAGGTAGGTGTCCCAATACTTCTGGTAATTTAGTGTAGCTAGGTTGAAAAAAAGACCAAAAGTCCATCTAGTTCAACCAATAAAAAATAAGCTTACAGTGAGAGGGAATTAACATTTTAAGCCACCACATCCAATTTACATCAAAATGGAGGAATCCCCACCCCTTGGGTGGAAGGAAGGGAGAGGAGAAAAATAGATGACACAGTGGACACTGTGGATAATCATCGTGGACAGCCTTCCCAGAAGAGTTGAAGCTGTTATAGCTGCAAAGGGCGGGCCAACTCCATATTGAACCCTACGGACTAAGACTGGGATGCCATTAAAGCTCAGGTGTCCCAATACTTTTGACAATATAGTGTATATATACACACACTCATGTGTGTTTGAGCTTTGAGGTGCACACCCTAATACAATAGAACACCTATGAATATATCCTACGCAGTGGCGGCTGGTGTTTTTTTTTTGGGGGGGGGGCAGCAAACAACCACTCCAGTCCGGTCTCTGGTTGGCTGGTGGCACCTGCACCTCCCCCCCCACTTCTGCTCCTGCTCCACCCGGGGGTCTCACCATTGGTCATCCAGCCCTTGCACTTACCTCATCTAGGTTGCGAGTGGGCAGCGCTCCTACAGGCGATGGGCGGCATGCGCCTCCTCCTAGGCTGTCCTTTTAGCCAGTTGGGTGACAGGTCTCAGGACCCGCTTCCTGATTGGCTGGGGGCAGGATCAGTTTAAGGGTAATGAATATTCAATCACCATTGTCACACAATTGGGTGAGCCTATTAGGACCTCTGGCTCTAATCACGTGCTTCAAACCCACCCCCCTATTGGAATCCATGTGTCCGGTGCCCTGCATGTAGATTTGAAGCCGGACACATGGAAGGGGGGGAGGCGGTGCCAATGCGCCCCTAACGGATGGGCCACCACTGATCCTATGTAAAAACTTCCAGTAGGTGACTTTTAACCTCTTCAGCCCTGGAAGGATTTCACACTTTAGGACCAGAGCACTTTTTACGATTCTGCACTGCGTCGCTGTAACTGACAATTGCGCGGTTGTGCAACATTGTGCCCAAACAAAATTTGCGTCCTTTTTTTCCACAAATAGAGCTTTCTTTTGCTGGTATTTGATCCCCTCTGCGTCATTTCTGATCACCGCTATAAACAAAAGAAGACCAACAATTTTGCAGAAAAAACAATTTTTCTTAATTTTTGCTAAAATACAAATCCAAAAAAAAAATTATAAAAAACATTTTTTTTCATCGGTTTTGGCCTATTTATATTCTTCCTCATATTTTTGGTAAAAAAAAAATCGCAATCGGCATTTATTGATTGGTTTGCGCAAAAGTTGCTGTGTTTAAGAATGATGATAATTAATTTCAGTTTTTTTTATTTTTTACTAGTAATGGCGGCGAGGTGAGATTTTCAGCGGTACTGCGACATTGCGGCGGACATGTCGGACCATTTTGGCACTTTTTTGGGACCGCTGGCATTTATACAGCGATCAGTGCTATAAAAATGCACTGATTACTGTGTAAATGCCATTGGCAGTGAGTGGGGTTAACCTGGAGGGGGAGCTCTAAGGGTTAACTGTGTTCCCTCAGTGTGTTCTAACTGTATGGGGGCTGGGCGAGGGGAGTGATCACGGCTTCCATATACAGGGAGCCTGTGATCACAGCCCTTCCCCCACGGAGATCTGTGTTTACATACACGGACCTCCGTTTTTCACTGTGTGGGGGGAGGGGCATCGCGGGTAGACGGCGGAGATCAAGTCCCCTGGCCCCCCCGCACAGTGAGTGTGCCTCCGGGGGCGCGCGCGCGCTCACAATACTGGTTATAGCGGCCACCGCCAGGCAGTTTGTGATAACGAGCCATCTTGCCGCCGTCGCACTGCGGCGGGCGGTCGGCAAGTAGTTAAAGGGGGAAGGAGCCCGAGCAATTTGAGTGGATGTTGCATTCTATAGCAAAGGCCTGCATTCAATTTCCATACCAGTATACAATCAGGCACCGCCATGTTTTTCAGGATTTGAGCGCTGGACATGGGAGTGTTGATGGACACTTTCTGCATTATGGACACCGAGGTGGGCCGTTGACAGTCTCTTTGTGTTTGACAAATAACCCCCTTCGAAATTATAAATTGAAATGTTTTTTAACTTGCATTACTTGCACTAAAAGGCAATTGGAATGTGAAAAGTATAAATAAATATGTCAATTCATTTTGCAAACAATCTTTCGGAACAAGCGGCGACGTTGGGAGACCTAATCAGGAAAACATGTGATTATACCATTTGTCAAAGTACTAATGTACACATTGGCGTTTAACTGGAAATGGAAATACAATAGAAGACTGTAATTAGTATCTGCTAAGGCAGGACGCTGCCAGCCCTGTAACTACTGACTGCTTGACAGAAGCCATTATTAAATACCTTATTTTGTTTAAAACATTTTGAGGCCAATAGGGAATTGGGATTTCTATATTAACACATGTCTCTTCTCAAGGCCTCCAGAAAATCGTTATTTTATCAAGACCTACCAGGTTCACTTTCAATGTTTGTACAGTGGAACCTCGGATTGCGAGTAATGCAGTTAACAAGCTTTTCGTAATACGAACTGGATGAAGCCTCCGTGCATGCAATACCGCATGTGGCCAGAGGTGGGAGGGGGCGCTGATGAGGCTCGGAGAAATACTCAACATCTCTAAAATACGCCCCCTTTTTAACAAATTAAACCACCAAGCTCCTCATTCACTCCCTTGCTATCTCTCCTCTTGACTATTGCAACTCCATTCTCATTGGCCCCCCTCTCCATAGGCTATACCCTCCTCACTCTATCATGAATACTGCTGCCAGACTTATCCACCTTACCAACCGCTCAGTTTCTGCCACCCCTACACTGCCTCCCGATTGCCCAGCAAGTAAAATTCAAAATACTAACTACAACATACAAAGCCATCCACAACTCTCCAAATATCACCCAAACCGTCCTCTCCGCTCCTCCCAAGACCACCTACTCTCAAGCTCCCATCCCATGCTCATCTCCAGGATTTCTCCAGAGCCTCTCCCATCCTCTGGAACTCTCTACCTCAACCTGTCCGGCTATCTCCTACTCTAGCGGCCTTCAGGTAATCCCTGTAAACTCATCTCTTCAGGGAAGCCTATCACACCTCCAACTAATCTTTTACCACTTCCATCAGCTCACTCCCCACAGTTACAACCTTTTGTACTACCTGCCCCACCCTATTAGATTGTAAGCTCTTCTGAACAGGGCCCTCTTAATCCTCTTGTATTCTATTGTATTGTCCCTGTATTGTCCCCCTTTTATATTGTAAAGCGCTTCGTAAACTGTTGGGCGCTATATAAATCCTGTATAACAATAATTATAATAATAATGCTCGGAAATAATCGGAAATACCGAAAAGTGTAAACCAGGGATATGCAAATAGCGGACCTCCAGCTATTGCAAAACTACAAGTCCCATCATGCCTCTGCCTCTGGGTGTCATGCTTGTGGCTGTCGGAGTCTAGCTATGCCTCATGGGACTTGTAGTTCTGCAACATCTGGAGGTCCGCTATTTTCATATCCCTGGTGTAAACAGTTCCTGAGAATTTCCGAATGTTTCCAAGCATCTCCGAGCCTCACCAGCACCACCACACCTCTGGCCACACAGGGCTGGTGCAAGGATTTTTAAAACCCTAGGCGAAACCTCATTTTGCCGCCCCCCTTTGGCCCTGCCCCTGACTCCAGCCCCTTTGCCCCGTCAATTTATATGATGGAGGTGGCGGAGGTAGAGATTTTTTGCAGAGCCTCTCTACCCATTTCTTTAGCCGTGGTCCACAGGCCCGCACCTGTGCCCCTGGATCCGCCTCATTTTACCGCCCTGGGGTGCTGCCAGCTGCGGATCTCCAGTGACATGAGTGATTGATGCTGAGCAGTGACGGATCAACAGCGGATGGGCGCCCCTGGTGGTAGTGGCGCCCTAGGCGGCCGCCTACTCCGCCTAGTGGTAGAGCCGGCCCTGTGGCCACATACGGTATTGCATACACCAGCGCCCCTGGACCACTGGCGACATACAGTACTGCATAGACAATCAGTCACTGTGGAACACATTATCTGAGTTTCAATTGTTTCCCATGGGGAAACTTGCTTTGAAATATGAGTGATTTGGATTAAAAGCATTCTCATGGAACGGATTATGTTCGTAATCCAATGTTCCACTGTATTCTGAATTCAAAGCTGAACTTCAGGCAGATATAAAAGATGAGCTTATTCATTTCTCTGATCATTAATAAGTTATTAAATGTATTTTAAGGCAGTGTAAGCAGGGCCTTCTTTAACACAGGGCAAAAGGGGCAACTGCCCGGGGCCTAGTCATTATTTCAGCATACCAAGACATTTTGGACAATTTCATGGTCCCAACTTTGTGGGAAGAGTTTGGGGATGGCCCCATCCTGTTCCAACATGACTGCGCACCACTGCACAAAGCAAATTGTCCAAAATGTTTTGGTATGCTGAAACCTTAAAGAGTTCCCTTCACTGGAACTAAGGGGCCAAGCCCAACCCCAGAAAAACAACCCCACACCATAATCCCCCCTCCACCAAATGGTTTGGACCAGTGCACAAAGCAAGGTCCATAAAGGCATGGATGAGCGAGTTTGGGGTGGAGGAACTTGACTGGCCTGCACAGAGTCCTGACCTCAACCCGATAGAACACCTTTGGGATGAATTAGAGCGGAGACTGTGAGCCAGGTCTTCTCATCCAACATCAGTGCCTGACCTCACAAATGCTCTTCTGGAAGAATGGTCAAACATTCCCATAGACACTCCTAAGCCTTGTGGACAGTAATAGGAATAAAAGTTATATAAAAAATAAATGAAAATACATGTAAAAATAAAAAACATAAAATAAAATGAATAAGTAAAAAAAAAAAAGTAAGGCGCTCTCATCCCTCCATGCTTGCGGGCAGAAGCGAACGCGTACGTAAGTAGTGCACGCATAAGTAAATGGTATTCGCACCACACATGTGCGGTATCGTCTCAAACGTCAGTGCGATAGAAATAATTGTAGTGCTTAAAACCCTTCATAAAGTCGCGTGATCAGTGACGCAACACGTCGGGAGGAGCCGGGTGACGTCACTTCCGGTCGCGGAAGTCTGTGATTTTTCGATGCTGAATACTGCTATTTTAAATGTAAGTTTGCTGCTGTGAAATAAATGCTTTTACATGATTACTGCACTATGGAGATCTCTTTTATCCCTTATGAGCTTTGAATAGGAGAGTGGAGGAGATTAAGGAGGACATAGTGGATGCAGTGCTAAATTATTATCTCTCTCACTACCAGACCTGTAGGGGTCTTTATTTCAGGCGAGAGGCTGGGGTACACTATTGTTGGACTGATGGTTTTTTGCACTTGATTGCATATCTACTATCAAATATTTTTTTTGCACAAGCACTTTTAGATGTATTTGTTGAGATTTGTTTTACCCTTGAAAACTACTATCAATGTTCTATTCACAAGCACTTTTATATCACATTTTTGTTGTTACTTTCACTTTTGCATTTGAAATCGAGGAATCGTTTGGTGCTTATTCATTTTTGCACATGTATGTTTTATTTACTGTTTTGGACTCTATCTATGAATTTATGTGAATTGCTGATTGCTGTGATGAATATGAATGTGAATGTGATTGCTACTTGTTCACTATATTATTTATTTGAGTAAGCGCCACATTTATTTATTTGATTCATTACTTAACACCTTCAGATCCGCGCTATTGCCGAAGTACGGCTCCATCGCGTATCTGAATTTCCACGTCTCCTGTTCACGCTCCCGGCGTGCACTCACAGTTGGCGGTGCGCGCGCGTGCGGCCGCCGCACGCTGCGTGGGCGTGCCTGTGGGTCGGGCGGACTCAATGTTCGCTCATGACCCGCGATCGCCTGAAAGAGCTGCAGAACGGGGAACCGCCAATGTAAACACGGCGGTTCTCCGTTCTGTGAAGGGGGGCATGACAGATCTACTGATCCCTGTCATTGGGATCAGTGAGATCTGTTATATCCCGGCCAGGCCATCCCCCATACAGTTAGAACACAATGAGGGAACACAGTTAACCCTTTCACTGCCCCTTTAGTGTTAACCCCTTCACTGCCAATGACCTTTATACAGTAATCAGGGGATATTTAAATTTCTGATCGCTGTATAAATGTCATTGGTCCCAAAAAAGTGTCAAGAATGTCCGACATGTTGCAATATCGCAGTCCCGGGGGCGTGGCGTGACGCGGACTAGGATGGCTGCATGAGTCCAGTGCTCTGCTCCACACAACAGATCCCGCACACGCTAATGGTGACTAGACCCACACGACCCGCCGCTCAGAATGGGCACAGCAGCCTCTACCTCCTGGGCATGCAGAGGAGCCGATTCACACCTTCAGCTCCCCGCCATCTCACGACTACTATAGGCCTGCCGCGATGAACCAGGCCCAAGATGGCACCGCTGCCTCAGGGAAGGAGCGTGACACACATAACCGCTTCCAGAACGAAGGCACGCGCCCCGCCACACCACACAATGAGGAGTCGCCTGTCCTGCAAAAGTGAAACGAGCACAGAGAGGATATGGACACTCTCCCCTCACCAGAGCTACACCAGAGCTAGACCTCTCATCCAGCCCATCTGACAGAGGTAAGAGAACAGCTATCCCCTAACAAGGTGCCGCTGACTAAGAAGTACTCCTGGGCTCACTCCTCTAACACTAACCAAGGCGTAGAACCTCACACAACCCTAGCAGCAATGCCAGCAGCAGAGCTCCCTGTATCAGAAACCATGCTGGAAAAACATGCTCCTGACACTTCAAAAGGACCTGCATAGGGAGCTACAGAATTCACTAACACAAATACATGAAAGGGTTGATTACCTAGAAGACCGAACCAGTGCCCTAGAAGACCGCATGTCTGATCACACTAAAGCACACAATGAACTTCTTGATGTCCATGACAATTGGTAGATCTAGAAGATCGCTCTAGGAGACAGAATATCAAATTTAGGGGAGTCGGTTAAACCGAATGAAATCATACCCTACCTCCAACAACTCTTCTCAAAGCTACTACCACATTTGAATGCCCGGGACATCACCATAGACAGAGCCCATAGGATTGCTAAGCCCCCTCACTTGCCGCCCACACCACACAATGAGGAGTCATATGTCCTGCAAAGGAGAAACGAGCACAGAGAGGATATGGACACTCTCCCCTCACCAGAGCTACACCTCTCATCCAGCCCAGCTGACAGAGGTAAGAGAACAGTTATATCCCCAGCACTATCCCCTAACAAGGTGCCGCTGACTAAGAAGCACTCCTGGGCTCACCCCTCTAACACTGACCAAGGCACAGAACCTCACACATGACCACTATGATGCTGAATTGCAACGCATCAATTTAAAATTGGTAGATCTAGATCGCTCTAGGAGACGGAATATCAAATTCAGGGGAGTCGGTTAAACCAAATGAAATCATACCCTACCTCCAACAACTCTTCTCAAAGCTACTACCACGTTTGAATGCCCAGGACATCACCATAGGCAGAGCCCATAGGATTGCTAAGCCCCCTCACTTGCCGCTTGAGATACCGAGAGACATACTCGCAAAAATACACTATTTCCACATAAAGGAACAAATCCTAAATGCAGCGAAGAACACCAATCCATTACCAGCCCCGTACTCTAACCTGAGGCTCTTCAATTACCTATCCAGAGCCACCATGGAAATGCGTAGAGCCTTCATACCGATTACCTCCATCCTACAAGAAAAAAGGATAACTTACAAATGGGGGTTCCTAACCAAATTGCTGGTCACTTACCAGCAGCATCGCATCCCCATACTGTCTCCCAAAGACGGATACAAAAAATTGACTAACTGGGGCCTCCTACCACTTCCACCTGGCCCGCAGGAGAACGGAGGTGCCAACACCTCATCTTACCAAATGCGGAACCAAACTTCACACAGGCCCAAAACTTGACAGTACCCCCACTTCTTGGTCTTACACCCCAACAAATGGGATTGAGTGTGGCCACAACTTCTCCTTGACACCACCTTCCCAGGTTACTGTGTGCAAAGCGCACTGCAAGTTCACCTTCACATTGTTTTTTCTACTGTTTCTAACGTTACTCTACAGTATATATACTTTGCATAACCTTACAACAATTGTCTACTGCTTATTGTTATAGATCGCCTTCGCTTTCTACTACCAAGAAAGTTGTTACTAGATACATAGCTTCATCAGATAGCTGATATTGCACCACTATACCAGATTACAACATCTCCCTAAAACATTGAAACCAACCTGTTCTCATAAGGGTCCCTCTACCTTCCCCCTAAATTTATTGTACTAGTCTCGTTCACCCAAGGGAGGGCTGGGCCTGGGGGCAGGGTCGCAATTGCCCCCCAGGCCACCCTATCTTACATTCAAAATGGCCGACGGCCGCTGCCACTCACACTTTTTTCTTCTTGTGGAGGAAGGAAGTAGGAGCCAGGGGAGCAGCAACCAACTATCTGCAGGCAAAGGGGGGGGCACTGGTGACGCTGCATTGGTGGGCACTGGTGAGGCTGCATTGGTGGGTGGTGAGGCTGCATTGATGCATTATTTTTGTTAAAGCTCCTTTGTTGCTATTAACATTAAATTATGTTACCACATTGTATCATATTTGGGTTGCTTCAGAACATCGATATCCCTTATAAAACCAGGTGGGCATGGATGGTGAGCTGATTAGGTGGTTCAATGGGCCACTTGACTGGACTTGCCCCCCAGGCCTAAGGCTGCCAGCCCTCCCCTGCGTTCGCCTCGTGCACACCTCCAGGCTCCCCATACAATGACAACATTGTCTCAATTAACTCCAAAGGACTAAACTCCCCATTCAAGAGAAACATGCTATGGAAGGAAGCCAAGTCCCAAAAAGCGGACGTCCTATGTGTTCAAGAGATGCACTTCACTTTAAACAATGGCCCACAATGCACCCACAAGAAATATCCTGCCATTTACTTTGCTAACGCACCAAAAAAGCAGAGAGGGGTGTTGATAGCCATAAGCTCCAATATCTGCCACACACTTCATCACTGTGAAGCAGATCCAGAGGGTAGATACCTTATTTTATCTTTAACAATGAAGTCAACGACTAACACTAGTAAACCTTTATGCCCCCAATACAGGCCAATGTCAATTCTTTAAGAATATCCTAAACAAACTGTCTCCCTTTCGCTCTGATCCCTCATATTATGTGGGGACTTTAACGAGATCATTGAAACAGCTGTAGACACCTCGAACCCCTGCAAAAGAAGATCCTCAGTTCTCTCCTCCCTTCTGCACAATGAGGGTCTGTTTGACCCCTGGAGGTGTCGCCACGATGGCGAGCGGGACTACACTTTTTTTTCTCCCCCTCAGAACTACTATTCTCGGATCAACATGTTTTTAACTGATAAATATTAACTGCAATCTATTTCCAAGGCCAACATAGGGGTGATCACGTGGTCTGATCACGCTCCAATCTCCATCAAATTGTCCCTCTCCTATCACATCCCACAACATACTCTCTGGAAACTGAAAAGCTCTTTGCTCACCAACCCAAACATAGAGGATAAAATAAGATCAGAGATTGGGGCGTACTTTCAATTAAATACTGACTCCTCAGTAAATTGTGATACGATATGGAATGCGCACAAAGCGGTCATAAGAGCCCTATTCATCCAGCTAGGTGCCCAGGAAAAAAAAGAAACACACAGCCACTACTGAAAAACTCTTGCACCAGATCAGGGACACAGAAATCCTTAATAAACAACAACCCTCTCTAACCCTGTCCCAAAAATTGAAATCCCTCCGACATGATCTCAGTACACATCTCCACAAGAAATTCGACTTCTACGTCAAAAAACTAAAACTCCAATACTACACCTCGGCCAACAGATCGGGTGTATTTCTAGCCAAACAATACAAAAAACAAGTAGCCAATACCAAGATACACTCCCTACTCAATACCCAAGGCAAACGAATAACCAACCCACTAGACATTGCAAATTAATTCAGTAAATTCTATGCCAAGCTCTACAACCTCAAGGATTCAGAACCGTCCCACCCCCCTTCGAAAGACGACATAGCATGCTTTCTCTCCAAAATAAACCTCCCCCTCATTTCCCCCTCTCAACTAGAGTTACTTTCGCAGCCCTTCACCATCCAGGAAATCCAAATAGTTGTCAACCAATTACCGCACCATAAGTCCCCCTGTCCAGACGGATTCCCGAATGAATATTATAAAAAATTTCAACCCCTACTTATCACATATCTATGTAAAGCATACAACAGATACACGGAAAAGGCACAATACCTACAGAAGCTCTAGAAGCCTTAATTGATACCATCCCAAAATCAGGCAAATCTCCAGAAGATCCAGCAAACTACCGCCCAATTTCCTTACTGAATGCCGATACTAAAATCTATGCTAAGCTACTCGCCCAACGTTTAGGCCCTATCATCCCCCAAATCGTCCACCCCAACCAAGTCGGCTTCATACCGGGAAGACAGGCATCAGATGGCACGAGACGTTTAATTGATCTCATCCAGTGGACGGAGCACAGTCGAACGCCTTCTCTCTTCCTTTCCCTGCACGTGGAGAAGGCATTCGACAGAGTCCACTGGGGATATATGGAAGCAGTGCTCCAAAAATTTGGGTAAGTTCCTCTCTGCAATCATGAACCTATATTCGTGCCCTAGTGCCAGGGTATGGACCTCCGGTATGAAATAGGACCCCTTTAAAATAACCAATGGCACTAGACAGGTGTGCTCCTTATTACCCCTGATCTTCGCCATGATAATGGAACCCCTCGCCCAAATGATTAGAGACGACAACACTGCCCAGGGAATCCAAGTAAGGGAGATGCAGCATAAAATAGGACTCTATGCTGATGATGTTGTTATCGCCCTATCAGACCCCAAAACATCATTACCGCAACATCCTCAACAGCTTCAGTAAAGTGTCTCTCTATAAAATGAACAACAACAAATCCATTATGTTAGATTTGGGCATTGACACGAAAACCAAAGCTGAAATCTCTGAAAAAACACCCTTTAAATGGTCCGCCTCCTCCCGCCTCCCTTACCTTGGAATAGCCTTAGCCTTCCCCAGCAAATCGATACTCAAAATAAACGAACAGATAACCTTATGCGCATATCCAAAGACCTGTCTTGTATACCCACCTCCTGGGCAGGTAAGATAGCCCAAACAAAAATGTACTTCCTTCCACATGTACAGTATCTGTTCCACACTATCCCAGTACCTTCCCTCCCCTCCCAAATTCGCTCACTTCCGAAAATGATATCCTCATTTATCTGGCATCACAAAGCTCCCAGACTTAAACTAGAGACACTTTTAACACCCGTACGCAACAGTGGTATGGGAGCCCCAAACCTACAAATATACTATAAAGCCACCATACTGGAGCAACTTAAAGACTGGTGGAACCCCTCATCAACCAAAGCATGGACTCAAATAGAAGCAACTGCAATTGACACAGAACCAAAATTAAAGTTAGCTGCATCCCTTCTTTACCAAAAATCTCATCATCATTTCCTGGATACCATAACTGCTGCGTCCAGGGTTTGGACATCAATGGCCAGACATCCTCCACAACTTACTACCGCACTACTTCACCATATTCCCATCAAAGCATTGGAAATAATGACCTCAGACCTGTCTCTGACTCCATGGCAAACTAAAGGAATACAATTCATTGGACACCTATTGGCACCTACGGGAATGTACTCGTTTCAGCACCTAAAATAGACCTTTGCTGTACCCAAATCATCATTTTTTCTCTAAGAATACGGTCTCTTCTAAAGACCATCCTGATAACATCCTGAGGACTCTAACCTGGCAGACATCATTAAATACTACAAGACCCCCAAACCAGCCAATAAGGGAATATCGTACCTATACAACCTTCTCAGTACCCCTCCGAAAGACCACCTCTCCCTTCAACGGCATACCGGACAAACCTCACAGGAGTTAACCCTCCCATCAAACAATGGACAACTGCCTTGACCCTTCCACTTCAACACTCGCATTGTGTTACACACTGGGAATCCCTTCAGAAGTTATTCCACAAATGGTATTATACCCCAACAAGACTGGCAAATATTTATTCTACCGCGTCACCCTTTTGCTGGAGAAACTGCAACCACCCTGGATCTTTATATCACATTTGGTGGGAGTGCCCCCACCTCGACGCCTACTGGAGAGACGTACAGTACCTTCTTCAAACCATGTGCGAAATCAACACTCCACTTCTCCCCCTAGATCTACTCTTGGGTCTCTCAGTCCCCTTGTGGCCCAAATATACCAGATCCCTTGCCACTCACATCTTAATAGCAGCCCGCTTGGCAATAGCAAGGTAATGGAAAAACAGTTCCCCTCCCACACTCGAGGATTTAATACTCTTAGTAAATACACATGGTGGATTGGAACTCTCCTTTGCAAAAGCAAACATGACTATCCACACCTTTCGCACCCTGTGGGCCACTTGGCTCGCTGACCCTAGGAATATCATCACCTAAGGACACTCCTGGACCCCTCTCGGATGAGAGGCTACCAATGACTCTTGATGAAGCACTCTTGTGACTCCTTCTCTTTTTGAATCATTTACCCCTAATATGCTACTTACCAGTTTTTGATAGCAAATAGTCAGCTCTAACTTATTGTCTCCTTTTTGTTTTATACTACAGAAGGCAGTGGGAGTGGGTGGGGTGTTCTCCTGCAGCCTACACAGCATGATCCAGATTAGGGGTGTGGGTTGTTGGAGGGGGCACCCCTCCCTAAGTTCCACGTATACCAACATTTCCTTGTTTGCGCACTCGCGTGCTGTCAAAATTCTCTTGTTTACCTCTAATACAGTGGTTCTCAACTCCGGTCCTCGGGACCCACCAACAGGCCAGATTTTAAGTATTACCTTGGGGAGATGCAGACTAGAATACTGCAATCACTGAGCAGCAAACAGTTATCCTGCAAACCTGGCCTGTTAGTGGGTCCCGAGGACCGGAGTTGAGAACCACTGCTCTAATACCTGATAAGCACCCTTTCTATGTGTGCACAACTGTTCTGGTCTATATACTGTAGAATTGTAGCAACATGTTTCTCTTTTTGATGAATGTACTATTTGAAAATGCCTTAATAAAAATTTAATGCTTAAAAAAAAAAATCGCAGACCGCCGCCATTACTAGTAAAAAAAAAAAAAAAAATGATAAAAACACCATAAATCAATTCCCATTGTTTGTTGACCCGATAACTTTTGCGCAAACCAATCAATATACGCCGATTGTGATTTATTTTACCAAAACTATGTAGAAGAATATATCTCGGCCAAACCCAATGAATAATTTTTATTTTTTTTTGGATATGTATTATAGCAAAAAGTAAGAAATATTTTTTTTTTTTGCAAAATTGCCGCTCTTTTTTTGTTTATAGCGGCGATCAAAAATGACGCAGAGGGGATCAAATACCACCAAAAGAAATCTCTATTTGTGGTAAAAAAAATGATAAAAATGTTGTTTGGGTACATCGCCGCACGACCGTGCAGTTGTCAGTCAAAAGGCAACAGCGCTGAAAGCCGAAAATTGGTTTGGGCAGGAGGGGGGTTTAAGTGCCCAGTAAGCAAGTGGTTAATGTCTGGGCACATTTTTAATGCTGGCAGCCGCTCTCAGTTTTTTTTGAAGTTTGGTTTGAGCATTAGTTCTGTTTATCCATATAATTCTAGCGCTAGACCTCCTC
Organism: Glandirana rugosa; assembly: GCA_018402905.1. Lineage (NCBI taxonomy): Eukaryota > Metazoa > Chordata > Amphibia > Anura > Ranidae > Glandirana > Glandirana rugosa. The sequence continues at coordinate 18,203 of BLSH010233521.1, read as the reverse complement.
TGTAACTCTAAACCGGTAACCTGTAAAGATGTTTAACCACTTCCAGCCCAAGGACGTCCGTCCTGGACTTTGAGGGGTGATATCTGAATGGTGCCCGCAGCTACAGGCACCACTGTGATATCTTTTATTTCTGCCGACGATTTTGCGTAAGATAATTGTGTTCTCCGCAGCGGATTCGCCGCAAGATCACTTTTATTGGTGGCGGGAGAGGTGCCAACCCCCCTCCCGCCACTTTTCCGTCATCTCCGCGCCTTACCGGACTCGCCGGTAGCGGCGGAGATGATCGCGTCCGTTCCCCTCAGTGTCTGTGAGCCGAGAGAGCGGTAGATGCCACCCACTCGCCTTCATAACATTGCAGGGCGGAAGCGACATCACAAGTCACTTCCGCCCATAGCTCTTAAAGGGGACTTTTTTTTTTAATTTAACTGTAAATCTGAGATGTGAGGTCTTTTTGACCCCCAGATCTCATATTTAAGAGGTCCTGTCATGCTTTTTTCTATTACAAGGAATGTTTACATTTCTTGTGATAGGAATACAAGTGGTCAAAATGTTTTTTTAACCACTTGCCGACCGTCAACAACAGGTTGGCGCGACAAAGTGGCTCGATATCGCAAACCGCCGTCATAGGATGGCGGCTGCGAGATCGCGCACCGTGGGCGCGCCCGCACGCTCACTGTGTTCGGGGGAGGCCAGGGAGTGGGTGCGGTGGACTCGATCGTCGCCGGCTACCCGCAATGCCCCCCCCCCGGACTGAAGGAACGGAGGTCGGTGTAAGTAAACACGGAACTCCGTTCTGTGAGAGGGGGAAGGGCTGTGATCACAGCCTTCCTCTACATGGAAGCTGTGATCACTTCCCTTCCCCTGCTAGGGCAGCCCATACAGTTAGAACACGCCCAGGGAACACAGTTAACCCTTAGAGCGCCCCCTGCAGGTTAACCCCTTCACTGCCAATGGCATTTACACAGTAATCAGTGCATTTTTATAGCACTGATCGCTGTATGAATGCCAATGGTCCCAAAAAAGTGTCAAAATGGTCCGACATGTCTGCCGCAATATCGCAGTACCGCTAAAAATCGCAGATCGCCGCCATTACAAGTAAAAAATAAATAAATAAATAAAAACCCCAGAAATGAATTCTCATCATCCGTAAACGCGGCCACTTTTGTGCAAACCAATCAATAAACGCAATTTTTAAAATCACAAATATGAGGAAGAATATAAATTGGCCAAAAACGGTGAAAAAAAATGTTTTTTTGTATTTTTTTTGGATTTGTATTTTAGCAAAAAGTAAGAAATTTGGGGTTTTTTGCAAAATTGCCGCTCTTCTTTTGTTTATAGCGGCGATCTGAAATGACGCAACGGTGATCAAATACCACCAAAAGAAAGCTCTATTTGTGGGAAAAAAAGGACGCAAATTTCGTTTGGGTACAACGTCGCACGACTGCGCAATTGTCAGTTAAAGCGACGCAGTGCCGAATCGCAAAAAGTGCTCTGGTCCTAAAGTGTGAAATCCTTCCGGGGCTGAAGTGGTTAAAGAGTATAATAAATAAGAACAAAAAAAAAAATGTACAGCACCCCGTCCCGCCGTGCTCGCGTGCAGAAGCGATTGCGTACGTAAGTCCCGCCCGCATATGAAAACGGTGTTCAAACCACAAATGTGAGGTATCGCCGCGATCGTTAGAGCAAGAACAATAATTTTAACACTAGACCTCCTCTGTAACTATAAACTGACAACCTATAGAAATGTTTAACCGTTGCCGATGGAGATTTTTAAGTGCCAAAGTTTGTCCTCATTCCACAAGCGGGCGCAATTTTGAATCATGACATGTTGGGTATCAATTTACTCGGCGTAACATTATCTTTCACAATATGGAAAACTTTACTGATGTCTTATTTTTTAACTCAAAAAAGTAAATTTTTCCCCAAAAAATGGCGCTTGTACGACCGCTGCGCAAATATGGTGCGACAAAAAGTATTGCAACAACCGCCATTTTATTCTCTAGGGCAGGGATAAGCAATCAGCGGACCTCCAGCTGTTGCAGAACTACAAGTCCCATGAGGCATAGCAAGACTCCCCAAGACAGCCACAAGGCAGAGGCAAGATGGGATTTGTAGTTTTGCAACAGCTGGAGGTCGGCTGATTGTATATCCCTGCTCTAGGGTGTTAGAAAAAAAAAAGAATATATAATGTTTGGGGGTTTTAAAAAAACGGAAAATTTACTATCAAATACTTACCGTAATTTTCCTTTCCTGATGGACTCCATGGCAGCATACGTATGGGTTAACCCCGCCTCCACTCCTCCCCTATAGGACCCTACTCCCATAAATCTTTGCTCTGAGCCCAAGGCCGTGTTCCGTAACTAGTCTCCTCAAGACATTCGGGGGGGAACTCCTGCTGCCATGGAGTCCATCAGGAAAGGAAAATTACGGTAAGTATTTGATAGTAAATTTTCCGTTTTTCTGACAGACTCCATGGCAGCATACGTATGGGAATTAACTCGCCATACACTCAATGGGCGGGCAATGCTATCCCAAAGGCTTTAATTTGTATCGTCAACCGACAAGACCTGCAAGCCAAAATAACCAGAGGATAAAGAAGCAGACTCCACACAACAATGAGCCATAAACGTATTGATTGAGGACCACAAGGTTGCCCTACAGACTACTCTGGGAATCACATGCTGTGAATCTGCCAAAGATGTAAACTCATGCCTGGTCGAACGAGCAGACAGTACCTCCAAAGCAGCCAAGCCCTTGGCTCCATGAGCCTGTTGGATGGCCTAGGCCATCCGTGCCACAATCATCCTTGATGAGGCACGTTCCTCTATCCTTCCTGGCAATGGAATTAACAGGCCCTCTGAAGCATGAAGGAAGTTGTAGCTTTGTAGAGATGAAAGACTCTCATGCCCATAAAGTGGCTGTATACTCTCCTATCGTTTCCAGCCAAGGGAGCTGACATCTCAGCCTCTGCCCGATCCGCAACCGCCATGATGCTACGCATGTGAAACATCACGACACCACCCACTGGATGGTCCGACAGTCTGGCCGAGAGCACAACCCTGGAGACAGCCAGCATTCCCGGCATGCCGGGAACACCAACTCCCCTTGACACCAACAAATCGATGGGCAGACAACAGCCCCAAGAATTGAGTCAAGCATAGATAACCGCACCACTCAAACTGGAAAGAGCGATAAGAAAAGTTCTCTGTTACCAATGAACCAATCTGAGGCTCTATATGCCGACGTGATAGCCTGGAAAAAGGCAAAATTGACAGAGAAGCCTTAAACGCAACAGCCCTAGAACACTCTGCTCCAATTCCCGAGAAGGAGTTGACTCAAAAGGGAGACTCCATTTGGAAAACCTCTGCTACTTCAAGGACTGAACCTAGTTTCTCCCTTGAAGAACTGTTGGACGGGAAAGATGCCTAGACCTGGATACACCTGTGAAGGCCAATAAAGCGGACACTTGAATTCCGAGGGAACTGCCCGACAGACTAAATCCGGCTGGAGGAAGCCTAGAATATTTAGAACTTCTAGATCACTACATGATCTGTCAGCAGCAGACATGTACTTGAGTAAACGTTGACCAAATTCTTCCGTAAACTTTGTTTGCGTTCATTCTGCTTGTATTCAAGAGAGCGGAGATGACTCTGGAGGAGAAGCCGAAGACTTCCAATCTCAAGAACCAGGCCGTCAGACACAACCGTGCTGGGCATGGAAGTAGAATTGCACTCAGTGACAGAAGGTCTGGCCTGAGGAGAAGGTGCACTGGAAACTAAATTCTGCCAGCAAGGAGAACCATGGCCTAATTGGCCAATAAGGCATCCCTGCCACTACCTGCACAACCTCTGCTCGGAGTCTTCATAGAACCCCGAGGTCGACCAGGACTGGAAGAAATGCACCAGTCCTATCGTATTACCAATGATCAGGGCATTTGTGCCTGAAAACCTCCACATGTAGATGCTAGTCATCGTTGTCCAACTGGACTCTGGAAATAAAGTCTGCTAGAATATTCTGGACTCTGGGGACATAAGCCGCTGAGGTGTTGGCTTGAATCTTCTGAGCCCAAGACATAATTGGCTCCTGCTTCCCGTAATAGAGAACAAGCTGTGAGTCCTTCTGTCTTAACATAGGAGACCACCGTAGTGTTGACTACCCTAAGAGCATCGGCGCTCCCTTCCTCATATAGTGAAAGGCCTGTGGGGTGCAGAAGGCCGTCCATAGTATCAGAATGTTTAACACAATCCTGTGAAATTGACAGCCCCGTCTGTCTTGAGCTATCCCCGACAGGCAGCGAGCCCCCCAGTCCATATTGGTAGCATCGGACGTGAATATGAACCAGGAAATGGGGAAATGGAAATGGCAAATGACTCAGTTCCCCCACTGCAGCCATCAGGAGACTCGCTCTCATGATTGAGGTAATGTAGATGACTTGAATTTTGCTTCCTGGCTCCACTGCTGGAGAAACCCCTTCCGGAAGAGCCATCTTCTCCAGCCTCCACTTGACCCCTTCGAAATCGTAGACACCATAGTGCCAATCATTTTAGACACTGCAAGGCGCGCAGGGAAGAAGACAAGGCCATGATTATTCTGTTCCAGCACCTCAGGGACAAGAGTCAAGGCAATAATCCTCTTGATTATATTGCACTGAGCTCCGAGGCATACAGGAGACTGAGTGGGCTCCAGGTGACTCTTACCAGAATCAGCTGCCATCTGAATTTGAGGAGCATCGAAAAGCCTGAGCTCTGGGCTCCAGCAACTGCCCTTTGTTTTGGGGCACTAGGAGAAGTGCATCCACGTAACTCAGCAGGCCTATGCTCTTTGTTTTGATAAAGACCATAACCACCAATAAGACCCTGAAAATAGACAGGGTGATGATGAAAGCCCAAATGGCTGGAGCTGGAGATGGTCCTGACCTATAGTGAAACAAAGGAACTTGCAGAAGTCTTCTACAATGGGCACATGAATGTAAGCATCTTACGTCTACTGGAAACAAGCTTGCTGACAATTGTCTCAGGTGTGCAAGGTTCAAACCAGGCCTCCGAAAGCTGTTCTCCTTCCTGACCATAAAGAGGGGCGAGTACCTGCCCTGAAATCTCTCGCATTAGAAAACTGGCACGGCAGCACTTTGCGATACCAGTGACTAATGTAAAGCCTGAGTATATGTTATCTCTATTGTATATGAGTCCGAAATGTAATCAGTGACCATAGCGTTTCACGACGGCACGGTCAAAAGATTACGCTCTCTAAAGTCCCGTCCATGAGCGGGGAGAAATACCAGTCCTTCCTCTTGTCGAAAGCCTCCGGACCAAACTTGGAACGTGTGGACTCTGTTAACAGTCGTTCGAACAAAGGTCATCTGCATTCTACGAATGTAAGTACACGGGTAACATCTTCTGAAGACGTTCAAGGAAACAAAGTGATATCCAGTCCTGGTAGAGGTCGAGGTCGGTAAACCCGAAAGTAGTAGTGGGACAGATAAAAGTCCCAGAATAACCACCAATACCAGA
>BLSH010233518.1:360279-370683 GCA_018402905.1 Glandirana rugosa | reverse complement strand
TACTCCGACTTTGTCCGAAAAGGGTGTGTGAAACTTCTATTAAAATCTTGTGATTATACCGAGATACGCCGATTTGAGATGATTTTAGAACAATAATCTGTCCCTCACAGGAGCAGCAGGAACCTCTCCTTCTAGCACTATGAGATGATTTTAGAACAATAATCTGTCCCTCAAAGGAGCAGCAGGGACCTCTCCCTCTAGCACTATGAGATGATTTTAGAACAATAACCTGCCCTTTTAAGCAACAGTAGGAACCTCTCCCTATAGAACTAGGAGATGATTTTAGATTCTAAAATCATCTCCAAGTTGTACAGGGAAAGCCTCCAGCTGTTGCTTTAAGGGAAAGATTATTGTTCTAAAATCATCTTTAAAGTGTGTGGGAAAAGCCTGTTTTAGCCGCATAGAGCCATATTAGTGTTCTAAAATTATCTTCAAAGTGTGTGGGAAAAGCCTGTTTCAGCCTCATAGAGCCATATTAGTGTTCTAAAATCATCTTCAAAGTGTGTGGGAAAAGCCTGTTTCAGCCGCATAGAGCCATATTAGTGTTCTAAAATCATCTTCAAACTGTATGGGAAAAGCCTATTGCAGGGGCATAGAGCCATATTACTGTTCTTCCAGCAGCATAGAGCCATATTACTGTTCTTCCAGCCGCATAGAGAGCCATATTATTGTTCTAGATTTTAGAACAATAATATGGCTCTATGCGCCTGCAATAGACTTTTCCCACACACTGTGAAGATGATTTTAGAACACTAATATGGCTCAATGCGGCTGAAACAGGCTTTTCCCACACACTTTGAAGATGATTTTAGAACACTAATATGGCTCTATACGGCTGAAACAGGCTTTTCCCACACACTTTGAAGATGATTTTAGAACACTAATATGGCTCCATGCGGCTGAAACAAGCTTTTCCCACATACTTTGAAGATGATTTTAGATCACTAATGTGGCTCTATGCGGCTGAAACAGGCTTTTCCCACACACTTTGAAGATGATTTTAGAACACTGATATGGCTCTATGCGGCTGAAACAGGCTTTTCCCACACACTTTGCAGATGATTTTAGAACACTAATATGGCTCTATGCGGCTGAAACAGGCTTTTCCCACACACTTTAAAGATGATTTTAGAACACTAATATGGCTCTATGCTACTGAAACAGGCTTAATCACACACTTTGAAGATGATTTTAGAACTCTAATATGGCTCTATCCCCCTGCAATAGGCTTTTCCCACACACTTTGAAGATCATTTTAGAACACTAATATGGCTCTATGCGGCTGAAACAGACTTTTCTCACACACTTTGAAGATGATTTTAGAACACTGATATGGCTCTATGCGGCTGAAACAGGCTTTTCCCACACACTTTGCAGATGATTTTAGAACACTAATATGGCTCTATGCGACTGAAACAGGCTTTTCCCACACACTTTAAAGATGATTTTAGAACACTAATATGGCTCTATGCTACTGAAACAGGCTTAATCACACACTTTGAAGATGATTTTAGAACTCTAATATGGCTCTATCCCCCTGCAATAGGCTTTTCCCACACACTTTGAAGATCATTTTAGAACAATAATCTTTCCCTTAAAGCAAGAGCTGGAAACTTTCCCTGTACAACTTGGAGATGATTTTAGAACACTAATCTTTCCCTTAAAGCAACAGCTGGAACCTTTACCTATACAACTTGATGATGATTTTAGAAGAATAATCTTTCCCTTAAAGCAACAGACTCTACCTAGTCCAGTCAGATTGTTCTGTGCAGCAGGATGAGGTGTGCAATCTGTCCCTCAAAGCACCAGTACAATTATCTCTCCCTAGTCCACAATCAGATTGTTCTGTGCAGGAGGATGAGGTGTGCAATCTGTCCCTCAAAGCACCAGTACTAGTATCTCTCCCTAGCCAAAATCAGATCGTTCAGTAATGTTCTGCAATCTGTCCCTCATAGAGCCAGCAGCATCCTCTCCCTAAACTATCCTGAGAGCATATGACATGCAGCATGGTAACTCCAGCCCCATATAGAGGCTGGGTCACAGGGTGCACTGGCCAATCACAGCCATGCCATTAGTAGGCATGGCTGTGATGGTTTCTAGGGAAAACCAGTGAAACACTTGTTGATTGGCTGCCCTTGGCAGTTTTTCAACACGTGGAATAAAATACCAGAACCCCGGACCCGAACCCGGACTTTTTTTGAAAAGTCCGGGTTCGGGTCCGGGTCCTTGACACCCAAAAGTTTGGTACGGACCCGAACTTTACAGTTCGGGTTCGCTCAACTCTACAGATGGGCAGCAGCAGGGTAAGAACGCCGAAAGCACACACAGACGGCCCACACTTTCTGCAGCAGCTCTGACATATCCGGGTAGTTTTTAGAAATTTCTGCACCACCAAATTCAGTACATGCGCCAGGCAAGGGATGTGCATCAAACCGGCTAGGCCCAGAGCTGCTACGAGATTTTGCCCATTATCGCACACCCCTATGCCGTACTTGGGGCTCAGTGGCAACAACCACTCATCAGTCTGTTGTTCAATGCCCGTCCACAGCTGCTGCGCAGTGTGGGGTTTATCCCCCAAACATATCAGTTTTTAAACAGCCTGCTGTCATTTCCCCCTGGATGTGCTGAAGTTGGCGGTGAAGGTGTTAAGCTGAGCGGATGAGGAGGTGATAGAGGAGGAGGAAGCACAGTAGGAGGAGAAGGCAACAGGAGGCAAAGAGAAATGCCCTGCAATCCTCGGTGGTGGAACGACATGTGCCAAACAGCTAGGCGCCTCAGGCCCACCTGCCACTACATTTGCCGAGTGTGCAGTTAGCGAGATATAGCGTCCCTGCCCGTGCTTACTGGTCCACGTATCAGTGGTTGTGTGGACCTTGCCACAGATGGCGTTGCGCAGTGCACACTTGATCTCCTCTCCGACTTGTTTGTGCAGGGAAGGGATGGCTCGCCTGAAAAAGTAGTGGCGGCTGGGAACCACATACTGTGGGACAGCCACCGCCATCAGGTTTTTAAAACTGTCCGTGTTCATCAGACGGAATGACAGCATTTCAAAGGCCAGGAATTTTGAAATGCTGGCATTCGGGGCCAGGGATCGCGGGTGGGTAGGGGGGTACTTCCTCTTTCTCTAAAGTGTTTGGGAGATGGAGAGCTGTAAGCTTCCATGGGACCATATGGAAATGTTTGGGGATGGTGGCAGACATGGTGGCATTGCTGTCACATGGTCTGTTTGCTGGGTGGCAGGTGACACTGGCACTGTAGAGGTGGAGGAAGAGGCCGAGGCAGCAGCAGAAGAGGAAGCAGGAGGAGGCCTAAACCTTTCTTGGATTTTGAGGTGCTTATTTCACTGCAGCTCGTGTTTTGCATGTAGATGCATGGTCATGCAGGCTGTGCTCAGGTTTAGAAAATGTATGCGTTACTTCAGGCTCTCATTGCACAGCGTGCAAACCACTCGTGTCTAGTCGTCAGCACATTGTCTGAAGAACTGCCACTCCGGGGAATGCCTTTGAGCTGCCTTTGGTGTGCTAGGTCCCTGGGTGCGGTGGGTAGTAGCAGGCATACTGTCTAGGGGACGGTCACTCTGCTTTTGCAACCTGCTTCCTCTTTTGCTGTGCTGGTGCCTCTGTGCGACCAAGCCACATCATCTTCCACCCACCCTTCACCACTGCCCTCCTCGTCAGTGTGCACACTGTGGAAAGCCGCAGCAGTTGGCATCTGTGTTTCATCATCATTAGAGACGTGCTGCTGTGGTGTTTCCATGTCCTCATCCTGAAACAGAAGTGGTTGGGTATCGATGCACTCAATGTCTTCCACTTCTGGGGCGGGGTTATGTGGATGGCCCATGGAAAGCACACCAAGAGAGTCATCAAAAAGCATAAGAGACTGCTGCATGACTTGGGGCTCAGACTGCTTGGCTGATTTACAAGGGGCTGAGGTGAAAGACAGATGGCCATGAGGTTCAGGTGCCAACTCTGAGCTTTCATCAAGGAACCAGGAGGGAGACAATGTGAAGGAACTGGAGGCATTGTCAGCCACCCAATCTACTATCGCCTGTACTTCTGGCCTCACCATTCGTTGAGCATTCGGGCCTACCATATAACGTTGAAGGTTCTGTCGGCTACTCGCACCTGAGGAAGGTGTTTCACTTGTGCGTGTAGCTGGCACAAATCGACCACGTCCTCTCCTTGCAACAGGAATTTAACCAACACCACTTACACCAGCAGCAGCACCAGCAGAACCACGACCAAGACCAAGTCCCTTATTTGATGCTCTCCTCATTCTGGACGCAAATGTACTATGTAGCACTATTTATTAATACAAAAAAAGAATAATAAATTATTCTTCTTTTATTTTTTTTGTAAAACAGCAACGTAGACGCACTTTTTATTTTTGTGCAAGAAATGTACCACTCAAACCAGCAGCAGGAACCTCTCCCTCTAGCAGTATGATATGATTTTAGAACAATAATCTGTCCCTAACGGGAGCAGCAGGAACCTCTCCCTATAGAACTATGATGAGATGATTTTAGAAAAATAATCTGTCCCTCACAAGAGCAATAGGAACCTCTCCGTCTAGCAGTATGAGATGATTTTAGAACTATAATCTGTCCCTCATAGGAGCATCAGGAACCTCTCGCTATAGCACTATGAGATGATTTTAGAACAATAATCTGTCCCTCACAGGAGCAGCAGGAACCACTCCCTATAGCACTATGAGATGATTTTAGAACAATAATCTGTCCCTCACAGGAGCAGCAGGAACCTCTCCCTATAGCACTATGAGATGATTTTAGAACAATAATCTGTTCATCACAGGAGCAGCAGGAACCCCTCCCTATAGCACTAAGAGATCATTTCAGAACAATAATCTGTCCCTCACACCAGCAGCATGAACCTCTCCCTATAGCACTAAGAGATGATTTTAGAACAATAATCTGTCTCTCACAACAGCCGCAGGAACTCTCCCTATAACACTATGATGAAATGATTTTAGAACGATAATCTGTCCCTCACAGGAGCAGCAGGAACCTTTCCCTATAGCACTAGGAGATGATTTTAGAACAATAATATGTCCCTCACAGCACCAGCAGGAACCTCTCCCTATAGCACTAGGATATGATTTTAGAACAATAATCTGTCCCTCAAAGGAGCAGCAGGAACCTCTCCCTCTAGCACTATGAGATGATTTTAAAATAATAATCTGTCCCTCACAGGAGCAGCAGGAACCTCTCCCTATAACACTATGATGAGATGATTTTAGAACAATAATCTGTCCCTCACAGGAGCAATAGGAACCTCTCCGTCTAGCAGTATGAGATGATTTTAGAACAATAATCTGTCCCTCATAGGAGCATCAGGAAACTCTCGCTATAGCACTATGAGATGATTTTAGAACAATAATCTGTCCCTCACAGGAGCAGCAGGAACCTCTCCCTATAGCACTATGAGATGATTTTAGAACAATAATCTGTTCATCACAGGAGCAGCAGGAACCCCTCCCTATAGCACTATGAGATGATTTTAGAACAATAATCTGTCCCTCACACCAGCAGCAGGAACTTCTCTCTGTAGCACTATGATGAGATGATTTTAGAACAATAATCTGTCCCTCACAGGAGCAGCAGGAACCTCTCCCTATAGCACTATGAGATGATTTTAGAACAATAATCTCTTCACCACAGGAGCAGCAGGAATCCCTCCCTATAGCACTATGAGATGATTTTAGAACTATAATCTGTCCCTCACACCAGCATCAGGAACTTCTCCCTGTAGCACTATGATGAGATGATTTTAAAACAATAATCTGTCCCTCACAGGAGTAGCAGGAACCTCTCCCTATAGCACTATGAGATCATTTTAGAACAATAATCTGTCCCTCACACCAGCAGCATGAACCTCTCCGTATAGCACTAAGAGATGATTTTAGAACAATAATCTGTCTCTCACAACAGCAGCAGGAACTCTCCCTATAACACTATGATGAAATAATTTTAGAACAATAATATGTCCCTCACAGCACCAGCAAGAACCTCTCCCTATAGCACTAGGATATGATTTTAGAACAATAATCTGTCCCTCACAGGAGCAGCAGGAACCTTTCCCTGTAGCACTATGAGATGATTTTAGAACAATAATCTGTCCCTCACAGGAGCAGCAGGAACCTCTCCCTATAGCACTATGATGAGATGATTTTAGAACAATAATCTGTCCCTCACAGGAGCAATAGGAACCTCTCCGTCTAGCAGTATGAGATGATTTTAGAACAATAATCTGTCCCTCATAGGAGCATCAGGAACCTCTCGCTATAGCACTAGGATATGATTTTAGAACAATAATCTGTCCCTCACAGGAGCAGCAGGAACCTTTCCCTATAGCACTATGAGATGATTTTAGAACAATAATCTCTCCATCACAGGAGCAGAAGGAACCCCTCCCTATATCACTATGAGATGATTTAAAACAATAATCTGTCCCTCACACCAGCAGCAGCAACTTCTCCCTATAGCATTACGATGAGATGATTTTAGAACAATAATCTGTCCCTCACAGGAGCAGCAGGAACCTCTCCCTATAGCACTATGAGGTGATTTTAGAACCATAATCTGTCCCTCACAGAAGCAGCAGGAACCTCTCCCTATAGCACTATAAGATGATTTTAGAACAATAATCTGTCCATCACAGGAACAGCAGGAACCCCTCCCTATAGCACTATGAGATGATTTTAGAACAATAATCTGTCCCTCACACCAGCAGCAGGAACTTCTCCCTGTAGCACTATGATGAGATGATTTTAGAACAATAATCTGTCCCTCACAGGAGCAACAGGGACCTCTCCCTCTAGCAGTATGAGATGATTTTAAAACAATAATCTGTCCCTCACAGGAGCAGCAGGAACCTATCCCTCTGGCACTATGAGATGATTTTAGAACAATAATCTGTCCCTCACAGGAGCAGCATGAACTTCTCCCTCTAGCAGTATGAGATGATTTTAGAACAATAATCTGTCCCTCACAGGAGAAGCAAGAACCTCTCCCTCTAGCAGTATGAGATGATTTTAGAACAACAATCTGTCCCTCACAGGAGCAGTAGGAACCTCTCCCTATAGCACTATGATGAGATGATTTTAGAACAATAATCTGTCCTTTACAGGAGCAGCAGGAACCTCTCCCTCTAGCACTATGATATGATTTTTGAACAATTATCTGTCCCTCACAGGAGAAGCAGGAACCTCTCCCTCTGTCAGTATGATATGATTTTAGAACAATAATCTGTCCCTCACAGGAGCAGCAGGAACCTCTCCCTCTAGCACTATGAGATGATTTTAGAACAATAATTTGTCCCTCACAGGTGCAGCAGGAACCTATAGCTCTGGCACTATGAGATGATTTTAGAACAATAATCTGTCCCTCACAGGAGCAGCATGAACTTCTCCCTCTAGCATTATGAAATGATTTTAGAATAATAATCTGTCCCTCACAGGAGCAGCAGGAACCTCTCCCTATAGCACTATGATGAGAGGATTTTAGAACAATAATCTGTCCTTTACAGGAGCAGCAGGAACCACTCCCTATAGCACTATGAGATGATTTTAGAACAATAATCTGTCCCTCACAGGAGCAGCAGGAACCTCTCCCTATAGCACTATGAGATGATTTTAGAACAATAATCTCTCCATCACAGGAGCAGAAGGAACCCCTCCCTATATCACTATGAGATGATTTAAAACAATAATCTGTCCCTCACACCAGCAGCAGCAACTTCTCCCTATAGCATTACGATGAGATGATTTTAGAACAATAATCTGTCCCTCACAGGAGCAGCAGGAACCTCTCCCTATAGCACTATGAGGTGATTTTAGAACCATAATCTGTCCCTCACAGAAGCAGCAGGAACCTCTCCCTATAGCACTATAAGATGATTTTAGAACAATAATCTGTCCATCACAGGAGCAGCAGGAACCCCTCCCTATAGCACTATGAGATGATTTTAGAACAATAATTTGTCCCTCACACCAGCAGCAGGAACTTCTCCCTGTAGCACTATGATGAGATGATTTTAGAACAATAATCTGTCCCTCACAGGAGCAACAGGGACCTCTCCCTATAGCACTATGAGTTGATTTTAGAACAATCATTTTTCCCCTAAAAGCACCATTAAACTGTACCTAGTCCAGTATCAGATGGTTTTAGAACTCTAATCTTTCACCTCACAGCACCGCCAGGAACCTGTCTGTAATGCAGGATGAGATGATATTAGATCAGTAATCTATCCCTAAAAGCACTAGTAAACTGTACCTAGTCCAGTAGCAGATGGTTTTAGAATGCTAAGCTTTCGCCTCACAGCACCACCAGGAATCTGTCTGTAATGCAGGATGAGATCATATTACATTGGTAATCTATCCCTCACAGTGCCGGCAGCATGCTCTCCCTACACTAGCCTGAGACGATGTGACACGCGGCATAAGTGACTCCAGCTCATATAAAGGCTGGGTCAAATGATGCACTGGCCAATCACAGCCATGCCAATAGTAGGCATGGCTGTGATGGCTTCTAAGGGCAAACTAGTGAAACGCTTGTTGATTGGCTGCCCTGCAGCTATTCAACAGGCGCCAAAAATAGTCTGGGTCACATGACGCACTGGCCAATCACAGCCATGCCATTAGTAGGCATGGCTGTGATGGCTTCTAAGGGCAAACAAGTGAAACACTAGTTGATTGGCTGCCCTGCAGCTATAGAAAAGGCGCAAAAAATACCCGAATACCGAACCCGAACCCAGACTTTTTTTCAAATGTCCGGGTTCGGGGCACAGACATCCCAAAGTCTGGTACGAACCCGAACTTTACAGTCCGTGTTCGCTCAACTCTACTCAACATGCCTCTCAACAAATAGCTTGGGTGTTTACTTTCTGAAAAGCAATCCTTGGGGGGGGGGGGTTGTGCTATCTTGACATTTTAGGGCTGTGATAGGTAGTGAGAAAGTGAAATGAGCAATTTAGGTCCTTCGAAAGCCTGAAGGTGGTCATTGGTTTTCAGCACCCAAAAAGTCTCACATATGTGGTATCCCCATACTCAGGAGAAGCAACAGAATGCATTTTGGGCTGTAATTCCACATATGCCAATGGCATGTGTGAGCAATATATCATACGCGGCACCCAAAAGGTCTCACAATGTGGTATCCCCATACTCAGGAGAAGCAACAGAATGCATTTTGGACTGTAATGTCACATATGCCCATGGCATATGGTGTCCACTTTCCGGAAAGGGGTACATTGGGGGGGTGTAGTACTGCCCTGGCATTTTAGAACCTCAAGAAATGTGATAAGCAGCTGTAACTGTAAGCAACATTTTCAGAGCAGAAGTCACACTATTTTCACTTGGAATATGTGTCTCCATGTGAAGTTTTAACCTCACCACCTATTACAGTAAAAACTGCTGCAAGACTCAAATACATAGAAAACCATTTAGCTGTTTGCTGTGGGGGCACTTGGCAGGAGGGAGGGACCTGGAGTGCCAGTGGGGGACCCAAAAAGAGGAGGATCGGGGCTGCTCTGTGCAAAACCTCTGCACACAGCAGGTAAGTATAACATGCTTGTTATTTTTCATTTAAAAAAAATTGTCTTCAATAACACTTTAATCTGCTCAAAACTTGCATCAGCAGTAGCTTCAGAGAGATCAGTACTGGTAGTACTGGCACTGTGTTTTAACAGCATCTTTATCAAAATAAATGACCACCATGGTTATTTTTTTGGTTGTCAAGATGTCTGTAGTTTCATTAATCAGTAATGAAAAGTGACAAGAGGAAAGTTTGTAGCACAACAGCTGTTTATTGTATGTATCAATGCCATTTTTAACCCCTTGCCGACCTCCGATCGGCATTTGACGGCGGCAAGGTGGCTCGTGAGCGCAAATCGCCGTCATATGACAGCGGCCGCGATCACGAGCCGTGTGCGCGCGCCCCCTAGGCGCGGCCGATGCAAGCGCATTTGACAGAGGGCCTTTCAATCTACAGGGCCAGGCCAATGATTTTTGGCCTGGCTCTGTAGATCGCCCCTGCCAATGAAATGTTCCCCTGCCTCTGTAAATGTAAACAGAGGCAGGGGAAGTTCACTCCTCTTCCTCCCTGATGTCCTTTTCGACATCAGAGAGGAAGAAGAAGCAGCTAAAAACGTGAGTGCACCAACACTACACTAACACCAGGTCACATAGGCACATTTAACCCCTTGATCGCCCCCTGATCGCCCCCCAGTTAACCCTTTCACTACCTGTCACCCCCCTGTCACAATATCACATAGTGCAACAATCTGATTTTTAGCGATCGCTGTACATGTGACCTTGTGACGCTAAATCAGTATTAGGTTAGGCTAGTACTAGGCCTAGTTAGGTGAAAAGCCCCCCCCTGCCCCCCCAATA
>BLSH010233518.1:331554-341606 GCA_018402905.1 Glandirana rugosa | reverse complement strand
GATCAGAAATGATGCAGAGGTGATCAAATACCACCAAAAGAAAGCTCTATTTGTGGGAAAAAAAAGACATAAATTTCGTTTGGGTACAACGTCGCACGACCGCGCAATTGTCAGTTAAAGCGACGCAGCGCCAAATCGCAAAAAGGGCTCCGGTCCTAAAGCTGGAAATCCTTCCGGTCCTTAAGTGGTTAAGTATAGTGGGTATTATGCGTATAGTAAACCAAATAACAGATAGGGACATTCTTTGTTTCATGAGTCAAGGAAGTGATTAGAATGAGAGAACCAGGGGTCCCATTTCTTATTGTATAACTGAGTTGTGTTATATAGGGTGTGGGATATTTTTTCCATAAGAATAATGTTATTAATTCTGGCTTTAAGCTGATTTAGGGGAATCAAAGGAGATTTCCAGTTAATTGCTATGAGCCAGTGTATGGAAACACATATAATGTGAATAAGTCTCATATGGTAAGGAGATAAACCGGTTATAGAGGAGAATAATAGGCATTGAGGCAACGTGACGTTAATCCTATTGTCTGAAATTTTAGAGGCATATTTTCCTAGCTTTTCCCATATACATGAAACTTTATCACATTCCCAAAATATATGTGAGAATGTGCCATTGGAGGGACATCATCTGAAACATGTATGGGATAATGAGGGAAAGATGGTGTGGAGCTTCATGGGGGTATTATACCATTGCGTGAATAGTTTAATGGCTGTTTCTCTGATTGTTAAAGATCTCGTACATTTACGAAGGTTATTGATGCAGTCATCCCAGTTTTCAGATGATAAAGATATGTTACATTCCGTTTCCCACTTATTCATATAGGGGAGTTTCTCTTTGTTACTTGTGAGGGTTAGATTTGTGTATTTTCTGAAATTATACCTGAACCTCTGGGTGTTTTTAGGCAAATGTTTTCGTAAAATGTAGGGGATTTTGTGTTTGAAGTTTGGAAATGTGTATTGTAGAAATGTCTAATTTGGAGAAATCTACGGTGTTCATCGTTAGGTGTCTGATATTTTGTTTTTAGTGAGGAGAACATAGTAAAGGAGAAATTTTCAATACATTTCGAGAGAGTTGTTACGTTGTTATTAGTCCACCATGCAAAGTCTCCATTATCTGGGATATTTGGGTGGAATTTGGGGTCCCCTATGAAGGAGGCAAGTGGGGGGGTAGAGGAGATAACATTGAATTTCCTATTGTATAATTTCCAGAGTTGATATGACTGAAGAACCAACAGATTAAGTGATTCAAAGGTATTAGTTGGGACTCAGTTGTACCATAAAAGGCCAGAAATTGAGAAAAGGGCAATAGAATCTCTTTCGAATCTGACCCATGGCATTGTGCCATTTGTGCCCATCTCATGGATAAATAATATGCCCAAAAATCTGGGAGATCGAAACCCCCACTTTTTTGTGATTTGTATAGAACCGATTTTGGAAGGCGTGGGTGAGAATCAGACCATACATATCTGTTGACTTCAGATTGGAATTTTGTTATAATTATTTTGTTTAATCTGATTGTAAGAGCTCTGAATAAATGCAATAATTTGGGTAATATTGTCATTTTAATTGCCGTGATTCTGCCAAGGAAAGATATATGGTATAATTTCCATTGCTTAAGCAACCCTCTTAGTTTTTGCATAAGTGGAAGATAGTTTTTGGAGGATAAGTCAGTGATGGCGGGGGTGAGTGTGACTCCTAGATAAAGGAGGTAATCTAATGACAGTGTAAACTTAAATGAGGTGCGTATGGTATCTAATTGTATGGGCGGTATATTAATTGGCATACCTATGGATTTTGATACATTTACCGTTAGACTTGAGAGTGAAAAGAATAAATACAACGTTTGTAGTAAATTTGGTAGTGCTATATTGGGTTATGACAGGAACAAGACTATACCGTCCGCATACATACTCAGTTTGTAGGTATTGTTGTGTGATGTATAACCTTTTATATCGGGGTGCTGTAAAATAGCAATGGCTAGAGGTTCAATTGCCAGGGCGAAGAGTAATGGTGAGAGGGGACAGCCTTGACGTGTACCTCTGCCTATTTTAAAGAAGTCCGAACTACACCCTGGTAAATTTATCCTAAGGTCTGGTGTTAATTTTAAGGGAGACCCCACTCCAAAATTTTAAAACAAAATGACTTGGGTTCCCCCCACAATCCATACCAGATCCTTATCCGGGCATGCAGCCCAGCAGGTCAGGGAAGGGGGGAAGTGTGACCTTGTAAGGCCACATGTCCTAAACATGGGGGGGGGGCATGGGCTGTGGTTGTCAGAGTCTGCGGATAGGCGGCTTATCGAAATCTGAACAAAACAACAGGAGAGCAGCGCCATCTAAGTGCAGCAATGGATATGGAGACAATTGGCAACTTACAGGATAAATTTGTAATCAGAACATGTAGTCATATTAAAGTTGTTCATCCACTCCTGGTGAGGACGCCAGATGGCCGCTGGTTCATGTTGTGCTCACAAATGGCGGTGCTCTGCTGCTGTTTTCCTTTTACACAGAGTTCCTTCTAGCTCGTTCTAGCTCGTTCCAGAGCCGGCAGCCATCTTAAACCAGCATTCCATCCCCTGAGACTTTCATGAGTTAGAACTGTCATATGAATTGCCCATGAATGCACTTTCTTATGACAGAAAACTCCATTGCCCCCACTCTCTCTCCGTCTGGCCTCCAGTGCACACAGGATTTGCATGTGTGTTATGGGAATCTGGAAGCCCACTTTAACAAGGAGGCCCTCTGATCCCGCTCCCCCATGTAAATGGGTAGGGGGTACCACAACCCATTCATCAAAAAAGTGTACAAAAAAATAAATCCTTTATTAAAAAATAAAAAAACTGTGTCCCTCATTGTAAATCTATTGTCAATCACACAGCCTGCCACACTGCTGACTTGAAAATTAAAAAAAACAAAAAAAAACCTTCCGCCTTCTAGGATGGCCGCCGACCGAATACCTCCTCTGTACTTCTTATATAGGTAAGAATGGGGCCGCCTTGCAATGTCACTCGATGGTCCTGCCCCCTTGCAACATCAAGGACCGGTGCATGTTGGGTCACCTTTTGTACACTTTTTTGGTAAATAGATAGGGGGCCTCTTGTTAGAGGTGGCTTCCAGATTCCAACAAGCCCCCCACCTGCAGACCCCAGCCAACCAACAGCCCAGGGTTGTTGAGAAGAGACCCTTGTCCCCAACAACATGGGCACTTTCCCCAAAGCACCCCCCCATGTTGATGGCATATGGCCTGGTATGGCTCGTTTTCCCCCCTTTCCTGATCTGCCGGGATTTTGGAGGGCACCTCACACTGTTTTTTAAAAAAAGTTTGGCATGGGATTTCCCTTAAAATTCATACCAGACCCTAAGGGTCTGGTATGGACTGGGGGGGGGGGGGCACGTCATTTTTTAATTACATCTTTTAATAGATGGGTATGGACAATTGCAACCGTGAGTCAATTTAAAAGTGACATGACTCGTTTTTTTTTCTTTAAAAATGTCATTTTTGCTGCAGCATGTTATATATATGCTACAGATGTGCCACTTTACGGGCAGACTAAGGGGACCCCCTAGGCACCATATTTAAAGGATATTTTTATTGTTGCACTTTAAGCATCATTAAAATCACTGGTCTTGAAAAAACAATTGTTTTTTTTTAAAAAAAATTGCATTGATACATGTCCCCCAGGGCAGTACTCAGACCCCATAACCCTTTTATGGCCAATTACTTGCATTACTAAGCCTTCAAAATGGCATTTTTGATTTTTCGCCACTCGGGTTACAACTTTTCCCCTGTTCGGGAGTTCTACTGTGAACTGAACAGGCGGTCATTCAGGCCAACTCTAGTCAAATCGCTTGACAAGACACTTCGGTGTGATGCTAAATGCAGAGTACCCAATTGTCTACAAGAAACATTTAAAAACTGTTTGGTTTACACATAATTGTATGAAATTAATGCATAATTCATGAGATGAATGCACCATAACTTATCAGCTAAGAAGTGAACATTCACTTGCAAAGTGAACATTATCTATACCTTTAGTAACTCAACCCCCATGTGTATGCAGTTGTTATTAGACAAGGGAACAGTCCCTTTTGGCCATGTGTTGATGGGCTCTGCATGTGCGTTTACATTTGAAATCAGTTTGACACACTTCTGAGATCATACAAAATTCAATGACAGATGCATTTTTAGTTGACCTTCTTCTGACCTGCTTTTGACATTATTCTAAGCTGTATCAACCTGCTTCGAGCGAATTTTGCATTCCCATTGACTTGTGTGTAGAAACAAGTATTTCTCATGCAATCAAAAGCTCAACAACACATACTCATACTGTGTGTGTGTGTATAAAGTTATGACAGGTGACTGCTGGAAGATGTCTCATAACCAATTGTTCTGAGCATGAAGTATTCCATAACATGTCATTAGGGATTGGCAAACGGTTCGGCCCGAGCAAAAGTTCGGGTCGAACTTTCGCTGTTCGGTAGTCCGGCGAACAACCGAACAACCGTTTCTTCACCCCCCCCAGAATGCGGCACTGAACAATGCATTGCAATCCCTGATTGGCTGAAGCAGTGAAAGCTCCAGCCAATCAGGGCACAGAACACTGTTAGAGTCATGATTGAAAACTGTCATCATGACTTTATTCAATTATGGCTCAATCCTACCCCACAGTATAAAAGTATTCTTTCAATGGCAGACATTTACAGTGTGATTTCAGGTGGAGAGAGATAGAACAGGGCTCTGTTCAGTGCTACTAGTTAGCTACTGTGCTAAACTGTGCTATTTTGCTTCAATTGTCAGTGCAGAATATTAGTTTACTGTCAGTCTAGGGATAATGTGAGTGTAGTGAGGAGGACCATTCAGCTTTGCATGGTGTGCAGCTAGAGCAGGGACAGCTCAGATAGTTTCACTGTAGTGTACTGAGCCTGTGTCATTCATAAATACATTAGTGTATATGTAGAGTAAGGACAGGTCAGATAGTTTCAGTGTAGTGAGACTGTGTCAGTAATCTTTACATTAGTGTATAGCTAGAGTAGCGACAGTTCAGATAGCTTCGGTGTAGTGACAGTTGAACACAGTTTATTTGATTGCGTTACTGCAAGTTTAAAGCCATTTACTTCTGTGTGCCTTACTGCCAGTTTAACGCCATTTACTTCTGTGTGCGTTACTGCCAGTTTAACGCCATATAGTTCTGTGTGCGTTACTGCCAGTTTAACGCCATATAATTCTAAGTGCGTTACTGCCAGTTTAATGCCATATGGTTCTAAGTGTATTACTGCCAGTTTAATGCCATTTACTTCTGTGTGCGTTACTGCCAGTTTAACTCCATATAGTTCCAAGTGTGTTACTGCCAGTTTAATGCCATATAGTTCTGTGTGCATTACTGCAAGTTTAACGCCATTTACTTCTTTGTGCGTTACTGCCAGTTTAACGCCATACAGTTCTAAGTGCGTTCCTGCCAGTTTAACCCCATTTACTTCTGTGTGCGTTACTGCCAGTTTAATGCCATTTACTTCTGTGTGCGTTACTGCTAGTTTAACACCATTTACTTCTGTGTGCGTTACTGCCAGTTTAACGTCATTTACATCTGTTTATGTTTCTGCTAGTTTAACGCCATTTACTTCTGTGTGCGTTACTGCCAGTTTAACACCATGTAGTTTTAAGTGCATTACTGCCAGTTTAATGCGATATAGTTCTGTGTGCGTTACTGCAAGTTTAACGCCATTTACTTTTGTTTCCGCCATTTAATTTTGGTTCCTAAACTTTAGCATACAACTGTATGAAGCCACTGATGCCAATGTCACCGATTGAGGTTTTTTGGGATGTGGAATCTCTGCAGGACTTTGGGGCTGGACCAGGCTGGCGCTCTCTTACCCTCCTCTCCCTTTACAGTTGTCATTAGGTTACCAGGACCTAATCTTTTTTGAGGAGCTGCCTCCATTCACCATACATTAATTTTTTTTCACCTATTCCAATACACTAGCGCCGTAGCTCCCACTCCAATTCCCTCCTTCTTTGAGGCTGCCTAGCTTTGAGAGTGTTCAATAATTTCATCTGGAACAATGTTTTTGGTATAGGTTTAATGGGCACAATTAACACCCAAAGACCATTTTTTCAGCACCTGTTTGACAGGGGCATATCATTGCAATTTTTTTTACAGAAAGGCCAATTCTTCATGAAGAGCATCTCTATAGGGTTATGGTGTGAAGGCACCACCAACACCCAAAGCCCAATTTTTACGCAACCGTTACTTCTATCCAAAGTCATATTTATCCAAAAAGTTTCTTATCGTGTTTCCAGTGCACTACATTGTGGCCTCATCATACACACTGGCTCCCCAGCTGTTGCTGAGCAAAATAAAGGCAGCTTCCAGGGAAAATGTCATTTTTTTGCTTTTTAGTTTAGCTAATTAGTGCTGCAGCAGATTCTAGACATGGTAAAGATCACTACAGGTAGACTAAGGGGACCCCCCAGGCACTATATTGGAAGGATTTTTTTTTTTTATGCTTTCACTTTAAAAATCCAAAAATGACTGCTCATTTAAAAATGAAGTTTTCAAAAACATTTTTTTTCATTGATACATGTCCCCCAGGGCAGGAACCGCACCCCTATAACCATTGTATGCACAATTACTTGCATATAAGCCTTGAAAATGGGCACTTTTTCAGTTCGGGTCCCATTGACATTAATGGGGTTCATCAATCGTGTCCGAACTTTCGCAGTGCTCGGACGTTCTGGTGCGAACAGAGCAGGGGTCCGTTCAGCCCATCCCTACATGTCATCTCTAAAGTTACTAATATAAAAAATAATTATTTAATAGGTTAGGCCCTTTAAATTAATCTGATAGTCAGACCTTGTCTGGGGCACAATTGGGTAGGGCTTATGGTGGCCAAGTGGGGATCCAGAGAGAGACTCTTGAATATCAGTTCCTCATCATCCTTATGTACTCTGGATAACAGATCTTCAATATACTCTATAACTCTCCTCTTCTTTTGGTTGTTCAGCATTTCTGAGCCAGTCTAAGAAAAGAAAGTGGTTATGTGCTCCTTGGTGATGGTAAGAAGTCTGGTTGCTGCTTCCACTAAATGTGTATCACACAAGAATGATATTAATAATTGAAAGGTGTGGATGCGCTACCAATAAATGAGCAATGTGAAGTGTGCCAGACAATACTAAATTGATAAATGGTACATAATAAAAAATATATATATAAAAATATGATGAAGATGAAGATGAAAGATGAAAAACATAAATAGTGACTGAATAAACAATGCATTACACACTTTAAAATTGATAATAATGTTTCACCCCTTAGTGAACATAAAGTGCTAAGTGCTATATTACTAAGGTGCATAGAATACGTGAATAATTGATTCCCATAATCAATAGGTGATTCCAATGAAATTTTAGTGTAAGGTTGTGAATAGTCCAATGTGTCTAAGAGCCAACAGTCCCCTTAGATCTGTGCCAATCAGGATTTCAATCACTGTGACTCTTCTTTTCAAAAGCCTTCCTAAAGGTGTGTGATAAAATCAAAAACGGTGCAGCGTGCTCCCTCCACCAGGTGAATTGCTCACCTAGGTGACTTCATGCAGCTGAAAAAGGCTTTTCCCACACACTGTGAAGATGATTTTAGAACACTAATATGGCTTCTTGTGGCTGAAACAGGCTTTTCCCACACACTATGAAGATGATTTTAGAACACTAATATGGCTTCATGCGGCTGAAACAGGCTTTTCCCACACACTGTGAAGATGATTTTAGAACACTAATATGGCTTCTTGTGGCTGAAACAGGCTTTTCCCACACACTGTGAAGATGATTTTAGAACACTAATATGGCTTCATTCAGCTGAAACAGGCTTTTCCCACACACTGTGAAGATGATTTTAGAACACTAATATGGCTTCTTGCGGCTGAAACAGGCTTTTCCCACACACTGTGAAGATGATTTTAGAGCACTAATATGGCTTCATGTGGCTTCCCCAGCTACGGCAGTCCCCACACAGTTAGAACACGCCCAGGGAACACAGTTAACCCTTAGAGCGTCCCGTGCAGGTTAACCCCTTCACTGCTAATGGCATTTACACAGTAATCAGTGCATTTTTATAGCACTGATCGCTGTATAAATGCCAATGGTCCCAAAAAAGTGTCAAAATGTTCCGACATGTCCGCTGAAATATCGCAGTACCGCTAAAAATCGCAGATCGCCGCCATTACTAGTAAAAAATAAAAAAAATAAAAACCCCAGAAATGAATTCTCATCATCCGTAAACGCGACCACTTTTGCGCAAACCAATCAATAAACGCCGATTGCAATTTTTTTATCACAAATATGAGGAAGAATATAAATCGGCCAAAACCAATGAAGAAATGACGCAGCAGTGATCACATACCACCAAAAGAAAGCTCTATTTGTGGGAAAAAAAGGACGCAAATTTCGTTTGGGTACAACGTCGCATGACCGCGCAATTTTCAGTTAAAGCGACGCAGTGCCGAATCGCAAAAAGGGCTCTGGTCCTAAAGGGGGAAATCCTTCCGGGCTGAAGTGGTTAAAGTGCTAACCACACAGGACCTGGTTAAAAGTGCTAATTGCACCAGAGCTAGTTTGATGTGCTAACTGCACAAGAAATAGTTAATAAATCATCCCAATATGCAAACACCACTTTGTGCGGGAAACTTCAAAAGACCAAGATTAGTAATAATCATCAACCGCAGCTCCCAGGCAAGCATGTAAAAAGAACAACTTTCACAGTGCAGTAAGTTCAGCAAAAACGGAAAATTGTATACTCACCTTTCCGTAATTTTCCTTTCCTGGTGCATCTTCATGGCAGCATACACATGGGTTGTGGCTCCGCCCCCACAACATGATAGGACTGGTTAACTATAAATCAAAGACAGACCCGGCTCACCGCATTCTCTGTAACTCTCACCAATTTGGGCGGGAATCTGTATGCTGCCATGAAGATGCACCAGGAAAGGAAAATTACGGAAAGGTGAGTATACAATTTTCCGGTTTTCCTGGTGCATCATGGCAGCATACACATGGGACTTAACTCGCCACATGGGATGGTGCAAGAAAAATTTTGTAATGATCAGAAGCGCAATTATGCACCATGAATTTTCCAAATTTTACTGTCATGAGCCGGGTTCACTTAAAATGTAATAAAGGTGTTTCCTGGGAGGACCATATTGCTGACTTGCAAATAGCCTCAGGAGACCCTCAGCACTGAGCTTTGCACTGAGCTGGCACTGCCCTAGTTGAATGTGCTCTTAAGTCACCCGAAACAGGAAGGTCTTGTGGAGAGTAGGCTCTTTTAATTGTCTTAATCTAGGATATGACTGTACATGTTGATGCTGATTGGCCCTGCCTTAAGCGACCCTGGAACCAAGTACAGATTTCAGTTTTCCCGAATGAAAAGGTAGCTGCCAAGCAGGTCACCAAGGTTAAATCAGCATCCAGGGGATGTGGTTCTCTCACTCAACCAAGAAAGATAGTAAACTAACTTCCTGGTTAAAGTCGAAGGAGAAAGACATCACATGGATAAAGGCAGTCTGGAGTTTTAGCGGACCTCAGGAAATAGTGGATTTGCTCGGTTCCAAGATGTCAAGAATGTTGACCCGGATCCAAGTTTATACAAATTTCAAGTTTGAAGTCGGAACAGACGTGAATGTCCCTCAGGAATTGGGAAATCACTACGTTAAGAGTTATCCGAACGTAATTAAACATATGGACGGTCCTTTGGTAACAAGGGATACACCGTAACGAGTACAAGGAGTAGAGATAGTTCCAGAGTGAAGATAGGATGTCTTAACCGATGTGAGACGTTAGACTTCTAGAATAAAGACCAACGACGTTGGAGACACTTTTCCCCACAGTCTCGCCGTCCGAAACATGAGTTCCTCGGAGTGGATTCGCAAGATGGGGCTGTCATATCAGGATTTTGAGGTCTGACGGAAATAGGTACACTACAGAAAGAGGAAGCTGAAATTGGTCCTTCAATCAAATGATAGAAAGAACCAACTCACTCTCTTGGTGTAGGGGACCTA
>BLSH010233518.1:292351-302471 GCA_018402905.1 Glandirana rugosa | reverse complement strand
CAACACCCCTTTCTCCAAGAAACTCCAGTTTGGAGGAAGGGGGGTTTGCCCCCCCCCCCCAGAAAGATGACACTTGACAACCCCTGATGGGATAGAGCACAAGTTTACACAGTTTTTCATTAGGCCAATTAAAACAGGCAACAGGCCACAAAACGGGGTCCCCAAAAAACCAGCCCAAATGCAAGAAGTTTTAAAATTTTGCTAGCATGTCCACAACAGCCCTCAAGCTCCTTTGTAATTCTTTCGCTGCCCTCTGTATGTCCTGGAGCTCAGCACAGCACCACAGAATTTCCAGGCATAATCTGCTGACGGTGCATTGGGGCACCTCATGACCTGGTAAGTAGAGGAAAATGTATAAGGGCAATGATGGTCAAGTGGCTGAGGGCCAACATAGTAATTTGGGGTAATTTTTTAGTTTTTTGGAAGTGAGATCTTTAAATTGATTGGTATTAGATGCATTTTATCAAGAGTCTTTCTAGTGAAGTTTAAGTATGAAGGTTGGGGAGATTACCCTTTACTTGGCTGATACAGCTCGAGACATAGTGGCTGAGGTGTGACACATGTTTGGAATTTTACCTAAAAAAGTAATATATTAGTTCAAGTGGTTGTCAACTCATGCCAACCACTTTAAACTACAGGTAAGCCTACAATAAGGCTTACCTGTAGGTCCGGAAAATATCTCCTAAACCAGTATTAGTATATTCCCTGTATCAGCTTGTGCCGACGTCAAGGGCACATGTGCACTGAAGAATGGGCACCCAGGGTAGCCCCGGTGCCGTTTCTTCTGTTGACATGCCCTAAATGACGGCTCCCATGTGCATGCACAGGAGTGACCTCAGGGCTCCTAGGCCAACCACAGCACTGGAGCCTGCGCTGTGACTGGATGGAGCCGCAGACCCGGAAAAAGGTTGTCGCTGGTCACAGCGGTGTGCCGAAACTGGTGCAACAGCTTCATTCCAAGGTGACTATTTCAGAATGAGCTATTATGTGCAGCAAACTAGCTCATTATGCCTTTGCTTTGCTTTTTTTTGTGGGGGGGTACTTTACAACGACTTTATAGCCAACAATAATAAAGGCCATGGCCATACTTTACACAAAAGGAAAAAAGGTGTGTTGGTGTTGATTATTAACTGCTGTCTGATGTCCCATGTACCAATAGGCATGCCAATACACAAGAAGCAATATTAGAACAGTACTTACAAGGGCAAATGATAGGCTGACCACCAGCTTCTTCCCTTTGGGACTCGGGATGTTGGGGCAGCTCTTGCGATTCTCCTTCTTCTAAAAAAATAAAAAAAACATTCATTAAGCATCCCAAAGTCACTACAGGTTCAACACATACATTTTTGGAGATTTTTCGAGTTGACCAACCTTGCAATTGGGCTTGGATGGGACATTCGGGTGGACTGGTCACCTGGGGTTGGGGGGACTCTGGAGGATTTTCTGCTAAAAAAATAACAACAAACAGACTATGATGGCATTTTCCACGGGCCAAAGACTAGACAAGTGCCAACTCCTACAGCTGCCCCCCTCGCTCCTATGGGATGTGGGCTGTCTGATATCCATCATAAGCATTTGTGTGCCTTTCAGCACTGGGGGCTATCCTCTCCCCATGTCTGCACTAGCAAGGTTGTATTAATGGGCACTGATGAATCAGTCAGCAGCCAGCAAAGTGTCATTTATCCTTTAATTTAGGCCTGAATCCCCCACCCTTTTGCCCACCTAACAGCACCCCTGTCTGTGGCTCAATTTATATTGTTGTCATTTTGCACTTACCTTCGGGGCGCGAAGGTGGCCTGGATTCCGCCTCCGCTGACGGGCCAGGGGTGGGAGACTCCCTTGGTCCCTTGCGGGGTGGACCATTTGTTTTTTCTGTTTCCCTGTTGAAAAATACAAAAAGAACATAAGTGCAAAAGCTAAAGGAATGTCTAAAAACACTCTAAAATTCTATTCTTCATATATGCTTTAGTTGGAAATTTAAATTTGTAACCCCAAAGCATACAAAGAGTTCAAAAAAGCACCTATAATTCTCTCTATAGCTACTTTGACCAAGAACAGATCCAGACACCTAATTTACACATATACATATTGCTTACAGAAAAATATTGCTTACTTTTTTCCAGGACTCTATGGATCTGGTGCAGCTGGTCTTGCTACCGGTGTTTGAGATCGGACCAGCATTTGCGGAGCTGATCCTTTGACCGCTGGACCCCATATTTGCGAGACAGCCGGCTTATGACCCACTCCAAAATAAAATCCTTATTGCTGTTAGGCCTTTCATAATTCCCCCTCTTGCAGTCATAATCATGGGCCTCCATAATGCCCACCATGCCCACCATCTCAGCCTTGGTCATGGGGGTGGCTTTCACTTTTTGGTGTGATCCGCTGGACTGGCTGCTGCTGCGAGAATCTGCCACGTTTGGTTCCGATCGTTCCATGGAGTTGGTACTGATAGGAGAGCCGTTCACACTCCAGCGTCACAACACACCTGAGAGTGGAGTTGTACGCATGCACTTTGTATAAAAGCCGAACAAACACACAAGGAAACAACTGTAGGTAGGAACGTGCAAGAATGAACGTTTGGGAAACCACTCAATATTTGGTGCAAATGAAGGTTCGACTGGAACTTCTGACATAGGTGGGTACTGGCCTATACTGTTATGCTTGGGGCCTAGATGGGGATGAATGGCCTATACTGCTTGGCTTGGGTCCTAGATTTGGTGGAGCTTAGGAGTATGCCAGGGTAAGTTGAATGATGCTTTGTCTTGTGTCTTGCAGGCATAATGAGCGACAATTTATTTTCGCATGAATTTCTGCCACAGTTTATTGATTTATACAGGCAACTCCCCTGTCTGTGGAATGTCCACACAAAGGAGTACTTCAATTGGGCCCGAAGTCAGGCAGCTTGCAAGCAATTGGTGGAGCTCTGCAAGCAGATCAAACCAGATGCTACAGACAAATATGTCCGAACAAAAATTGCCAACATCAGGATAACATATGGGAGGGAGGTCAAAAAGATCCAAGAGTTATCTGCTGTCTACGTACCAAAACTATGGTATTTTGACAGCCTCCATTTTTTCCAAAATCCATCTGAGGCCAGGCCATCACTATCTACCCTGCACTCTACCTCTGCTGAGGCCATGGTTGAGAGACCTGAAGATGAGGATGTGGGGGAGGCCATCTTGACCCGGGTATAGTGTTGGTGAACATATTGTAAAGATAAAATACAATGCTAATAACTAAACCTTATTGGGAAAATATTTGAGCCTTAACACATTTGTTTCAATATCCAAACACAGTTGTGGCCTAAAGTCCTTTTTAGGATAAATCCAAATGCTGGTGCCAGAATGCTAGTGTTTTGTATTTCTAATTATTCAATTAGCAACAGTCATGAAATGTACATTTGTTTGGATTGATGACCCACACAAACAAATATATTAAAATAATGTCACTTTTTTTTACACGGGAAAGTATGACAGAGGAGGAAGCCGCTGGGCCGCCACGCCTTTGCCAGTCCCAAATACCTCCCCTCCATGTTGGGATGAAGCAAAAGCGGAAAAGTCATAATGTGGATGAGGGCGCATCCACACTCTTTAGGCAAGCCACAGCCATCCTCCAGAGGGATCTTGACCAGGAGGAGACTTTTGGGGCCTATGCAGCAGCAAAATGAAAGACCATGACTCCATACCAACGGAACAGGGCAGAGGAGCTCATGACTCAAGTCCTCTTGAAGGGGGAGAGGGTGCTCATTACAGAATATACTGAGCTCCATGAGAATGTTCCTCCACCTCCACCACCTACACCATCTATCCACCATCACAACCACCACACCAGCATGATGGCCAGTGGCAATATGGTCCCCATGGAACCCACCAACAGCCATGGCCTGGGGATTATGGGCAATACCCTCATTGATGGGGTCCTTTAGTTCCATTTTTTTGTTGTTATTCTTTGATTTTGTTTTTTATTTACCACAATTTGCTGATGTGAAGCACTTTATTCTGTTATAATTTTGTTATAAATTTGCAGCAATAATGCATTTATAACTTAATTTATGTTCTTTATTCTTGTCGTACAACCAAAGTTTTCTAGTCTGCTCATCCAACTTATGTTGAATGACCGTCACACGTTGGCTGTTCTAATCGCGCATACTAACGATCGGATGATCGTACAATGAGCGGCCGTATGACCGTTTGCATACAACTGTCGAACTGTGTGTATGAGGCATAAGTCTCATAGCTCTCTCCTGCTGCGTTCCTCTTATCAGCATGATAACTTTTGACAATCTCTCTGAGACGGGAGGTAGACGTGTGTGTCGGAGGAGGTTGCTATAAATAGTGTGGGGAGGGGTGTGTGCCTTTCCTCCAATCAGCTGTCACAGTGACTCACAGTGTCTAGCAAAAATCTCCTCCTAGAGGGGAATCAGGAAGAGAAAATTCTAACAAGAAGGGTACTTTCTAAACAGTATATAAATGTGAAGACAGCAGATATAGATGTAAAATGTATATAGGCAGATTTGTTTCATCTCTGTGTATCATCTGAGGCTGTTCACTTCACTGGGTATACTGTATGTGAGGGTTTACATCCACTTTAAGCTGACCATACAAACATAGATTTTTTATGTTCAGCATGTGGACTGGCTATGACTACAAACATATCTACAGCAAGCTTCAACATCTCTTGTAAGAAAGTCACTGCACTGCACACAGCTAGCTCATAATACAGTCTGTGTAATCATGTATAGGCAGTCAACAGAATAATCTGTTGCCTGTTGTGTGCAATATGTAGAGGCTCCACTTTGAGCTCATGACCACACTGAAGAGAGACAAATGTTTGCATATCCGTTTTTTGACAGTCTTTCTGCCCTGTAATCTCTTCCACTATCTCATTTCCATCAAAGTTTGCTACTTTACCGATTTTGTAAATAAATTAGAATACTTGCAGATAGTGAGATAAGAATCAGTTGTATCTGCTTTTGGATATATTTACAGCCCATATGATTTCTGTTTTCAGTGTAGTTATTGCAGAGAGGTTTCCTTTAAGGGAGATAATAGGTAATAATGTTCAGTTGCAGTAATTGGTTACTGTAAATTACAGTATTTTATAGAATAATTTATTATGTGACCTGTATAGTTTAACGACTTTAGATCCAGCATCTTATTATTTTTAGAATTCCTGAATATTCTTCAAATTCACAATTGTATGCACGTTATTACATTTGCAGTCTATCCTAATATAGTATTATTTTTTTTTCCAGAAATTATTGGACTTTTATTTGGTAGTGAATATGGACACAGTTAAACCATTTACTGTGACCACTGTAGGTAGTACAGCAAGCAGAAATTGACTGTAAACTATCTCACACCTGCAAGTAATAAGGCAGTAGAAGAATGGTGAGGGCAGGGGTAGGTGGGTGGGGGAAGAGTTGTGAGGGCAGGGGTGGGTAAGAGGAAAAGTGGTAAAGGCGGGTTAAGAGTGATGAAGGCAGCAGTACAGTGGTGAGGCCAATTTAAAAAAGCAGAGGATTGGGGGGGGGGGGGGCAGGGTAGTGAGAAACAGTGGAGGTTGTAAAGCAAGATGGTGAGAAAAGGATGTAGGGTCAAGTTGCGAGAGTGGGGGTGGGTGTGCATCAGAGTTGCAAGGAAGTGGGCCAAAGGTGGGTAGGGTTGATGAGTAATGAGAGTTAAGAGTTTGAGGGCTGCACAGTGGTGAGGGAGGCAAGGAAGAATGGTAAGAGCAAGGATAGGTGGTTAACACGTGGCAGAGTGGTAGCAGTGTTTTGAAAGAGGGGGGGGGATGTGGCAGACTGGTGAAGGAGTGTGCTGAAGAGGACCAGACTAGTGGTATGAACAGGGCAGAAGTCATCTGAGCTGGAGGTTGTTGGGTGTGTAAAAGTGAGTTTGACTCTTGCTCCTGAAAGGATCCTCACACATGCACATAGAATAATGGGGGCAAAAGAGTTGATTTCACTCTTGCGTGCCTGAAACCCAGATAGCAAGTATAACTTGCCACAAATTTGTGCCAATGTTGAATGGTAAATTTTGTTATCTTGCTGCACAATTTCACTGGCAAGTTGTAGACTTGCAGAGCACTTGAAGAACAAGTTCTAGTTGACAATTTTCCAATTTGCAGCAACTTTGAGTGGCACGTCTCTAGCAAGAGCAAAGCTGCAGTGGTGAGTCTACAGGAAGAGCTCTGCAAGAGCCCAGCAAGGCTACAACAAGAGCCCTGCAAGTCTATAGCAAGAGCTCTGCAAGCATATAGCAAGAGCTCTGCAAGTCTATAGCAAAAGCCCCGCAAGTCTACAGCAGTGGTTCTCAACCCTGTCCTCAAGTACCCCCCAACAGGCCATGTTTTGGGAACTTCTCTTAGATAAAATAGCTGTCCAAAATACCAAGCCTTATTCTTAGAGTCTACTCACACCAACCTCTTCAGTACAGTGTAGCAGCTGGTGTGTGGTGCGGTGCAGGTGGATCACTGCAGTGCCGATGCACCAATCACAGCACAGTTCACTTACTTGTTTTTAAGCATACAGAGGCTGTCCTGCAGTGCAAGGAGGTGAATTGCCTCGCACTGCACTAGAAAAAAGTGCCATACTTTTTCAGTGCACTTTTTCAGCACACACCACTGCAATTCGGTAGTGTGCACTTACCAGGTAGAAGACAAGGCAGTTTGCCTTGTCTTGTGGGGGGACTGTGATGGAACTGTGCTGGAATAGCCACCCAATGCAGTGCTACTGCATCTGGTGTGAATAGACCCTTGCTCAAAGCTTAACAGCTGTGACTTTATTGGTTACTAATAGTGTTGAGCGAACCCGGACTGTAACGTTCGGGTCCGTACCAAACTTTGGGGTGTCCGGGACCCGGACCCGAACAGGGACATTTCAAAAAACATTCGGGTTCGGGTTCTGGGTTCTGGTAGTTGATCACGCATGTTGAATAGCTGCAGGGCAGCCAATCAACAAGCGTTTCACTGGTTTGCCCTTAGAAGCCATCACAGCCATGCTTACTAGTGGCATGGCTGTGATTGGCCAGTGCATCATGTGACCCAGCCTCTATATAAGCTGGAGTCACTTGATGCTGCAGTCACATGCTCTCTGAGACTCTGAATAGTATAGGGAGAGGAAGCTGCCAGCGTTTTTGTGAGGGACAGATTGCAGACATTTTAACATCTGATCCTGCATCCTGAGATTACTACTACTGTTGCTCTGAGGGACAGATTGCAGAAATTTGAGAATCGAGATCACATATTGCTGCTTTGAGTGACAGATTGCAGATTAAACTCTGCATAACACAACGATCGCTACGATCATACACAATGATCAGATTGTGGGAGTAATTTGAGATTTCACATACTGCTGCTTTGAGTGACAGATTGCAGCTCAAACCCTGCATTACACAACAATCTGACTGCACTAGGTAGAGGCTTCTGCTTAGAGGGACAGATTATTGTTCAAAAATCATTGCCTACTACTATAGGGCCAGGTTCCAGCTGTTGCTATAAGTGACACATTATTGTTCAAAAATCATCTCCTAGTTCTAAAGGGAGAGCTTCCAGCTGTTGCTGTAAGTGACACATTATTGTTCAAAAATCATCTCCTAGTTCTAAAGGGAGAGGTTCTAGCTGTTGCTGTAAGTGACACATTATTGTTCAAAAATCATCTCCTAGGGGGCGTGGCCAGCCGGGATCACGAGCGGACGCTTTCTGAGGAGCTCCACATTGGCCTGCTTCAATCCTTGGGCATCCTACCAACCCAAGCAACGGTGAGCAACCCCACCACCCCATCCTTACTCCCCTCACCCTCAGCTACAATTTGAGGCCTGTATCGGCCCGATCGGCGACCGGCGGCCGCGGCTCCCAAAATCGAGGCCGCGGCTTTTGCGGCCTACCACGGAGGTTAGCTATACCTCGGCCCCTGGAGCCCATCTCTTCCTCCCACCCACCCAGGTGCCTTCCCAACCCTCTCTGGTACCTGCCCTGAGAAGGACTGCTCCCCAACCTTCCCTGGAGGCCATCTAAAGGACCCAGAAGGAGCACCGGATGGCGGCCTACTAAGGCCTAGTAACATTCCCTTAACTGTTCTGCCCCTGAGACCTATCTGGAGGACTGCCAATTCAAGTGATCCTGACACCCCCTGAATCTGCCCTTTATGGAGTCCTCACATTTATCACCACTAATGCAATTTTGGATATGTTCTAGCCCGTAAACTGCTCCGCTATGCCTGAACCCTCCAGATGAACATTTAGAACCTTTATACTTTAACGTCAGGCAGCTATTAGAAAGCAGAAGAGGAAAGTGAGCGAACAGTGACACATTTTTACTTCTTTCTACTGCGACATAGTTTTGTATGACAGGGGGTAAGAAGGCGCAAAGCCGCCGCCCTAATCAACATAACCTTACTAACTACCTGTTACGCTCAGCTCAAAAAGGGAAGATGAGTCAGAACGGTACCAAAAAACAAACCTCTGCCGCTGTGTCCCCATCCCCCCCAACGCACTTGCAAACAGCGATAATTCTCCTCCTTTGACCAAAGCGGATCTCGATGAGAGCCTTACAATTATTTACGAAAAATTAGCTGCGAAGATACAAACAGAAGTGCACAAATCCACCAACGCTCTTTCCTCTGAAATAGCGGCTTTGGGCAACCGGACGGACCGCCTGGAGACTAAACACGATGAACTATCTCTTGCCCACAATGACCTGAGAAAAGATTTTGAATCACTTGCGGAAAGCTTCTCCTTCGTTCAAGCCCAAGTCGAGGATCTAGATAATCGCAACAGGCGAAACAACTTGCGGATCAGAGGGGTTCCGGAAACGGTAACTGACCTGGTACCTGCTATGAATAAACTATTTCAAGAACTTTTGCCAAACACACCGGTAGAGGCATTTAAATGCGACAGAATCCACCGTGCGCTCAGACTCAAACCCCCTGCAGACAAACCGCCCCGTGACATTATTATATGTCTAAAAGATTTTTTAATCAAAGAAGAAATCTTACGAGCCTCCAGAGGCACTCCTAACATCATCCTGGAAGGATGCAAAATTTAAATATTTCCGGACATCTCTCCTGCAACCCTAGAGAGAAGAAGAAAAATGAAGGAGGTGACTTCTATCCTTCAATCAGCCAGAATAAGGTACCGATGGGGCTTTCCTTTTAAACTCACAATTCCTCACAATGGCACAACCTACACTGTTTTTAACCTAAGTGAAGGAAAAGAATTACTGATCAAGCTGGGTCTGCTGGAGCCTGACCCGCCGCTCAGGCTACAAAACACCCCACGACCTTCTCCAATCTGGAACACCCCGGCCTCCCGCCGGGACCAACGTAGATGGCGTCAACCTTTTAGAGATTCCGAAGCATGATAAGGACAGTTGTCCTATCTTTTGCCTCAAGCTTCTAGCCATACAAACTACTAGAGGCTAATATTGGTCTCCTTTTTCAAGTTTTTGTGGAGCAACGTTTTCGCTTCGGTTATCTGTTTGTTATTTGATAAGTGCCGGAGAGGTTTCATTATTACCCTCTTCTCCTACAAACTCATCTTCCTCACACAACTACTGAAAACTGCTTTATTTACAGTTGGAACAACTTTGCCAAAATGAACTCCTGTCTCTTATGGTATTGCCGTCCGCAATTTCATTTTTCATCAATAGATGGCAGCATAATACAGAAATTACTCCTCCACTCTGTTGATCTTCAAACTCATTTATTCTATTCTTTAACACAGACAGGGGAAACTTTCAGATTTAAACATTTAACCCTTTTTTAATCTGGTGTTATTCATACATTTTTTCTGAGTATCTCCTTCTCATCAGGACGGATACCCCATCAAGAAAAAGTTTTTTTTACCCCATAGGCAGGACTACTCTTCCTCTATGAGTCTTTTTTACATACTTATTGTGGTCTAATTTTTTCCCAATTTACAAATTTAGACTTTCAAAGGGGACAGACACAATTTCTTATCTTATTTACTCAAACTTCTAGTTGTCTCACCTCCTCATTAAAGACATAATACGACGGTAGATAACTACTTTTTACTTTAACGCCTGCCGTTATGGTATTCTCTGTCCTCAAGTAAAACCGTTTCAACAAGGTTGACATTTATTTCGTCAAAAGTCATCA
>BLSH010233518.1:224859-242138 GCA_018402905.1 Glandirana rugosa | reverse complement strand
TTCTGTTATACTCTCATCTCTTCAGTTCTTTTCTTTTTCTATGTGCTGGACCTTAATTACTCATCCTGGGTAAAGAAGATGAGAAAAAACTCTGAAGAAAATCCCTTAAATGCACTGTTTTACACCTCACCTGCATTGTCTGATCCAACAGCACCACCTACAGGTAAACGTAAGAAATTGCACTTATTTAAAATAATATATATATCGCTTAATACAGCAATTATTGAAATACAGTAATGGCTCTGGAAGTTATCTCACTCAACGCTCATGGCTTAAATAGCCCATTCAAGCGCTCAGCTTTATGGCGGGAAATGTTATCACTTAAAGGAGACATTATCTGTATACAGGAGACGCATTTTTCCAAGGACAAACACCCCAAATGCTCACACAAAAACTTTCCATTCATCTATGAAGCCTGTGCAGGAATAAAGAAAGCAGGGGTTCTGATAGCTATTAGTAAAGAAGTGGCATTTAAGCATATAGACTCTACATGCGACCCCAAAGGGAGATATATCATACTGGTTTGCAAAATCAATAATTTACTATATACTTTTGTGAATCTTTACGCTCCTAATACAGGTCAAGCGGCTTTTCTCCGATCCTTGGTGAAAAATATACACAAGAAGAAGAAGGGATCTCTTCTCAGCTGCGGGGACTTCAATAGCGTGGTAGACAAGAACATCGACTGCTCTTCCCCGGAAAAGAGGTACAGGTACGAACTGAAACCATTTCTTCTTCAAAACGACTTATATGACCCATGGAGATGTTTAAATGCCACTGAAAGAAACTATACATACCATTCAATGCCCCACAACTCCTATTCAAGAATTGACTTATTTCTAACTGAAATGGAGCTGCTACCAAAAGTCACAAGAGCCCTTGCACCAAAAACACATAATTACTTAAAGAATTTATTTTTTGAAACAAACTTATTAAATGTAATGTCAATGTGGTATGCCCATAAAGCGTTTTCTAGAGGCCTGCTTATTCAAGTGGCATCTACGGAAAATCCGGCGTCCTCCTTAGTAAATGTTATGAAAATGTTAGAAGACTTTGGAAATATCTCCTATTACAAATTGAATGTCAGTAAATCCTGTATCCTACCACTGGGAATGCATAAAAAAGTGATATCAAACCTAAAACAAAAATTCCCATTTCAATGGGAGAACAAATCAATAGCATATCTGGGTATAGCCATCCCCGCCACAACGAATAATTCGTATGAGGTCAATTTTCCTAAACTATTAAATATCATTAAAGCAGATATCCAACATATCAACAAACACGAACTATCTTGGATGGGTAGAATAGCAGCTATAAAAATGGTAACTTTACCCAAAATCATATATTACTTCAGGACAATGCCGATTAAAATCCCAGAAAATTTTTTTGATGAAGCAGATAAACTTCTCAGAAGAGGCATATGGCAAACAAAAAGGGCCACAATCTCATTTCCTATACTGTTGAGAACAAGAGCAAACGGGGGCGTCAGTTTTCCTAACCTGCGAAAATACCACTATGCAGCCCTTTTAGACCAGACTAAATCCTGGTTTGATTCACAATCAGACAAACAATGGGTATTAATAGAGAAATCAGAGATGAATAATAAACACCTTCCGGCACTTCTGCTTTCATCTTTAATAGGTATAAAAATCCTACCCGTAGCCCTGCCATCAATAGAAGCTACTTTACATGCCTGGGATAAACTTCATGTATTGACCCAAACAAAAACACATAAGGAATGTAGGAATTTTGACCTACAAGTATATGAACACTTAATACCCAATCTAAATGTTGCAATATGGTTAAAGAAAGATGTCAAAACATATAACGATATACTCTCTCAACCATCTACCTCATACTCCCTAAACCAAATACGCCACCTCCACAGGGCCCACCCAGATTTGCACTACAAAGTTCACCATGAAGCGTGGAATTACCTGATCTCTAAATACGATCAACAAAAAGGGCTTTCCTGGTTCTATGACAAACTATCCAATTCCACTGAACTTTTCAAAACATCTAACATGTTGAATTGGGAAAGAGAGCTGGACTCTCACATCTCATTACCAGAATGGCAAATAGCATTAAAATCTCAATTTGCGCAGTCTCACTGCGTGAACCACTGGGAACTAGCGATGAAAATATTATACAGAACATACTTATCTCCGGTAAGGCTCTCACAAATCTACCAGTCAACCTCCACAGCGTGCTGGAGAGACTGTGGAGGAGTTGGGGGAATCTTACATATACTCTGGGGATGCAAAGGGCTAAAAAGCTTTTGGAAGGGAGTATTTGAATTGATAACCAAAATAACTGGAGTGATAATAAGACAAAATCCCAAATTAGCACTTTTAAATGTGAGAATTAATTTACTAGATCCTCAACTTAGACCCATCATAACACACATCCTAATAGCCGCTAGATTAACTATCACTTCCAAATGGAAATCCAATAAAGCTCCAAATGTCTCGGAAGTTATATATAGAGTACAATCCCAATACACATACGAGAGATTTTTTGCTAATCAATCTTTGAATCTAAATACCTTTAACAGACTATGGGGACTTTGGGTATCAAACTCTCCGACTCCTTCCAACGGATAAATAGGTGACACAATGCAGGTGCGGAACACAACTGGGCTTACAGACACGCAAGAAGGCACTTACCTTTCTCTTTCCTCTTCTTCCTTTATTTCTTTCTATCTGCTCTTCCTAGTTCTCTCTCTTTAGTTACTTATCCTACAGTTTAAAAAAAAAAAAAAAGGTTGGGATGCGACTCTCACTATCATATAAATGATACTACACATCAATAAGAATAGGGCGTAAACATCTCCCCTAAAGCCTAGACACAGGTAATAGGTCGGTCCAGTCCTCTGGCACAGAATGCTCCCAAAGGGGTGCCTGGGGGCCTGGGCAGGCATAAAGATATAGCAAGAAAAATTTGAGCTGTCGAGAAGAAAGGGAGATGGGCGCTTAATTAATCATCGATCTGTATACCTTCTATGTTATGTTTGATGTTCTTAACAATTTGTTACAAATATGATATGGAAATTGACATGTATTGGAAAGCATAACATGTATATTTGAGTCTTGAAAACCCAATAAAAAAAAAGAATTAAATTAAACTTATTTTCTCCTCAGTATTCACGAAGGAAACGGGGGCTCAAGTATGCAAAACTACAATGTTGGTCCTCACGACACATCACAGGAAGCACCCTCATGGCTAACTGAAGATAAAATCAGGAATAGACTTGAAAAACTTAACACTAATAAGTCACCAGGACCAGATGGCTTGCACCTGAGGGTCCTTAAGGAACTCAGTCAAGTAATAGCCAGACCACTGTACCTAATCTTTTTTTTTTTTAAAATAATCTTTATTTATGTTTTCAGAGAAAAGGAAAAAAGACATACCATCAAGACAAACAAGACAGAATAGCCTGACCATTTAAATGGGCTGTTAGTATGGTATACAGCATTTATACAGTATATCCTGCATAGCATGGGAATCTTATCTGGGCTTGGTAAGGGAGCGTCCGGAACAGGATGGATGCCACATATGAAATCACTGCAATAAGAACCCTGCAAGAGGTTACAGGTAGTGTTGAGCGAACCCGGACTGTAACGTTCGGGTCCGTACCAAACTTTTGGGTGTCCGGGACCCGGACCCAAACACGGACGTTTCAAAAACCGTTCGGGTTCTGGGTTCTGGTAGTTGATCACGCATGTTGAATAGCTGCAGGGCAGCCAATCAACAAGCGTTTCACTGGTTTGCCCTTAGAAGCCATCACAGCCATGCCTACTAATGGCATGCCTGTGATTGGCCAGTGCATCATGTGACCCAGCCTCTATATGAGGCTGGAGTCACAGTGCTGCAAGTCCCATGGTCTTGGGTTAGTGTAGGGAGAGGATGCTGCCAGCGTTTTTGTGAGGGACAGATTGCAGACATTTTAACATCATATCCTGCATCCTGAGATTACTACTACTGTTGCTCTGAGGGACAGATT
Organism: Glandirana rugosa; assembly: GCA_018402905.1. Lineage (NCBI taxonomy): Eukaryota > Metazoa > Chordata > Amphibia > Anura > Ranidae > Glandirana > Glandirana rugosa. The sequence goes on along the minus strand of BLSH010233518.1, from coordinate 238,132 downwards.
GCAGAAATTTGAGATTTCACATACTGCTGCTTTGAGTGACAGATTGCAGATCAAACTCTGCATAACACAACTATCGCTACGATTGTACACAACGATCAGATTGTGGGAGAAATTTGAGATTTCACATACTGCTGCTTTGAGCGATCTGACTGCACTAGGTAGAGGCTTCTGCTTAGAGGGACAGATTATTGTTCAAAAATCATCTCCTAGTTCTAGAGGTTCTAACTGTAGCTGTAAGTGACAAATTATTTATCAAAAATCATCTCCTAGTTTATTTGATTTTAATTTATTTTCCCTATCCCCATTTTTTTGTAGGGTACTTGCCCTACTCTTACCCCCACTAGCACTTGCCAGGACTTTGTTACAGCCATTTTTGTGACTAAAAGTTCGAGTCCCCATTGACTTCAATGGGGTTCGGGGTCCGGGATAACGTTCGGGCATTGTTTGGTGCTGAACCCGGACTTTTTCCCAAAGTTCGTTCGGACCCGCAGAACCCGAACGTCCAGGTGTTCGCTCAACTCTAGTTACAGGGTGTGGGCGCAATACACTGTAACGGCTCAGAACCTCACCGTGCCCCTCAGAGTGGCATAATTAGCATGAGATACTGTTATTCATCCATGTAAACTAACACAACTACAACTATAACGAATAACCACTGACCTCCAGAGTCCAAACCATCAGCGCCCACGTACAAGTGTACTGGTCGTAGCCCACGGCGTCTCAAGGTGTTAAACTATCCCATTCAGCTCCTGAGCCCCCTCAAGGAGGCCCGCTTGCTGAAGGGCAGTTGACCAATGGGTCACAGTTGCCCGTGGGGGCTGAGTGTGACCAGGCAATTTGCAATATAGACTTATAATGTATCCAGGTAGCCCATATTCCATAAAATGTTTTGTACCTGTCCCTGCACCGTGCCATCCACTCCTCTACGGTCATAATGGAATCCACCAATCGGATCCAGTCCTGTCGGCTGGGTATTTGCATAGATTTCCAGTGTATTGGTACGAGGCGTCTGGCCGCATTCACGAGATGTGGAAAGACGGACTTGCGATATTGGGCTGAGGGAATGGACGGCACGTGCAAGAGAAATCCCATCGGGGAGTCAGCAATATCAATGTCCAGAATCTGCTTTATCTGCGCCCTGATATCTAGCCAGAAGGGTCTTAGCACCAGACACTCCCACCACATATGCAGGAAGGTGCCACGCTGCCCAGCAGACGTCAGGGATCGCTGGGTACATTTTTGCTAAAGCAGCCGGGACTCTATACCATCGGGTTAGAACTTTAAAACCATTTTCCTGCATCTTTGTGTCCACAGTGCTTTTGTGAGTCCATTTAAATAAGAGATCTAGCTGAGATTCAGTGAACTCATGCCGCAGTTCCCTCTCCCATTCGCGTATGTATGCAGGCTTTCCTCCCGGCTCAGATGATTGCAGCAGCCCATACAGGACTGAGATAGAATGGGGAATAGGGTCTACAGACATACATAGTTTCTCAAAAGCAGTAAGCGAGGATGGTGGTCTAATGGCATAGGGAAGGCTATGTATGAAGTGGTGTAACTGCCAAAAGCGCCATTCGTCCATGGAAAAGCTGTTGAACTGAGCTCTAAGCCAGTCCAGGGAGACCAGGCCCCGTTCCTGAACAAACCTCCCACATCGTATCTCTCCATCTCTTGTCCATGTGCGAAAGAAGGAGACATGTTCCCCCGGGGAGAACCAGGGGAACCCACCCAGTGGGGAAAGCGAGGACCCCGAGGGCGAAAACCCTCTTCGGGTGTTTAACACATCCCACACCCCCAGCACCCGGACAGTCACAGGAGAAACTAATTCTGAAAGACCTCTATGTGGGCGGGGTAACCATGGTGCGTGTGCGAGTTTGCGGCCCGCCAAGAACTTCTCAAGGGGTTAGGCCAGGATTTAGTGGAAGCATGGTGGTTCCAATCAAGAATTCTCTGCAGTGTAATTGCTTCATAATACCTCCAGATGGAGGGGACCCCCAGCCCTCCTCGCCCCTTTGGGAGCTGCAAAATACACAAGGCCAGGCTTGGGTGCCACCCCTGCCAGATAAACTTTGAAAACAGACTGTTGAGAGCCCAGAAGAAGGATCTGGGTAATGCGTCCTGCACCATTTACATGTAAAAAAGTACTCTAGGCAAGACATTCATCTTCAGTATGCTGACTCGACCTATCCAGGAGAAGGAGATGCAGTCCCAGCGCCTCAGGTCTGCACGCAGCGTGGAGACCAATGGGGCGTAATTGCAAGTGTATAGCTGTGAAAAATGAGTCGGGAGGTGAATTCCCAAATACTTTAGGGAAGAACTACACCACTCAAAAGGGAAGGATGCTTTCAGCTGTGCACGCAACGCGGTGGGTATAGCCAGGGGCAAAATTTCAGATTTTCCATAGTTGATCTTAAAGTTGGATATGGAATGAAATCTCTGAAGCTCTGCCATTAGGTAGGGAAGAGATGCCAGGGGGTTTGCAACAAAGAACATGACATCATTGGCCTATAATTTATGCTCCGCTGTGCCTACCTTTAGCCCCTTTATGTCGAAGTTGAGGCAAATTTTATTAAGAAGGGGCTCCAGGGTGAGGGCAAAAAGGAGTGGGGACAGGGGGCATCCCTGTCTCGTCCCATTGCGGATTGAAAAGGGGTCTGAAAGAACTCCGTTGACCCGCACCCTGGCCTCTGGGCCATTGTACAGTGAGCGTATCCAGTGCAGCATATTCTGCCCCAAACCCAGTCGCATCAGCACCACCTGAAGGTATGTCCAGTCCACCCTGTTGAATGCCCTTTCAGCGTCGGTGGATAGCAGCAGGCAGGATGAACTGGAACGGCCAACATTAACCCAGTGGAACAGCTGTATCACCCTATTGGCGGTATCTCTGGCCTCCCTGCCCTGGATAAACCCCGTTTGGTCTAGATGTATAACCGTCTGGAGGATGGGTTTCAGCTGGTTTGCGAGGACCTTTGCAAGAATCTTTGTGTCCGTGTTTATAAGTGAAACCGGTCTATAGCTGCTCAGGGCCGCCGGGTCTTTCCCTTCCTTTGGAAGGATGGTGATGTGAGCTAAGAGTGCCTCTTTGGGCAGCGAGGTAGTGGAGGTGAGGCCATTAAAATATCGGCACAGTTGGGGAGCCAGGAGGGGGAGAAATTTTCGGTAGTAGGCGTTAGTGTAGCCATCAGGGCCAGGGCTCTTACCAAGGGGCATGTCCTTAATTACCTGTTCGATTTCGGCCACCGTGATAGGGGCCTCCATTCGCTCGCTGAGCTGCGTCTCGATCTGGGGAGCCTCTGCCTCTTCCAGGTATTGTAGGAGGTCAGCCTCCTTTTGTTGGGAGGGCAGACCCAAAAAGGTGTCGGGAAGTTGTGCGTAGTAATCTCTAAAGTCGCTATCTTAGATGGGATCATCGTGGGGGTCCCTGCCATGGAATGAAGTTGATGGACATAGCTCGACCCTCTTTGTCGACAGAGGGTCCTGGCTAGTAGACGCCCACATTTTTTTCCACATTCACAAAATTTATGAGAGATATAGCATAACCTGGCTCTCACCTGGTTTTCCAGGTAGGCGGCTAGTTCCCCTCGGATGAAAGCGAGCTCTGCCTGGAATGCAGGGGAGACCTGGCATTTGAGTTCCGCATCACGTAGTTTAGCTAAGAGGGCTTGCAGTTCCCCCGTATGTGCCTTTTTCATTCTAGCACACTGTGAGATAAGTTCCCCCCGAACTACCACTTTATGACCCTCCCAGATTGCAGCCAAACCCGCCTCCCCGGGGACATTCTCATATTCTCAAAATAAAGGGTGATGGTATCGGACACTTGCTTCAGGACCACTGCGTCATCGAACAAACTCTCGTTCAGTAGCCATGTCCAATGCCGGGCGTCTGAGGTCAGGGGCGTCAGGGAGATAGAAACCGGAGCATGGTCCGATATGGGTATCGATCCGATGGATGCACCAGAGAGTGATTCCAGAAAGGTCTGGTCGACAAGGATCATATCTATTCTTGAGTACACTTGGTGCACAGCAGAATAGTAGCTGAAATCCTTCCCATGTGGGTGCAACACTCTCCAGCAGTCCACCATATGGTGAGCATGCAGGGATTTGCGAAAGTGCTTCAAAAATGCGAAGGAGTGTGTTGCCCGACTGGAGGAAGTGTCCAGTTGAGGGACGGGGCAAACTTTAAAATCCCCCTGACCACCAACCACCCCTCCCAGAATGTTGAAAGGGACTCTAGTGTCGCGTCTAAGAAGGACAACTGATGCGTGTTAGGGGCGTATAGTGACACAAGTGTGAGTCTGTGTCCGAATAGGATGCCCTTAAGAAACACAGACCTACCTTCTGAATCTGGTGTTCTAGTGAGACAAAAGGACAATTCCTGTGAATCGCTATTGCCACCCAACTGGACTTGGGGGGGGGGAGTTACTCAGGTACCACTGGTTATACAAGTGGGTGGGTAAGCGAGGGTCGAGTCAGCCCGAAAATGCGTCTCCCGTAACAGTAGAATGTGTGCCCCCAGTCTCTTAGTCTCTTAGTAGGCGAGTTCAGGCCATATTATATGAAACAAACAATCTTCAAAGTGACCATTGCAATGCAGAGAACAGGAGTTTCCCCAAGAGCGTATCCGAGTGTGTGGGACCCTTGGCGGTTCAGCTCTGGATTTGGCAAGCACTGTGGAGACAAACAGAAGTTCAGAAAAAAAACTGAAACAAGGTAACAACAAAAAATAGTCAAATACCGCACCACAACTCGAGTATCCACTAGCTGTACTCGGGGCCGCAGAAACCTCCACCCCGCCAGCTGGCCGGAAAAAATGGCAGAGGTACCCGTGTGCATGAAGACCCATATCAGGAGACTGAACTCCTAGGAGTTCCCCTATCGGGGGTAGGTGGAGAAACATCAGGCGAGAACCCAGTCGGGGTCCCGTTCCGGTTATTGAGCACAATTGTGCATAAGTCATGAAACAGCAGCAATACAAACCAAACGATTCATTAGAAGTACAGCAGATAAACTGAGGCTGAAGAACCAAGCTGAGCATCATGCTAAGCTTTCAATTGGTAGCTGAGGTGACTGAAGTGGGGGACACCTGTCCCGGGCAGGAAGCAGTGCTTTTGTGGGACTTATTCCTCCTTCTGCGCCGGGCCAATTGCCAGGGCTCTACATGTGCAAGACAGAAGAGTACAGAGAGGTGCACCATTCCAGAATGTCCACAGGTGGCAGTCCCAGGCGAGAGAGAAAGTGGGGCAGATCTGACTTGGTGCGAAGGGTGACTTGCTGTCCATCCTTGGTTACAGTCAAACTAAAAGGGAAGCCCCAGAGGTAGACCAGATGAGATTTCTGTAGCATTTCCAGCAGGGGTTTGAGAGCCTTGCGCTGCATCAAAGTACGTCTGGATAAGTCTGGAAACAGTGAGAGCTTGGCTCCATCAAAATCAACATAGCGAACCCCACGAATATGGTACATTATACGTTCTTTCAGAGAGTGTTTGTGTAATTTGCAGATTATGTGCCGTGGTTTGTCCGGATCATCAGATGGGGGCCTTAACGCTCTATGGGCCCGATCAATTACAATATGCTTAAACAAACCTTGTAACGTGGAGACTATTTCTCTGGCGCCTGTGGCCTCCGGGAGGCCTCTTATCCTAATATTTACCCAGTGGCTGTGGTTCTCCATATCATCCAATTGGTCAAGCAAAGATTCAATCCGCTGGTCTTGCTGAGTGCAGCGATTGTGCAGTGTGCGCATTACCGGCGTTATGTCTTCCACTGAGACTTCCAGCACCTCCTCCCTTCCCTCAATTTGGGCTGTGTCGGCCTGCAGGGCCTCAATATCCTTCCGCAAGGCCCGTTCCATGCGGGTGACAAAGTTCTCTAAGTCTGCCTTTGTAGGCAGGGCCAGTATGTGGGAATGTGGGAGCAGAGATCCCCATCTCCCAGTGTTGCTGCCGGGGCCATATGTCCCATTGGAGGTCCGCTGGCCTCTGATGGCACGGGAGGCCGCGAGTGGGAGGCGCGCGGCATATCAGGGGCCTCCATCACTGGCCCCGGGGTGAACTGTACACTCTCCTCCAGTAGCCCGACCTGAGGGGATCTGCTGGCAGAGCTGTCCTGGGAACCGGGGGAGGAAGGGCATTGCGCCAATGGAGAGGGTATCCAGGGGGAGGGTATGGGAGATGCCGCTTGCGCGCCTGCCTGAGACTCACCTGGCACCATCTTGGATCTCGCGGCCTGTCCCTCCCGGTCTCCAGTGAAATACACGTCTAGGGAGCTGGATCGGAGCCGGGGGGTCCTCTGCGGCTGTGGGGACTGTTTCCTCCTGGCAGGCATCCCTTCTGCTGTTGCCCAAGTGGTGCTGGTGCTGCTGTGTAGGCTAAAGAAGGAGCGGGTCAGATGGAGCTCTGCTCGCACACGTCTGCTCGCCTCCATGCCGCAGCCACACCCCCCCACTGTACCTAATCTTTAAGACCAGTTTACTCACTGGTATGTTACCAGCTGATTGGAGGAAAGTCAGCATAGCACTAATATATAAAAAAGTGCCGATAAATATCCCTGAGAACTACAGACCATTTAGTTAACATCAATAATTTGCAAGCTCTTGGAGGGAATAATAAGGGATTATATACAAGACTATTGTAATGAAAACGGTATCATTAGCAGTAATCAGCTCGGTTTCATGAAGAATCGTTCTTGCCAAACCAATCTATTACCTTCTATGAGGAGGTGAGCTGCCATCTAGATAAAGGAAGGCCTGTAGATGTGGTGTATCTAGATTTTGAAAACGATTTGATACAGTCCCCCACAAACGTTTAATGTACAAACTAAGGTCTGTCAACATGGATCAAAGGGTGAGTACCTGGATTGAAAACTGGTTACAGGGGCAAGTCCAGAGAGTGGTGATAAATGGGGAGTACTCAAAATGGTCCGATGTGGAAAGTGAGGTTCCCCAAGGTTCTGCCGTGGGACCAATCCTATTCAATTGATTCATAAACGATCTGGAGGATCAATCTCAATATTTGCAGATGATACCAAGCTAAGCAGGGCAATAATTTCTCCACAGGATGTAGAAAACTTGCAAGAATACCTGAACAAACTAACAGGGTGGGCAGATAAGTGGCAAATGAGGTTTAACGTAGAAAAATGTAAAATAATGCATTTGGCTACCAAGAACTTGAAAGCAAATTACTCACTAGGGGGAGAGCCTCTGGGGGAATCTAGGATGAAAAAGGACCTAGGAGTTCCAATAGAGAACAGGCTCAGCAGTGGTATGCAATGCCAAGCTGCTGCAAGCAAAGCTAACAAAATGTTGGCATGCATCAAGAAAGGGATCAACTCCAGGGATAAATTAATAATTCTCCCACTCTACAAGTCTCTGGTGAGGCCGTACCTGGAATATGCCGTCCAGTTCTGGGCGCCAGTCCTCAGAAAGGATGTCCTGGAACTGGAAAGGGTTCAGAGAAGGGCAACAAAGCTAATTAAGGGTTTGGAGGACCTTAGTTATGAGGAAAGATTATAAACACTGAACTTATTCTCTCTGGAGAAGGGACGCTTGAGAGGGGATATGATTTCAATGTACAAATACTGTACTGGTGACCCCACAATAGGGACAAAACTTTTCAGCGCAAGGGAGTACACAAAGACTAGCGGCCATTCACTAAAATTAGAAGAAAGGTGGTTTAAGCTTAAACTGCGTAGAGGGTTCTTTACGGTAAGAGCAGTGAGGATGAGGAATTCTCAGTATAGATCATTTCTAAAAACGATTAGATGCGAAGCTAAGGGACCACAACATTGAGGGATATACATTGTAATACTGACATAAACGCACACACATAGGTTGGAGTTGATGGACTTGTGTATTTTTTCAACCTCACTAACTATGTAACTATGTAAGTCCTTTATGGTGTAAACTGTAAAGGAAGAAGACCAAAAGAAGGAGCAGAAGACCAGAAGAAGGACCCGAGCAGGAGAAGATGGAAGAAGAAAGAAGAGCTATTTTATACAATAAAGGACTTGTCAAAAACTGTCACTCATTTTTTGGTGAATGGGTAGGGGTACAATGTACCCCATAGCTATTCACATAGGGGGTATGGAATCTGGGGGCCCCCTTATTAAAGGGGGCGTCCAGATTCCGATAAGCCCCCCTCCCACAGACCCTCACAACCACCGGCAAGGGTTGTGGGGATGAGGCCCTTCTCCCCATCAACATGGGGACAAGGTGCTTTGGGGGCGACCTCAAAGCATTCTCCCCATGTTGAGGGCATGTGGCCTGGTATGGTTTGGAGGGGGGCACTCACTTGTCACCACCCCTCCTGCCATGCCAGGGCTGCATGCTCGGATAAGGGTCTAGTTTGGATTTTTGGAGTGACCCCATGCCATTTTGTTTTTAAATTTGGCATGGGGTTCCCCTTAAAATCCATACCAGACCTGAAGGGCCTGGTTTGGATTTTGGGGGGACCCACATCATTTTTTTTATTTTGGTGCGGTGTTCCCCTTAAAATCCATACCAGATCTGAAGGGCCTGGTACGGATTTTGGGGGTGACCCCACGCCATTTTTTTTAAACTTGGCATGGTGTTCCCCTTAAAATCCAAACCAGGCCCTTCAGGTCAAACAGGTGCTTAAATATTGTGCCTTGGGTTTTGGCGGTGTGAGAACACTGTAACCTCTTGCAGTTACTCTTGTTGGGTGCAAGAACGAGCCCTGCTGTTGTAAATTAGTTTTAAAATTGTGATGACATGCCCCAGTCAAATAGCTGCTAAAAAATTGGGCCTTGGGTGTTGGCAGTGCCAGAACACTATAACCCCTTTCAGTTACGCCTGTTGGGTGCAGGGATGGGACCTGCTGTTGTAAATTAGTTTAAAAATTGTAATGACATGCCCCAGTCAAACAGGTGCTGAAAAATTGGGCCTTAGGTGTTGGCGCTGCCAGAACACTGTAACCTCTTGCAGTTACTCTTGTTGGGCTCAGGAATGGACCCTGCTGTTGTAAATCAGTTTAACCACTTAAGCCCTGTAGCCCTTTTTTACACTTGTTGTTTACAAGTTAAAATATTTTTTTTTACTAGAAAATTACTTAGAACCCCCAAACATTATATATTTTTTTCAAACACCCTATAGAATAAAATGGTGATCGTTGCAATACTTTTTGTCACACGGCATTTGCGCAGCGGTCTTTCAAGCACAATTTTTTTGGAAAAAAAAAAATTACTTTTTTTACTTAAAAAATAAGACAACAGTAAAGTTAGCCCAGGTTTTTTGTATATTAGGAAAGAGGATGTTACACCGAGTAAATAGATACCATACATGTTACGATTGAAAATTCTACACACTTGCGGAATGGCAACAAACTCAGGTACTTAAAAATCTCCATAGGCAACGCTTTAAAAAAATTAAACGGTTACCAGGTTAAAGGTGCAGAGGAGGTATTTTGCTAGAATTATTGCTCACACTCTGGCAACCGTGGTGATACGATACCACACATGTGTGTTTTGAACACAGTTTTCATATGCGGGCGTGACTTAGGTATTCGTTTTCTTTGCTATGCGAGCTTGCGGGGATGGTGGTGCTTTAAATTTTTTTTTTCTTTTTTTTTTTTTAACACTGTTCCTTTAAAAGAAAAATCTGATCACTTTTATTGCTATTACAAGGACTGTAAACATCCCTTGTGATAGTAATATGTAGTGACAGGTACTCTTTATGGAGGGATCAAGGGTTTAAAAGACCCCCCATCCCTCCTTTGCACTTCACAGTATTCAGATCGCCAAAAATGGCGATTCGGAATATTGTCATTTTTTTAAAACTAGTAAACTGGAAGTGACGTAGTGATGTTGCTTCCGGAAATGTATGAAGGAGTCCCGATCAAAGCCGATTCTGGCTTCCACAGGGACTCCACACAGTGGCCAGACATGTCGGATCCGAGCTTCGGTCTCCCATTGGGACGGGAGACCGGAGAAGAGCAGAGGACGGTGGCGGGAGGGGGGATGGCCCCTCCTGCTCCCTGGGATAAGGACCGAGCGGCTTCCAAACTGGATTGGCCATTATCACCAGATAGCCAGCCACCAGCTCTAAAAAAACATAACTGGGTATAGCCTGTGGATGCACTTAAAGCTACCTCCATTTGGGGGGCGGAGCCAGCCGGAGACCGAGATGGCCACGTAAGAGCTGAGCTCCGAATACAGCGGGACATCAGCGACCTTTGGCAGCCACCACATCACTCACAGATGCACCCTCCACCCGCATCCCGACTGGGGGAATCCCGGACTTCAATCGGGAGCGATGCCACACAAAAAGCAGCAGAGCCGGCGCCCAAAGAAGCTGACGGCCTTCTTCACCACAGGCCTAAGGCAAGATGGCGCCGGCGACATCAACGCCGGAGCTCTGCACAGCCGCTCAGCACAACCAAAAGGGAGCCACACAGAAGAGATTGTGCTCTTCAAGGAATGTGAACTCCCCACCAGCCATACCAACGTCAGGGAGCCCGGAAAAGACCAGATTCAGAGGGGATGCAAGGTAAGTTCCCAAGAGTCAGGGAATGACACAAGGGACCTCCCTGACTCCATAGATTTGTTTCCTACAGCAGACAAACCTGTCCTGGATACTGTCCTGAAAGAGATGCTAGTCTCCCTTAGAAGCTCCCTGCAGTCAGACTTATTCTCATGTGTGTATAAACTCAGTACAGAACTGCATGATGTAACGGCCAGGGTGGATCATATTGAACATAAAATGGGGGAATACGCTACGACCATTAATGACCTGATAGATGCATCTAACAGTCATGATGATGAGTTGGACGCCATTAAAGCCAAAATGGCGGATATTGAAGACAGGTCCAGAAGGAACAATATCCCCAAATCAGTCCAACAGAGAGACCTGTCTGTGTATGTCACCCAGCTCTTCAGCATCATCGCTCCTGAGATGATCCCTTTAGACCTGACGATCGATCGGATCCACCGACTACCTAAACCCTCCTTTCTGCCTAACAATGTTCCTAGAGACGTAATCTTAAGACTACATTTTTTTCATGTTAAAGACCATCTGATGTCTGCTACCAGAAACCAACACTCTCTTCCTGAACCATATAGTAGTCTGAAGTTTTTTGCTGATCTTTCCCAGTACACACTGCTTAAAAGGAGAAACCTCTCTACTATCACGAAAGCACTCAGAAATCATAACCTACAATACAAATGGGGGTTCCCAACCAAACTAGTAATTACCAAGGAGGGAAAAGAATACGCAATCAATTCTCTAGAGAGAGGTATGACCTTGTTGAAATCGTGGGGAATAGTCCCGGATCAGCAACGTAACACCGCTCCGTCTACCTCCCCGCAAAGGGTGGAACCAGAATGGCGCACGGTGACCAGTAAAAACGCTCGCTCTCATAATTGATCACTGCCCAAGGCATCCGACCTTACACTCTCATGCATATCCCACTGAAAAGGAACTTATACCCTTTTCACCCCTCCAAGTTACCAATAAGTGACTATGTGTCACACCCGCACAAACTGTATAGACGTTTGGCTAGTTGCCATGTTTTGCACTATTTTTTGGTTCGTTCCAAAAAGGAGATACCCAATTTATGGGTAGATTTGGAGCAGGCATAACTTACACAGGGGAACCTGTATGGGCTCCTGCTCACTGCGCCTAACAACCACAGGATAGACACAAATTTGTCCCCCGCAATATGCGCTACTCTTAGGGCATGGCTCCATCTTATGAACTTTAGGGGATGGAGTAGTGCATTGAACACTCTACAACTACCTTTTACAGCCCTCATACATTTAATCCCAGACCTTGATCTTAGAAATTGGTCAAGACTAAATATACTCAATTTAGAAGATTTGTACAATAAAGACACGCTCAAATCTTTAGAACAGTTGAAACAGGAGTTTCAGCTCCTGCCAACTGAACAATTTAGATACATTCAGCTAGCCCATCTGATTCACTCACACCCGCACTTACAACCTCAACTTCCTGAGAGAGTTGTTACTCACTTTCAACACTCCTGCAACTCTAGTAAAGAAATCTCAACATTATACCTGTCTCTCCAAGAAAAAGACATATGCCACAAATCGTCCTCGATGGTGGCTTGGGAACAAGAAATAGAGAAGGAGTACACAGTAGAGCATTGGAAAAAAAACCCTTAGCATAATTTATGCCTCCTCAAAATGTGCCAACTTATGGTAACTCCACCAGAAAATCCTTCTGCACTGGTAATTGACGCCACATAGACTAGCAAAAATCTCTCCACAAAACTAGATTGGTGATCCTTAGATATTGGAAGCAAGCTAAAATTCCCAGTGTCTCAGAGATCATCCACACAATTCACCTCCATGGGAAATATGAAATCATGTGCGGCTCATCGGCTGGCAACGTAGACATTTCCAATAAACATTGGCATCCATGGCTCAAATGGTATGACAAATATACCCAAGATGTATCACATATTATATATGATTTAGAGGATGGTGGCTTAGGATGGTGGGGCGGATCTTGCGGTTTGGACACAAGAGTACTCCCATGTGGGGTGTCCGGATTGGGAATCTGCCTAGCCGCCCTCTTGCTGCCCTCCTGCCACACAACGCATTGTTTATATTCTTGTTCTTCATTTTGTTTCGGTTGATATTTAATGGCACTTATACTTGACTGCACAATTTTCCTTCTCGGCAATCCTTTTTTTCTCTTTTTGTTCTCTCTTCCAATTCTCCCCTTCCCAGCATTCCCCTCTCCTCCCCCTTTTTTCCCCTCTCCTTTCCAAATACACAAATTTATAACCTTTGGATGCGTATTGCAAATTTCTGTATCTTGGTTATTTCTATAAACCTTCTCAATAAAAATCATTGAAACAAAAAAAAAAAAAAAAGCTACCGCCTTTTATAAACGGCGATTTGTGTTAAGTAGTTAAAAATTGTGATGACGTGCCCCAGTCAAACAGTTGCTGAAAAATTGGGCCTTGGGTGTTGGCGGTGCCAGAACTGTAACCCCTTGCAGTTACTATATATAGTCACGTAATATCACGTAAGCCCCCACATGTATGTCATATATCATGTGAACTGCACTACAGAATTTCATATATGTCAAAAATTTAATTAAATGGTGTCAAGCCGGGGAAAGGACGTGGGTTGTTCTCATTGACGTTCCCCAATGTCAAGACCGTGGCGGTTGTGGGTTCCGGGTTAAAAAGTCGTTGACAAACTGACCCCGTGCAGTAGTGTTAAAAATTGATGAATTGTGTTTAGCGGCAAATATTTTCCGCCATCGAAAAAAAAAAAAAAAACAAAGTTACTAAA
>BLSH010233518.1:149187-160699 GCA_018402905.1 Glandirana rugosa | reverse complement strand
TGTAGAGATCGACGAACGACATCAAATAGATGAAGGAAAGATACAACCCGTTATTGCAACCCGTAAAAAGTTTGGAAACACGTATTCACATGAATTTAAAATCGTTTTCGTAAAAAGGTACCTTGTGTAGACTCCCTAGTAGTAGTCACGGAATTAACATCGTAACAAGTAATGTCACTGTCAGAATCCCGAAAGAGGTCTATAACCGGAATACTCCGGATTCAGGAGTCCACTATATATGTCAATCAATGATAGGTTTGACCTTCCTTCTAGTTCTCCTCCTCGTGGTAATCTTCCGTGTTCCGGAGGGGTTTTTGACCTCGCTTATCTCACCACAGACTTTTGGGGAGGCCTTGTGCCTTCTAATGGTGCTCCTCCTCTTGATCTTCCTTCCAGTTTGGATAGTAACTAACTGTATATATCACCTGAGGACTTAGGCCTCATAAGGCCAATATCTGGAGAAAGCCCTAAGACTGTCACTGTAATGAACAATGCTACAATTAAGGCACTGATGATGATCCCTCAGATGTGTTCCATGGAAAAATGCTTTTGCTAAAATTTAAGTACACTTATGCACAAAGGTTTGAAAAATGCCCAACGTTATTGCCCAACATAGAAAGGAAGTAGATAAACTACAGCAAGCAGCTAGAGATGTCGACAAGAACTGAAGCCCCTTTATTGAAGGAGGTTTTGGTTTCGGAGGAATCTTTTCCTGGTTAAAAGATATTGTACTCAGTCATAATGATTTTGATCCTCGCCGTGATACTTTACTTATGTTTTAAATGCTGCATGTGTATAATGGAGAAGGCTAGCAGATCCAAAGATGTATTGCCGTATGTAATGTACATGGAAAATTATGAGATAGCCAAAAAGAAATCATGTGCATGGTTTAAGAGGGGAAGTGAAGTAATATGAAGTAATTTGCTATACCTATTCAGTTCCATTTTGATTTACAGCAGCCATTTCAAACTAGTCAAAAGTTTGAATAGAAGTTCTCACACACATTTCTCACCAGATAAGCAAGTTTGAGCAAAACATGTTATTTCCCCGAAATGACACTTATACATCTGCTAGCCAAGGTCCATTCTCGTCATTCATTGCATTGTTATGAGAAATGTTTCATCTTGTTATGTATTTCTGATTAGCAGAAAATAACTATATAAACTGAGAGAATAAAAGTACTAATCAGATCTTTTCTGAGCAACACCACTGCCTGTCTTGTGTCTGTTGAAAGGAATTGATCTCCGAGCCCGCTGAGACGAGGACCAACCCGGGCAGGGCTATCAGTCTATCTGACCTATGAAAAGGGTACCCAAACAGCTGTCAGCTGTGGTGGCAAGAAGAGGAGCGGTTTCGTGGGTGATTGTACCGGACTTGATGGGGGATCCATCCGCTAGGCGGATGGTCATCTGGTGGGTCTTGGGTAGAAGTGGAATGTGGTGTGCAGCTGCATAGTTCTCATCCATGAAGCAACTGCATGCTCCCGAGTCAATAACTGCCATGACCTGGGTAATCCCTTAGGGAAGATCACAAAGTGAGAGACCTGACTGGACATGTTAGACATTCCTGCTGAAGAAACTGGCAGGCACTTACCATGCTTGGCAGGGCAGGATCTCACCACATGCTCTGGTTCCCCACAGTACAAACACAGGTTCAGGGAGAACCTCCGTTGCCTCTCTTCAGGGGTCAGGGAAGGGCGCAGTAGCCCTATCTGCATGGGCTCAGGTTGGTCCACAGGAGAGGAGGAGGAGGTCACTGGAGGAAAAGGAGCCGGACTTGGATATCTAGGAACATGGGGCAGCATCCAGGTGGGCCGCAAGGGACCCGAGGCTCTTTCGGCGCGGCGTTCCTGGAGTCGCCGGTCAATCTGGATCGCCAGGTTGATGAGGGTTTCCAGGGTGTTGGGCACCCCTACCTGGGCCAACTCATCCTTGAGGGACTCAGACAGACCTAGGCGGAACTGGTAGCTAAGTGCCGCGTCGTTCCAGGCTGTGTCTGCACTCCACCTCCGGAACTCTGCCACATAGTCCCCCACGTACCGACAGCCCTGCTGAAAGGTATGCAATGTGGCTTCAGCTGTAGCAGCCTGGTGAGGGTCGTCATAAAGCTGCGCCATTGCTTGGAAGAAGGCAGCTAAAGTGGCGACCTCCGGGGGCTCTCTGCTCCCAGAGTCTGTGGGCCCAGGACTGTGCTCCTCCTGCAGGAGTCTGTGGGCCCAGGACTGTGCTCCTCCTGCAGGAGGGAGATGACTAGACCCACCTTTGTGGCCTCCAGTGAAAAGGTGCGTGGCTGGAGACCGAAGTACAGTTCATATGCATTCCTGAAGGCTTTGAACTTGCGTCGGTCCCCTGCAAACTTGTCCGATAAAAGGACTTTAGGCTCCGATGGCAGGGCCACAATGGTGCGACCTGCTGACTGACTAGTCCCAAAGGCTGCAGGCACGGCAAGCTTCTGAACCCGTTCTTCCAACCAGGCATAGCCTTCTTGCAGGCTTTGGACCGCCTGTGTGAGGCCAGCCAAATGGACACAAAGTTCCTCCATAGCAGAGGGTGCTCCCTGCGCAGACTCAGACATGGCTGTCTGTTACTGCCACGCACCTGGTGGTGGAGTCTGTCTTGTGCAGGAAGCAACCACTTTTGTGGCCCTGGTTCGAGGGTCCCCGGTAGAGCAGACAGGGAGCCCAGGAGCACAGGGGGGCACGAGGGCTGGACAGGATCCCTGTTGGTGATATGGATGGCCCAGTGAAGCTTGTGCAGATAGTGGATGGTCGTACAGGCCGGGTGGGTAGCAGGTGGGCAATGCGGTACAAGGGGTTCAGGCAGAGGGGTCGTCATATGCAGGCAGGATCGTCAACAGGCTGGCAGCAAAGTACAAAAGGATCAGGCAGAAGAGTGGTCGTGGGAAAGCTGGGGGTCGGTGCAGGCAGAAATCAACAAGGTCAAGGTCAAGCCGTGTCGCAGGATCAGAAAAACAGGAAATCAGGTCACTCAGGAACACTCAGACGCTGTAGAATGGACAGCACTGACTGCTGGGCATTGTGAGCTTAAATGGGGCCGTTTGGCGCCATTTCCGGGGCGTGCGCGCGCACGCGGGAGTGCGCGAACGCGCAAAAACCGGCAAAAAGTCCTCTTTTCCTATCAGGGAGTGACCGGACAAAAGATTCCTGGTGTCTAGTAACCAGCTCAGATCCTTCTTCATCCAACACACAAAAGACACCGCGCTCTGATCAGTGGAGCTTGAGCTTTTAGACAATCAGGTGTTGCATCTCTCCCAGGTGCTCAGGCTCTTTGAATGTCCTTCATACATTCCAGTTCAATTACCAAGATCAAAAATAAAAAATAAGCTGGCACTCCTTGGGATCAGATAATAAAGTATTTATTCCATCGTGGCAAATGGCAATCAACAGCTAACGCGTTTCGGCAACAACAGTGCGCCTTGTTCACAGCCTACTTCACAGTGAAATCACAAACATATAAATACATTTTACAAAATCACAAAGTTTGGTGTGTCTCCTCCCATATTTAATTGAATAATTATTCATAGTCATCTGTTTGGGAGTTCAAACACATCCAAGCTGTGAGTTCAGTCATTCATGTGTCTAAAAAAATGACAATCACAATATAAACAATCCATATGAAAAGGTACTAAATGTTCACATAATAAAGAAGATGAAAGATATAAAATGCTGCACACACATTTATATGTTTCATTTTTACAAAAATCACCATTAGCAAGGGAGAACATTTAAAGGATATTTGTTCAAAGTATCCCTTATATATTGACTCATTAAAGTTTATGTATATTTAAATATACTAAAAAGAGGATGATCAATATAAAACATTCCACAAATAGAGAGATACAATCTCAAATCCAATGGAAATAGACCCCAAACTAATAAAAATCAGAGTATACAAATTTAGATATTAATTTCATAGTAAAGGAGTGTAATAGATATTAGGAGAGATAGTGGTTAAACGTAAAGCACTGCATATCATGGAAGGTTCATTTATTTCATCCATGATGTGATCTGAATCAATTTGCTTGATGACTGACTTCCACTGGGACAGAAAACTGAATTGGAAAGCTTGGGCCTTCCACTGAGCCCATCTGACCATGGGTATTGCAGCCACCATCGTCCCCACTACTTGTTGACATTGTTTTGGCTGAGAGGAAGTTGGCAGTCAGGGCAGAATGAAATCTCTGATGAATCGCTGGAATCTTCTACTCAGGAAGAGACACCGTACTTTGATGAGTGTCTATGCACACTCCCAAGTATATGAGGCATTGAGTAAGTGTGAGATTGCCTTTTCTTTTTTTTTTTTTGGAACCAAAAATATTGGAGAACACACGTCCAAGAGGCGTTCCTGACAAGGCACTGGGATGATTGCTTCCTGGAACTGCAATGTGTTTACATTGGAGGGAAGAATCTTCCTCTTCACGACACAAAAATCTTCATTGGAATGAACATGGAGCGCATCATCTAGTACAACAGTCAAGAGTGACCCTCGGATATGGTGCCTAAGACCCACTCTCTCTTGGCCCTCTTCAACACCAGAGCAGGCTGACTCCTACTGCAAGAGACCGGGTGAGCAAACCACCAAAATGACTTAGAGGTTTCCCGCAGTTGGGCCCAAGCTTTTCACCCACACCTCCATGGCTTTGCCACTGACACCTATGCCACTGCAGGCCTGCATGCCTCACTGGCTAATATTTTTGAGGTCAAGGTCAGCTCTTTGTCTACAGTATCCCTAAACGATACTGCATCTTCTAGAGGCAGGGTCACATGACTTGCCAACCTCAACTGGGCAGAGTCCACAACAGGTGACTCGTCCCGGTATGTGAGGTCTTCTTTCCTGAAGAGATAAAGTTTGGAAAAACAGTTGGAAAAAGAAAATTTGTTATTTATCTGGGGTCCATTTTCCTGTAGATATAACTTCTATAAAGGAAAATCCCCCAAACTATCTTCCCCGATGTGCTTGAAATATTTCTTCTTTTTGGCCTAAGCCTCCAGCTTGTACTCCTATACCAAGGTGTGTCTAACCGCCCTCACAAAATCATTCACCTTGGTGAAATCAAAGCTTAAGGAGGAAGCGGAAGCCATCCCTTGCACTGTAGCGTGTGACTGATTAGCATATTGCTTTCAAGATGTCTTGAAACAATTGTTTCATTAATGATACTATTTTTGATTTGTCTGCCTCCCTCTCCCTTGTGGCCTCCATGAAGCAAGTTTGCAAGCCCTTTGCCAGGAAGGGCCACATTTGGACTGGCCCAGCATCCCCTTGGTTGTGGCTGTGAGTAATCAGACTTATGCTGCTGAGGTGGTTGAAGTCTAAACGAAAGAGAAGCAGAGAGACGGGAACCATTGTGACTGGAATGATGTCTTTCCTTTGATCTGCATCCACGTCTTGAAGGGAAGGCACAGTCACCGGTAGAATGGAGAGATCTGGAATTAGCCAGACAGCCCATGAGAGAGGAGGGGAATTAAAAAAAAAGTTATCTATATATATAGAGCAATTGCCATACCTACTTTGCATATGCTGGTCTTTTGGAGGGGTAGGCTCTTGATTCGGCATTCTGTAATAAAGGTCAGGTTAACATCATGTTAAGTGTTAAGGCACCACAACGTCTATGCAGAGAGATTGGGAGAGAGCAACAGCTTCTGTTTCATGTGATCTTACAGACATGTGAGACATGTGACTCAGCCCAGCAGAATGAGAATCTTCACAGATCCGGAAGAAGCCTGTAGTGAATCTGTGCGTCTGGAACATAGGGTGTGCATTCCAGCAATTCTGAAGTCAGCATCCTTGTTCCTTCCACGATGGAAAAGCCATGCCAACCCTCCACAGTTCCCCACTGATAGCTGAACAATAAACAAAAGAAAAGTGTTGGTTAATAAATAAAGAAAAAAAAGGTGTGGGGTCCCCCCCCAGTCCATACCAGGCCCTTAGGATCTGGTATGGATTTGGAGCGAAACCCCACGCCAAAATTTAAAAACAAAACGGCATAGGGCTCCCCAACAAAATCCATACCAGACCCTTATCTGGGCATGCAGCCTGGCAGGTCAGGAAAAGGGGGGGTTGGGTGAGCAAGCACCCCCCCGAACCATACCAGGTTACATGCCTTCAACATGGGGAAGGGGTTGGTGCTTTTGGCTTACTAACTGACATATTAACATGGATGTCGCACCACTTCTTCAAACTGAATCTCTCTAAAACCAAGCTGGTAATATTCCCTCACTTATGCCTTTCTCCATGACTTATCCATTAAGACCTATAATACAACCATTAGTCCCTCCCATCACGCCAGAGTACTAGGTATAATCCTAGGCTCTGACCTGTCCTTGCGGCCTCAAATCCAGTCGCTGTTAAAATCTTGTTGACTTCACCTACATAACATCTATAAAATGTGCTCCTTTTTAACTAATGAAACCACCAATCTACTCATTCACTCCCTTATTATCCCTCGCTTAGACTATTGCAACTCCCTTCTCATAGGTCTACGTCTCTATATGCTATCCCCTCTTTGGGCTATCATGAATGCTGCTGCCTGACTCCTCTACCTTACCAACCCCTCAGTCTCTGCCACCCCTATCCGCCAATCCTTCCACTGGTTTCCGATTGCCCAGCGAATAGAATTAAAAATACTAACAAAAGCATACAATGCCATTCAAAACCCTGTCCCGAGCTACATCACCAATCTTCACAGATCCGGAAGAAGCCTGTAGTGAAGCTGTCTGACTGGAACATAGGGCGTGCGTTTCAGCAATTCTGAAGGCAGCATCCTTGTTCCTTCCACAATGGAAAAAACATGCCAACCCTCCACACAGCCAGGCTTTATTCAGACACACAAGATGACCAGTAGTGGGGATTCCCTCACCCTGCTCCATTTAGAAGCACTCAATGGGGACTGCATCCAGGCAGACATGGATGGACAGCCAGGGATTTACCCCAGCAAGGTAGGTGTTGATTGCTCCTGCTATCAATGTGAGGAGGAAAAAAGAGGAATATGGTGCTGGCTCAGGTGCTGAAATTTATGAGTTAAACGTCCTATCATTGGGGGGGTGGGCGGGGCTGTACCCATGTGAGCAAGCGCTCATCCCCCGAACCATACCAGGTCACATGCCTCCAACATGGGGAAGGGGTTGGTGCTTTGGGGTAGGGGGGTTCTGCCAATCTGGCAGATTTTCATTTCATGGATTTGAATAGATCGTAAATATATGGGTGGACTTACATTTTCCACCTTACAAACCTGCATTTTTGTAAATTTTCAATATCATAATGAACACATTATGTCCATTGTATGTCCATTGTATGTACCATTTTTTCAAGTAAATTGTTTTTATTTGTTGAGAGAATCTGAGAAAAAAAATAGTCCCTACTATGTTCTAACTCTAGAAAATGCATAATTCTCTGTGGGCTCTGTGTTCAGAAGGCATCCAATATTAAAGGTTTATTTGTAAAACAAACATTTTATGTAAATGGTTAATTTTGATATAAAATATCAGAAAAAAATGTAAGGGTGCTCCCATTTACCTTTAAACTTTTAGAGTGCTTAGTCTACAACCATCTGAGCTCCTACCTCACTGAAAACAACCTTTTTGACCCCTTACAGTCTGGCTTTCGCTTGTAGCACTCAACAGAATCTGTCCTACTAAAACTCACTAATGATTTACTAACTGCTAAAACCAACGACCACTACTCCATACTCTTACTACTAATCCTCTCTGTGGCCTTAGATACCGTTGCGAGCTTGCTCTTTCTCCATAAACTACACTCCCTTGGCCTACAAGATCTTGCTCTTTCCTGGTTCTCCTCCTATCTATCACAGTATTCCTTCAGTGTTACCGATAACTCTGTCTCCTCCTCTCCACTTTCCCTTTTTCTTGGGTCCCCCAAGGCTCTGTTCTTGGACCTCTTCTCTCCTCTATCTACACCTCTGCTCTTGGTCACTTGATAATCGCTCATGGCCTTCAATTTCATCTCTATGCTGATGACACCCAAATTTATCTTGCTACTCCTCACCTCACTCCTTCAGTCTCCTCTTGCATTACTAACTTACTAACTGACATATTAACATGGATGTCGCACCACTTCTTCAAACTGAATCTCTCTAAAACCAAGCTGGTAATATTCCCTCACTTATTCCTTCCTCCATGACTTATCCATTAAGACCTATAATACAGCCATCAGTCCCTTCCCTCATGTAAAAGTACTAGGTGTAATCCTAGGCTCTGACCTGTCCTTGCGGCCTCAAATCCAATCGTTGTTAAAATCTTGTTGACTTCACCTACATAACATCTATAAAATGTGCTCCTTTTTAACTAATGAAACCACCAATCTACTCATTCACTCCCTTATCATCGCTCACCTAGACTATTGCAACTCCTTTATCATAGGCCTACATCTCTATAGGCTATCCCCTCTTTGGTCTATCATGAATGTTGCTGCCTGACTCCTCTGCCTTACCAACCCATCAGTGTCTGCCACCCCTATCCGCCAATCCTTCCACTGGTTTCCGATTGCCCAGTGAATAGAATTAAAAATACTAACAAAAGCATACAATGCCATTCAAAACTCTGTCCAGAGCTACAATACCAATCCAAATATCAAATATGCTCTCTGCTCTTCCCAAGACCTCCTGCTCTAGAGCTCTCTTACCTCCGTATCCTCCTACCATGCTTGTCTCCAGGACTTTTCCAGAGCCTCTCCTAAAATCTGGAACTCTCTACCTCAATCTGTCTGGCTATCTCCTACTATGGCCTGCTTTAGGTGATTTCTGAAAGCTCCTCTTTTCAGGGAAACCTATCATGCCTCCAACAACTGAACTTTTAACTCTTCCATTAGCTCATCACCCACAGTTATAATCTTTTGTGCTACTTGCCCCACCCTATTAGATTGTAAGCTCTTATGAGTGGGCCCTCTTAACTCTCTTGTATTTTATCATATTGTAACTGTATTGTCTTTCTTTAGATTGTAAAATGCTATGCAAACTGCTGGCACTATATAAATCCCATATAATAATAATAATAAAAAGGTAAACTCTGGGCATATATTAAAAAAATGATAGCAATGTATTTATTCAAATGAAGAGTCCTGTGTTTTCACAGAAGACCGCAAAAGAGAATGAAAGACTGCCCTTCACTGTTAAGGCACAGAGGTAACCTAGATGTGTTGTTTAAATACAGCAGGTTGAGCATTTTGGATCTAATGTTACTGGGTGGGAGGTAGGAAAAAACACAAGTTATCTGCTTTGAGCAGGCACTAACTGCAAAGATGATGCAGGGAAATGTAGAATTTTAACTTTTGTGTGTTTTCAATTATGAGCAAAACATAAACCAGCAAGTCTTATGCTAGGACAAAGTTCTCCTGACACATGGCAAGGATACTCTGGCCCTGATTTACTATACCTCCCAAATCTACTCCAGCAGTGCCTTTAAAATAACTCCCAAAATTAAAAGCAATTACAACTTCAACTCTCACAAACTGGAGTAAATCTACACACAAGAAAACTCTATTTGCCTGGGAAGATGCCTCTCCCCAGGCATCTTAGACATGTTCTAAGCACTGGATGTTACCTGGGATGGAACTTGTGGTTTCAGAATTCCTCCATTTAATGCTTATATGCAAGTTCATTGCCATAAAAAAAACATTACCACCCCCTCTCTCTAATTTTAACAGCCTTAGCCCTAGGGGACATGTCTGAATAGAAAAAAAAAGTTTCTAAATCTTTTTTTTTTTCAGGAGCAGTGGTTTTAATAATGGTTAAAGTGAAAATAAAAAACAAAAAAAAAACACAAAATGTTTCTTTAACCACTTCAGCCCCAGAAGGATTTCACGCTTTAGGACCAGAACACTTTTTGCGATTCGGCACTGCATTGTTTTAACTGACAATTGCGTGGTCGTGCGACGTTGGACCCAAATGAAATTTGCATCCATTTTTACCCACAAATAGAGTTTTCTTTTGGTGGTAATTGATCTCCTCTGCGACATTTCTGATCGCCGCTATAAATAAAAAAAGAGCAACAATTTTGCAAACTAACCAGTTTTTCTTCCTTTTTGCTAAACTACCAATCCAATAAAAAAAATATAAAAAACATGTTATTTCATCGGTTTTGGTCAATTTATATTCTTCCTCGGGGGGCGTGGCCTGGCCAGCAAGGAAGAAGGACGCAGGTAGGAGAGGCTCCGTCAGAGGAAAACTTTATCCAGAGGCATCCTCTGCACAGAAGCCAAAGGGACCAACATCAATCTCCCCAACATATTGCCAACACCATTAGGCACCAGAAAAGTCAAGTTTGGGGCAAAAAAAACGACTTTCAGAAACGCGGCCTAGGCCGCTCCTGAAGCACCGGCCTAAATTTTCGGCCCGCCGGAACGCGCGCGCGAGCGGCGCTCATCTCCGCAGCCACAGACAGCCACAATCTACCACCCAGGCACTTAGGCAGCACCCCACTGCCCCAAGGCCCCCCCACACGTGCAAATACAACCTGCTTTTATCAGTGACTCGGGGGGACCCCCCTCCGCAGATGGCGGCCTAGACCCCACGCTCCGTCACTCTGATCCCGTCCGCAAGCCACCCCTGGGCCGAAATAGACTGCCACCCCGTGCTGAAGAATGGGGAAATCAGATTCCGCCCGCTCCAGGTCGCCCAGGACAGCCGACACGCAATTAAGCGCTAATATCCCGGCTATGTTTCGCTCCAGATCCCGCTCCAGAGAGGAATCTCAACCACAGGCCTCAAGCCAGGAACTGGAGGTGAGTCTCAGCGCCCACACGCTGCAACCTCACTCACACCACAACATGACAGTTCCACCAGCTCAAACAACACCTCCAGTAGCCTCTTCCCCACAAGCCATCTGTATGGAGGACCTCAGGGGGATAGCAGCTGACATCAAAAACACCTTATCTGCAGCCATAGCAGACCTGAGGTTCGACATGCAAGCTATAGCAAATCGCATTGAAGACATAGAAGACTCTGTGGACAGACACGAGATAATTATCACGGCCCACAGTCGCACAATGGCAGCGCAAACATCGCAACTGCGGGACATACACCGAAGCATTGAAGACCTGGAGAACAGATGCCGTAGACACAACATCAGAATAAGGGGGCTACCAGAAACGGTAGACAGCGATCAAATCGCACAAGCAGCATCATCCATTTTCAACGACTTGCTGGGCAGACCCCCTGAAACAGCGGTTGACTTTGAACGCATTCACCGAGCCTTACGCCCCAGGGGCAGAGAAACCGACCCCCCCAGGGACATAATCGGATGCCTGGTTGATTTCCGCCTGAAAGAGGACATAATGAGACAAGCCAGACTCCGGGGTCGCATAATTCACCAAGGCAATGAAATTAAATTATTCCAAGACCTCTCCCCCATAACCCTCAACAAACGCAGGGCCCTCAGACCCTTACTAGACAACCTCAGAGATCGTAATATACCTAGAGACTCCAACAGATCATTCCCAGACTCCCGGGACGCAAACAACTCCCAATACCCCCTCTCCAG
>BLSH010233518.1:106343-119194 GCA_018402905.1 Glandirana rugosa | reverse complement strand
TAAAAAAAAAAAAAAAAAAAAACATACCGTATGCAGCACTTAAGTCCTATAGTCTCATATAGTCTCATACAAATCATACATTACCCCTAAATGGGTCATGCATAAAGGATGGGTGTACATGGTGCCCACAGGAGTCACCCTGCTGTGGGGGACTGAAAGATTTTAATGTTTCTTCTGGGGGCACCAGCCATTCCCTTACCAGACCTTTTGTTAGCTGGGATAACCTGTCGGGATAGAGGACAGGGTAACAACTCCTCCAAATGTAAAACTGACGATTAGAGGGATACTAGTTTCCCTTCATACACAATACTGAGGGATGTCACGAAACTCAACTTTATACTGACTTTCTCACGCCTGACTGTTAGGATTCCAGGAATACTTTTAAGTTTAGTTCTGTATTGAGTCCCTTAGGGGCCAGGCTCCCTAGTTTGTAGAACCCTGTCAAAGTCACCTCTCCAGTTTGAAAGCTTCAAAGCATAGAAGCCCTTAACCTTCAGCCCGGAGGGTTGTCCCTGGTGGCAGGTTCTGAAGTGTTGAGCAAGGGGTGATTTGTCTGTTGGGTCGCTCAAAGATGACAGGTGCTCTCCAATCCGAGTCTTGAGGGCCCGTTTTGTCTTGCCTACATTTTTTCACAGGGACACGTAATCATGTAGAGAACCCGTTCAATTGAACAGTTAATAAACTGGTTGATCTTATAGGTGTTTTTGCCTTCACTGTCGCTGAACTTGTCTGTTTTTTCTACATATCTAAAGATGTGACATCTACCACAGGAAAACATCACTTTTAAAGGGGGCAGGCTGGTGAGTCAGTTCTTCTTCAAAGGCCTTATAAACTCAGATTTAACTAGCTCATCCCCTAGATTCCTAGCCTGCTTGGCAGTTAGTAGTGATCTTGGGCCAACGATGGCTCTGGTTTGTGGAGATCTGGTAAGGATGTGCCAGTGTTTGTTTAGTACCGCTCTCACTTTTTCCCATTGACTTCCAAATGGGGTGATAATCCATATTGGGCCAGTTGTAGCTGTTGACATATCTGCTCTAGTTTGACTTTGTAACAGACTCTTTCTCTGTGTTTGCGATGCTTTCTTCTTAGATTTCTTTAGGATAGCATGCAAATAGTTTTGGGCCCTTCTTTAGAGTCCCATAGCTTCTTTTTTATAATCCTTATCCAGTGAGCAGTTATGTCTTATTCTGAGAAACTGACCCGCTGGAATACCTCGGATGAGCGATTTAGGGTGATGGCTCGTGGCTTCAAGAAGGGTGTTAGCCGCCGTTGGTTTGCGGTATGTATTAGTGACAAGTTGACCTCCTTCAACCCTAATCTGCAAATCCAGAAAGTAAATTTGGTGCGTGTCCGTCACGTAGGTCAGTTTGATATTCCTTGTGTTTTGATTGAGCATTTGTACAAACTCTTCCAGTGATTCAATTGACCCCTTCCACAGTAAGAGTACATCATCGATGTACCTGAGCCAGAGTAGCGCCTTGTCCCGGTACATCGATGAATGATAGACCACTTCCTCCTCCCATAATCCCAAGTGGAGGCAGGCATACGACTTCCTCCTCCCATCGAGGTACCCCGGATTTGTTTGTAATAGCAGCGAGGCCCCACTCGTGGGGTATAGACGTATACAGCGATTCCACATCTATCCCCATGAGTAGGGCCCCTTCTGGCACAACAACATCCTGAATCTTACTTAGCATGTCTCCAGTATCCTTTACATATGAGATCAGATGGTACACTAAATCTTTCAGGAGAGAGTCTAAATAGTTACCCACACATTCAAGGGGACCCTTTATTGCGGACACAATGGGTCTGCCAGGAGGGTCGACCGCAGATTTATGGATTTTTGGTATCACATATATCGTGGGTATGTTGAACTCCTTTACTTTTAAATAGTCAAACTCCCTCTTGGTCAGTAAGTTGGATTCCCAGGCAAGGTAAAGTTTGAAGTTGAGTTCCTTTATGATCTCCGGAAATGGGTTGGTGCTCAGTTTTTCATAGGTGGTATGATCTTTTAATTGGCGCACTATTTCCTTCTCATACTTGTCCGCTGACAACAGTACCACATTGCCCCCTTTGTCACTCTTCTTGATTACAATGTCAGATACATCCTTCAATTCTCTCAGCACATGTCTTTCTTCCATGTTTAAATTATCCGGAGTTCCAAACTCATCACAATTGATCAATTTAAGGTCCTCTTGTATCAGGTCAAGGAAGACCCCTAGCCACTTATTTTTCCTGAAAGCCGGCATCATGGTGGACCTAATAGATAAATTAGAATGTCTCATCCGGGGTTTCATTTCACCTATTTCTTCTTCCATCTCGTCCTCACTTTTGTCCATAAGGGAGATAAGTATGTCTCTAGCTTCTTTTTCTTTGGCTGACAATGTTATTGATTCCTCTCTCTTATCTGATGGATTTGAATGTACCAGCCGTAAATAGACCTTCTTCTTTTTCTAAAGGCCAGACAGTATTTCGACAGGGACCCTCCAATAGAGTTTTAAACATGTAACCCCTAAGTTTATCCATCTCTAATCTGTGGAGACTAACCTGCATGATCAGAAGCAAGTGATTGCAGGGGTGTTCTAGTGGCATTCTCATAAGCAAGTGGAACAACTGCTCGGGCGCCAGACATGTTGAGGGTGATCTTTTAAATAGGCATGGTCCTGCCAGTGATGTTAGGGGTGGAAATGCCACAGGAGAAAACTAGAAGTGTCACTGGCTAAGGGAGAGAGAGAGCCTGGTGGCGCAGGAATGTGGAGAGTAAGTGGCAGTTATAGCACAAAGTGTGTACAATAGGTTAATGATAGGGATGTTGAACACCCCCCAGTTCAGTTCGCACCAGAACTTGCGAACAGGCAAAAAACATACGCACCACATTCGCACCACGAACATGCGAACCCCATTAAAGTCAATGGGACACGAACATGAAAAGTCAAAAGTGCTCATTTTAAAGGCTTATATGCAAGCTATTGCCATAAAAAGTGTATGGGTCCTGCACTAGGGGATATGTATCAAAGCAAAAAAAAGTTTTTAAATCAATCGTTTTTTTAAGGAGCAGTGATTTTAACCGCTTGACCACTGGGCACTTAAACCCCCTTAACAACCAGACCAATTTTCAGCTTTCAGTGCTCTCATGTTTTGAATGACAGTTACTCAGTCATGCAACACTGTATCCATATGAAATGTTTGCCCTTTTTTTCACATAAATAGAGCTTTTTTTTGGTGGTATTTAATCACCGTTGGGTTTTTTATTTTGTGCGCTATAATTAAAAAAGACCGAAAATTTTGTAAAAAAATGCATTTTCTTTGTTTCTGTTATAGAATTTAGCAAATTAGTAATTTTTCTTCATAAATTTTGGCCAAAATTTATACTGCTACATATCTTTGTTAAAAAAAAAAACAAATTAGTGTATATTATTTGGTCTTTGTGAAGGTTATAGAGTCTACAAGCTATGGTGCCAATCATTGAATATTGATCACACCTGATGTACTGACGCCTATCTCATTTCTTGAGACCCTAACAAGCCAGGAAAGCCATAGGCTGCCCCGCAGTGTGATAGCCGATCCCCTCAAAGGACGCCAGGTGGAATATTACTATTCTATCATAATTTTTCAGCCACAATCCCCATAGACCCACAACCAAAGAATAGGGTTCCCCCTTGGCACCCATGGGCCTTGGTGCGGCACCCCCTCGCTCTGGGGTGCATCGGGGGTCCCGATGTCCTGGTGTCCCCACCACTTCCGGGAGCTGCGATGCGTGCTTGGAGCCCCCCCTCCTCCTCTGCCTGTTCGGACGCATGGGGAGGGAGGCGGTGCCTCCGACCACGCATCGACGTCACACTCCACGGCCGGGTCGGCAGCGTCTGGTTGACGCCGCGCTCCGGCAGGTGTGGTTCCACCTGGCGTCCTTTGAGGGGATCGGCTATCACACTGCGGGGCAGCCTATGGCTGCCCGGGTGTTGGTGCCATTTCCTCCGTCCTGGGACGCCCATGTGACGTTGGGGGCGGTCCTGCATCTACACAAAGGAGCCCCTCCTCATTTCCAGCCCTTCCTCACTTCCTGGCACAGCATTTTACTCTCTTCCACGCATTCCCCCTTTTTCCCACGGTAAGTCCCCTTCCCTCTTCCACACACCACCCATCACTTTCTCCCACACGGCCCTCCCTTCCCTTGTCACGGGTCTTTGTCCAGCACTCCCATTACAATACACTATGGTGGTGGAACCCTATTCACCTATTTTCACCTTTTGAGGTTTCCTTTGTGTTTTTCAGCTCCCGGAGTGGTGTGTTTGCCAGGCTCCGGGCCCCTGGTGTCCACATCTGGGTGTGCGGGTGGGCATCCGGGCTAGCGTGATTGTCAGGGTAGGTGCCCTTGTTGTTGTGGTTACTACAATTATTAATTAATTTTTTACGGTTGACCAAATTTTTATAGTTATACAATTCTTGCTTCTACAGATACACATGATATGTCTTTTTGGCTCCTGACGAGTGACACGGGTCACGAAACGCGTAGAGCCCTTCAAGTGATGACTACATTGTATCTATTGCCTATCGCAACTACTCAAAAATAATTTGTACTTGTCATAATTATCCATGTGTAATGTTGTTGAATATGTATTGCTTCAAATGCTGTATTTTGATCAAAATTAAAGTGATCTTTGTTTCAATGCAACTTTCACCGTCCAGCCTCATTTAAAGTCCCAATCTCCTTTCCTTTTAATAGGCAAACAGGGATGGAGGTGCTGTTCCGTACGGGATTCAGACCTCGTTCAAAGCAACTGCCCAATAGCCATCATTTGATTACAGGGCGGTTGTTAACTGGTTAATATTAATGATTAAAGTGAAAAAATAAAAATTAAATATTCCTTTAAATATCATGCCTGGGGGGTCCCCTTGGTATGCCTGTAAAGTTGCGCATCTGTGTGATGTTTAGAACAGTGCCACCACAAAATGACATTTGTAAAGGAAAAATTATTATTTAAAATCACTCGCGGCTGTAATGTATTGCCGGTTCCTGGCAATATAGATAATAATCACTGAAAAAAATTGCGTGGGGGTCCCCCCCAGTCCATACCAGGTCCTTCAGGTCTGGTATGGATTTTAAGGGGAACCCGCGCCAAAATTTAAAAAAAAAAATGCGCGGGGGGTCTCCCCCAAAGTCCGTACCAGGTCCTTCAGGTCTGGTATGGATTTTAAGGGGAAACCTGCATCAATTTTTTTCAAAAAAATGGCGTGGGGGTCCCCCCAAAATCTATACCAGACCCTTATCCTAGCATGCTGCCTGGAAGGGCAGGAGGGGGAGGAGTGAGTTAGGCAATTAGGCGGAAAGTTCTGTAAAACAAAACAAACAAAAAAGTGTCCCCCATTGTAATCCATCATCAAATCATGGTGCTGACGACCTGAAGAAAAAGAAAAAAAGAAACAGCTCCTCCCTAATGAGAGGGCTCCCGCCAACTGCTGTCTTTTGCCGTTTGACACATCTCTTATAAGTGCTAGGATGGGGCCACCCGCTGACATAAGTGGGTGACCACGCCCCCTTCTGACACCATGTGACATCACATGACCTGCCCATTCTGACATCACATGACGTCAGAAGAGGCTTGGTCTTCCACTTACGTCAGTGGGTGGCCCTGCCCTAGCCTTTATAAGAGCTAGTTATATGTAGTGGTGGCGCTAAACTTAAGTATTTATGAGGTCAATTATGTGAAATTCATAAAAAATTATTGTTAAACAGAAAACCGTGCATGTGGTGTTACACAATAAGGGTGAACCATTTGCAATATATATATCTCAGTGAGTCCCAAAGGTTGAAGTCCAATTCATAAATAAATGATTAAATTAAATTAAATTAAATTTAATCATTTATTTATGAATTGGACTTCAACCTTTGGGACTCACTGAGATATATATTGCAAAAGGTTCACCCTTATTATGTAACACCACATGCACGGTTTTCTGTTTAACAATAATTTTTTATGAATTTCACATAATTGACCTCATATATACTTAAGTTTAGCGCCACCACTACATATAACTACGATTTTTTACGATTAAGTTTGGTCGACACAGGTGGCTGCTTACGGTTCTCAACACACAGATCACTTTGAGCTTAGCGCGGTAAAACCCTCCCCCACCTACACTTTATAAGAGCTGTCAAATGGCAAAAGACAGCAGTCGGCAGGAGCCCTCCCATTAGGGAGGAGCTGTTTCATTTTTTTTGCTGCCGTGATTGATGATGGATTACAATGGGGGACACTTTTTTCTTTTTTAATAAAGGAGTTGTCCCTAATAGTCTCCTGTGGTTTTTTCTTTTTTGACACTTTTTTGGTGAATTAGTAGAGGTACAATGTACCCCATACTCATTCAAATGGGGGGGGCGGGATCTGGGAGTCCCCTTATTAAAGGGGGCTTCCAGATTCTGATAAGCCCCCCTGCCTGCAGACCCCCACAACCACTGGCAAGGGTTGTGGGGATGATGCCCTTCTCTCCATCAACATGGGGACAAGGTGCTTTGGGAGGGACCCCAAAGCACCCTCCCCATGTTGGGGGCATGTGGCCTGGTACCGTTCAGAGGGGGGGCACTCACTCATCCCCCCTCCTGCCCTGCCAGGCTGTATGCTTGGATAAGGGTCTGGTATGGATTTTGGGGGACCCCTACCCCATTTTTAAAAAAAAGTTGGCACGGGTCCTCCTTAAAATTTTTTGGGGGGACTATATACAGTGCATGCAATTGGCTCTTGGGGGGGACCCTAAGCCAATTGCATGCACTGTATATAGTCTACACTGAATGGTGCGTGTGTATATATATCTATATCTATATATATATATATTTTTTTTTTCTTACACTGCCTGTACTGACTCTATATACTCTATCTACACTGTATTCTACACTGCCTACATGCCTATACGGCTGCTGTGTAAGAGGCCTTATATAGTGTGGGGCGTGGACTGAGCCATGATTGGCCAAAGGCACCCAGCAGAGCATGCTGAAATTGGCCAAAGTGGGCATCATTTCCCCTAGATCGCCCAGTAAAATGTGTTGCTCGGCGAACGGGCAAACACTCATTTTTTGAATCGAACATTGGGCCCATCCTTAGTTAAGGACAATGGATTGAAAAGGAAAATTACTTCTGCGCTACTATGAATGGGGATTTGGGATAAGTGGTAGCTGCTTAACACTAACAACCCACACCCACATAAAAAGAAAAAAAGTTCAGTAATGAAGCACTACCTATATCCTGATATTGATCCATAATCCTGGCACTAAAATGCTGCTTTTTGGAATACACAGTATGGCAGCTAGTTGCTCTGAAACAATAAAGTGAATAGTGCTAAAAACTCAAATGCAATATAACGTGACTACACTAATAAAATACATAAGCTCATTGATTCATAGTGTCATTGATTCATAATGTGCATATAAAACACATCCATACACCATAAAGTGCCTGGTGCTTAACCAGCCCTGGAAGGATTTCCAGCTTTAGGACCGGAGCACTTTTTTCAATTTGGTACTGTGCTGCTTCAACTGGTAATTGCGCGGTCATGTAAATGCAGTACTCAAACAAAATTTTCGTCCTTTTTTTCCCACAATCAGAGCTTTCTTTTGGTGGTATTTGTTCATCACTGCACTTTTTATTTTTTGCGATATAAACAAAAAAAAAGAACGGAAATTTTGAAAAAAGATATTTTCAACTTTATGTTATTACAAAAATACAATAAACTAAATTTTAGTCATAAATTTTTGTCAAAATGCATTCAGCCACATGTCTCTGGTAAAAAAAAGTAAATTAGCGTATATTTATTGCTTTGCGCAAAAGTTATAGCGTCTACAAATTAGGATACATTTTCTGGAATTTACGCAGCTTTTATTTTATGACTGACTATCTAATTTCCTGAGGAGCTAAAATGGAGGAACAGTACAAACCCCCTCCACCCAATGACCCCATTTTGGAAGGTAGACACCCCAACGAATTTGCTGAGAGGCATGTTGAGCACACTGAATTAAAAAATGACGAAAAAAAAAAAAATTACACAATTATTACTGAAATTATATATTGCTCACACATGCCATGGGTACATGTGGAATTACACCCCAAAATACATTCTGCTTCTTCTCCTGAGTATGGGGATACCCCACATGTGAGAATTTTTGGGAGCCTATCGGCGTACGGGAGCACAAAAACCAATCACCGACTTCAGGCTTTCTAAGGGCAAAAATGTATGCTTTCATCCCATACTACCTATCTCAGTTTTGGAGGCCATGAAATGCCCAGATAGCACAACACCCCCCCCCCCATGACCCCATTTTGGACAGTAGACACCCCAAGCTATTTGCTGAGAGGCATGTTGAGTCCATGGAATATTTTATATTTTGCCACAAGTTTCGGGAAATTACAATTTTTTTTTCCACACATGTCACTAAATGATATGTTGCTTGAACATGCCATGGGTATATGTGAAATTACACCCCAAAATACATTTTGCTGCTTCTTCTGAATACGGGGATACCACATATGTGAGACTTTCTGGCAGTCTAGTTGCGCACGGGACCCCAAAAACCAATCACCGCCTTCAGGCTTTCTAAGTGCGTAAAAAGGTTTTTACTTCTCACTCCCAGTCACAGTTTTGGAGGCCATGTAATGCCCAGATAGCAGAAACCCCCCCCCCCAAATGACCCCATTTTGGAAAGTAGACACTCCAAACTATTTGCTGAGAAGTATTTTGAGTATTTTACAGATCTCACATTTTGTCACAACGTTTTGAAATTTGAAAAAAGTAAAAGAAAAAAAAATCTGTTTATTTCTTCATTTTCCAAAACAAATGAGAGCTGCAAAATACGCACCATGCCTCTTAGCAAATACCTTGGGGTGTCTACTTTTCAAAACGGAGTAATTTGGGGGGGTTTTGTGCTACCTTGACATTTCAGGGCCTCCAAAAACTTGATAGGTACTGAAGAGTAAAATCACCATTTTATGCCCTTAGAAAGCCTGAAGGCGGGGATTGGTTTTCGGGGTCCCGTACGCGGATAGACTCCCAAAAAGTCACACATGGGGTATCCCCATACTCAGGAGAAGCAGCAGAATGTATTTTGGGGGTGTAATTCCACATATACCCATGGCATGTGTGAGCAATATATCATTTCAGTGACAACTTTGTGTAAAAAAAAAAATGTAATTTCCCGGAAACTGCGCCTTTTTTAATCTCAATGTCACTTAATTGTTCCATGGATTTTCTGTATGCTGGCTACATAGTGTTATTACTTTATGTTTTTCATTAAAGTTTTTTAACCTCACAACAGAGGCTCTTTTACACTATGTGGAGCTTTTTTTCTTTCCATATCAAATTTATTTCACTTTGGGGTTTTTGGACCCCCACTGATGTTTGACGTGGATTTCGTACCGGATTGAGGGAACCATAGCGAGTGATCAAGCTATAGGACGATAGGACCATTCCAAGTACACCAAGCCGCATAGGGACCTGTCCATCACCACAAGGGATGCCCTAAAGCTCTTGGAGGTACCCAGAATTGTGTGACGATCTCGATGACCATCCAGATGTCCGGATCCCCATGTATATATATTCTGGCTTGAAAATATCCGTCATCTGGTAAGCCTTTTATCTAGCAGGGGACGGATTGTCATAGGATCCTATCATTTCCTCTTGTTTACACTTCATTGCATCTCTTCTGCATCTGAACTTGTTCACACTGATGAACTTTATGCTGTGATAGTTACTCACTTCCTCATACCATTTTTATTTGATAACTATTGCCTGATCTCCGACCTGTGTATTTAGTGGGACATATCATTTGATCCTCTGGAGATCTCGGGACATTTAATTTGTTGTTTATAAGTGGTTTATGTACCATTGAGAAGTTTTTATTGATAGTGTGGCACTGTAAGGTGCTCTCTACACTACATATATTTTAGTATTGCTTAATGTATTATTCATTACACTATTAGTTTATTTATACTTATGAAACACCTAAGTTTAGCGCCATACCTTTTGGTTCATTAATTGTGTATTTACGATAGGTTTGGTCGTTGTGTGGCCACTTACAAAACCCCTTTGGCTTAGCCCGGTACCCCCTCATCTTTACATTATGCCTCTCAGAAAATAGCTTGGGGTGTCTACTTTCCAAAATGGTGTCATTTGGGGGGGGGGGGTTTGAACTGTCCTGGTATTTTATGCCCAACATCATATATTTTTTAGAGCAGAGGCCCTACAAATTAAAATAGTGGTTGCTACAATTTTTTTTTCAGAAAGTATTTGCGCTGCAATTTTTCAAAAACGCAATTTTTGGGGAAAAAAAACACTTTTTTGAATTTTAATGCACAAAAACACACTATTTTGCCCAAATTTTGGTGAAATATAAAAGTTGATCTCATGCCCAGTTCATAGACACTAAACATGACATGCTTTAAAAATGACACACACCCGCGAAGCGGCGACAAACTATATACTGCTCGAATTAGTGCCCTCGATCTGACATTCGCGTTGATACCTCACATGCATGGTGAAATTGTTGTTTACTTACGACACAAGACTGACTCTTGCGTCCACCTTTGCGAGTGTATGGGGGGGCAGGGGTGCATTTTTTTTTTAATTATTCATTTTGCTTTTTATTTTATTTTTACACTGTCCCTTTCATCTTTTTTTATCATTTATATTTTTATCACAGGGATTTTAAATATCCCCTATGATAAAAATAGGTATTGTCGCATATATATTTTTTTTTAATTTGTAGTCTACTAAACTCTAGATCTTTCCCCAGCCCTTAAAGAATCTGACCACACCAAAATCGGTGTGATAAGATGCTTCCCCAATTTCCTAATGGCACTGTTTATATCTGGCGAAACCGAAGTCACAAAATGCTCATAGTCTCCGGTTTCTTAGGCCATGGAGATGATTGGAGCCATTCTAGTCTTCAATGGGACAGGAGAGCCCGAGAAGACCAGCAATACACTAGTACGTTGCTAGTCTTTGCTGGGCATAGATTGTAATGTTCTTTTTTTTCATGCAGCCTGTGGGTTAAATGAAACAAAAGAATCAATCGGTGGGTATGTCCACCATTAGTAAAAACCTCCCTTCATCCTCCCACTTCTAATGGTGGGCATAGTCCCTTTTAAAAAAAATATACCGGAGAATAGAGGCAATCCGCCCCAATTTCCACCCACTGCCCCTATGGTCCAGTATATTTGCTCTTTATTTAATTGTGGTAGTGAAATCACCGCCAACAGCGCTGGAGTCGATGCTTTATGAATGGTGGGAGCAAACGCTTTTGCTGTCACCATTAATAAATCAGTGCTGCAGCTGAATGGCGTACCTGAAAAGGAATAAACAATTAATAAAACACAGTAACATAAAAAATTACATACCTGCTAAGAAGAAAAAAAATTATAAAACACATTAACAATAAAACATTACAGGTAAGCAGTAACAAAAAAATTACATGCCTGCAAAGAAAACATGGTAAAAACAGTAACAAAAAGGTATGCATAAAAAATATTAACAATAGAGAGAAAACAGAGAGAGATTAGAGAGAAAACAAGAGAGAGAGAAAAAAGAAATGTACAAATGTTTTTGTTTTTTTTATTTATTTTATTTTGTTTTTTTTAAACTTTTTTATTGTTTAAAATTTTTTTTTTTGGTACGCCTTTTTATTTTGCAACAAAAAATTGGTTCCAGTTTTGGGTCTTTCAAAATGCACTGGCATCTTTGGAGACCCTATGTACGTGTGCCTATCGCTGTGTCTGCTGCACCCTACGCCAGTGGCAGCTGGTGAAGTTTTAAGATGGTGGGGCGCAAGACCCCGCCATTCCTTTTTGCCCCTCCCACTTCTTAGAAGCCACACCCCTTATAGGCTCCACCCACTCTGTACACAATGTACAGTATAACTCAGCTGTCAGTCTTAATTCTCAATAAAATATTGCTGGCTCATTCATCCATTAAATCCCAAAGGTAAAGAACTACATGAGCTGTGAGGTCTGCACAGGAACCCAGCACAGACTGGTATTATGTGGGTTTTATGTAGCTCCATCCTAATTCCTTATTTTATAGTAGGAACGCTGGAAATCCTCCACTAACCCCTGACACATGGTGAGCCATAGAAATGTCCCTGTTTTTTTGAACTGACAGCTTCCCTAACATAAATCTGCATTATCTGTCAAAAAAAGTTCAAAATGTAATTATAAAATCAGGTGATTTAAGATGCCATTCATTGAAAAGTAGTTATTTTAGAGAAATTGTCATGACTATACATTCCTCTTGTCCTGTTGTTTGATGCTGAGATACACAGAGGCTGAGCACAGGCAGCTTCAACCAACACAGCAACAACTCCATTCCTGGTGACTTGTTGGTCCCTGCATTGGAAGTCATGAATAGAGTTGAGCGAACCTCTGGAAGTTAGGGTTCTGCTGGTCCGTCCGAACTTCGGGACAAAGTCCGGGTCCGGGTCCGGACGGAACCCGAACGATCGCACGGACAACGAACCCCATTGAAATCAATGGGGACCCGAGCTTTTAGGCACAAAAATGGCTGTAACAAAGTCCTGAAAAGCCCTAGAGGGCTGCAAAAGGAAGTAAAATGAGGGTAAGGGTAGGGCAAGTGCCCTACAAAAAATGGGGACAGGGAAATAACTTTAAATATTTAAAAAAAAAGAAAAACATAAAAAAAGCAAAAATGGAGGTGAATGTGGATCATCTTCAAACTGTGTCTGAAAAGTATTAATTAACGGTAGAAGCCATATAACTGTTCTAAAATCATCTTCAAACTAGAGATCAAACTTCTACTAAAATCTTGTCAATATACCGAAGATGGCAATTAATTATGAAAAGTCTGTGTCAAAC
>BLSH010233518.1:16354-27053 GCA_018402905.1 Glandirana rugosa | reverse complement strand
ACGTATGGGCCTCCACTTTGGAACGTATGAAAACCTCCCACCATCAACTCCAATACCATAAATTTGGCAACAAGGCAGGGAAACTGCTTTCCAAACTCTGCAAGGGACCCCATCGACCCACACACATCACATCATTAAAAACTCCCGAGGGCGTATTAGCCACGTCCCCCCATGACCTAGTAAACATCTTAGAAAAATTTTATACCAAATTATATGCCAATGTCCCCATAGATGAGGAGGCGGCAACTAAGTGGCTAAATGACACTGCTTTGCCCCAAGTAGACCCAGCCAGCTTACAAGCACTTAATGCCCCTATCTCTCTAAACGAAATCCTAGGGACGATCAGAAACTTAACAAATGGCAAGGCTCCGGGACCAGACGGACTCTCCCCTGAGTTCTTCAAAATCACCAAAGATTTGATTGCCCCTGTGTTGTTGAAGGTATACAATGGGATATGGGAAGGAGGTCCCTATCTCCCAACAGGACACCAGGCCCACATCAAGCTCATAGCCAAGAAGGGTAAAGACCCGACTGACCCAGCATTGTATTGACCGATCTCCCTGTTGAATGTCGATTCCAAAATTCTATCTAAAATTATATCCTCTCGCCTTGCCAACATCATGCCCTCAATTATATTCACAGCTCAAGTGGGCTTCACTAAAGGGAGATCTGCAGCCTCCAATATTAGAAAGGTATTAGCAGCCCTGGAATACGCTAAGCTTCGGGATGCTCAAGACCTCGCAATTATTACATTGGATGCCAAGAAAGCCTTCGACAACGTTAGTTTTGTATGGCTTTCTCTAGTAATGCAAAGGTTTGGCCTTACTGGGCAAAGAGGACATCTGGTCCAGAGCATCTACTCCGCACCAACGGCCAGGGTGGTGGCAGCGGGCCTCCAGTCGAGTCCCATTGCCCTACACAGGGGGACGAGACGGGTACCTGCTGTCCCCACTTCTATTCAATTTGGCTATTGAACCCCTCTCGCATTATCTGAATACGACCGCACCGCTGCATGGCATCCCCTTCAGCAAAGAGAAGCTTAGAGTCACCCTCTTTGCGGACGACATACTCATATTCACCTCCTCACCACATGCTGATATACAATGCATTCAATCCACCTTCACCACTTTCCGTGACTGCTCGGGTCTTAAAATAAATTTCAATAAAAGCGAGGTGCTACCCCTGGGATCCATTCACTGCAGGCCCTGGTTCACCTCCTCTCCATTTCCAGTAAATCATACCGCCATTACTTATCTGGGCATCAGGATTGGGAGAGAGCCATCATCCCTCTACTCACTAAATTACCCCCCGCTAATCTCCAAAATTATAGGCGAATTGGAGACCTGGACTAGCCTCCCCCTTTCGCTCTTTGGGAGTTGCGCTTTATTTAAGATGATTAGCTTTGCCCGACTTCTATATCCACTACAAACCCTGCCAGTGTTGCTAAAGCACAAGGATGTACAAAAAATTAACAGGGCAGCTACGGCCTTTATCTGGTGCAATGGGAAACCAAGAGTAGCTCTGGCTAAGCTGTGTCTCCCGAAGGGCGAGGGGGGAATAGGCTTCCCTAACATCAGAGTGTACAACCTCTCCTGCCTACTCAGGGTAGGGTTGGACTGGATTCTCCATGCCTCCAAATACACTAATTATGAGCTAGAGTCAGCTATAATTCACCCTTATAGTTTGGCAGCATTACTACATAGTTCGCTGAAAGTATTGCCGGACCATATTAAGCAAAACCTGCTCTTCAGGGACACCCTAATCGCCTGTAGAGAATCCAGGAAAAAGCTTGGCCTCTCTCCTTATGTTTCCAACTATTTACCCATACAGGGCAACCCCATGTTTTGCCAGGGCTCCAACATGAGCTCTTCTCCAAATGGAGAGACAAGGGTTTGGTCAACGTTATATCACTGTTTCAACCGGATACGTGCATCCTCAAACCACTCCACGAAATTGCTGTTGCCTTCCAATGGACCCAATGGACCCAAAACCACTTTCTACAAGTCTCCCAGATAGCGGCTTTCATCAACAAAACCTGCCCTCACAAGGAAGGATTCCATCACTCCTTCCTGGACAGACTTGTAGAGGACCGCACGTATGCCATTTCGGACCTGTACCATCCACTGAACTCTGCCTTTACAAAAACCCTGCATCAAAGCTCTGTGAAGTCCTGGCTGAAAGACCTACCGGCAAATACCACGGTAGACAACATCCTAGAAGGATAAAATTATGTTTGCAAACTGGTCACCAACGAGGTCTGGAGAGAGACTCAGTTTAAGTTAATGCACAGAGCATACCTTCCCTTCTCAGCCAAAGACCCCATGGTGTTCTGCAGCAAAGCCCATGCTCTTTCACAGACTCTGGCTTTGCCCCCCTATTACGGACTTCTGGGCACAGCTGCTGTCCTTCATACACGGAGTTACCGACTGCCAAATAGACAACAATCCGGTCCCCATCCTTTTCGGAGACCCCACTTCACTCTCTATGTCAACAGGACCCTCTTCTCCAAGCCTACGAGCACACCGTCAATGGATCCTGTTAACACTGCTGATAGCTCGTAGGAATATCCTCCAGCACTAGATCTCCCCCTACCCTCCAACTCTGTTAGAAACTAAACGAAATCTCAAAACTCTACTGTGCCATGAACTCCTAGTTTACTCACCACAAAAGGATTGGCCGTCTGAGAAACTTAATAGAAGGTGGTCATCTTTTATTGAAAGATGTTTAACTCACGCGGAACAATTAGCCTTATCTTCCCCTGGTGCCTTCAGGCAAAGTGGCTACTTATCAAACACCTCCTCTACCATCGACTGACTCTACTGGGTCAGTATTCAACCCCTCTGAAGCAAAGATGTTCCCACACCTTGAACTATGGGATAAGTTCCCACTTCACTACAATTAGGTATACTGAGAGGAAACCTGATGCTGCTTCTTTTGAATGCACTAGAGAACTAGGCTCCTTTTTTTTTTTTTTCATGACCCCGGGGATGTCTGCGAGGGGAGGCTGTCAGGGCCCTCTCTCCCGGACAACCCCTCCTTCCCCCCACTTTGTTATCCTGTAAAATTCAATAAAATGTGTTTGAAAAAAAAACAAAAATCTTTTTTTTTGCTATAAAATTACTTAGAACTCATAAATAGAGTTGATCGAACCTCTGAAAGTTTGGGTTCTGCAGGTTCAGCCGAACTTCGGGAAAAAGTCCGGGTTCGGGACCGGACTTGACCCGAACTTTGTCCCGGACCCCGAAACCCATTGAAATCAATGGGGACCCGAACTTTTAGGCACAAAAATGGCTGTAACAAAGTCCTGGCAAGTCCAAGAGGTCTGCAAAAGGAAGGAGAATGGGGGTAAGAGTTGGACAAGTGCCCTACAAAGAAATGGGGATAGGGAAATAACTTAAAATAATTTTTAAGCTAAAATCACATCAAAAATGGAGGTGGATGTGAAGTTGGACGTTGAGGAGGCGGTGAAAGTGGCGGTGGAGGAGGAGGAGGTAGCCAACACTGTTTTTTTTTATTTTTGTGCAAGAAATGCACCGCTGGCCGCAAATGTAGTTTTTAGAATTTTTTTTTTAAACCAGCAATGTAGATGCACTTTTTTTTTTTTTAATGAGATTTTATTGAAGAATATTAATGATGATTACAGGGTATCAACAGTAGATCTCAGGAGAAGCACAAACTCCTGATATCTTGAAACATTTGTTTGGATAAACCAAGTGCAGTATAGCAACATATAAAGATAAGTAACTTATGAACTGGATGGATCTCCTGCTGGGAAGGGGAAGAGGGGGAACCGAGTAGGGGAGAGAAAGATAAAAAAGGTGGGGGGGTAAGGGGTGGAGGCGCCTTCACAGATCTTGATAAAGTTCGTACAGTTAAGTCTTTAGTCTTGTCAGGGATTATTTTGGAAATAGGTAAACAGGTTGAAGGAGGAGTTCAATGTATCGTGAAGATGGGTGAAGCCCAAAAAGGTTTTCCAGTGCTGGTAAAAGCGGTTTTTGGCAGATGGAAGGTTGAAATCTGTTGATTTTTTCCTTGTGGAGCTGAGTTGTCAGCTCTTGTTTTACTTGAGTTATATTCGGGCTTGATGGGGAGGTCCAATTTTTTAGGATTATTCTCCTAGCAGTGAAGAGGCACATTAGGATCCATTCCTTGTTTTGGAGAGTCTGACCGGGTGACCACATCTGTAGCTGTTTGTCCCAATACCCAAAGATCAGAAGGAGGGGGTCCTTGGGTAATTGAAGCAGGGTGATGTTGTGAATGAAGGATATGCTTCTTTCCCAAAAGGCTGAGATATATGAACATGACCAAAAAAGATGTGTAAGAGACGGTCTTGGTTGGCTGCAGAGTGGACAGGACATAGAAGAAGCATTTTGTTTGTCCATGAGGAATGGGATGTGTGCTCGATGCATTATCTTCAGTTGTGTCTTCCTCCATTGCTCACAAAGAGTCAGTTGCAGGGTTTTGTTGTATCCCTGTAGGATTTTGTCCAAGAGGTCGGTGTCGGCAAAGTCTTTTCCCCATTTCCTAGCAGAGGAAGCAGAGAAAGGAGGTGTAGTCTCGGCAAGTAAAGGTTTGTATATCTCGGAGATGCTGTAGTCCAGAAAAGTGTCAATGATGGAGGACTGGAATCTCTTAGATTCGTCTCTGTATGAGGTACGGATCAAATGTGCACATTGCCAAAAGTTAAAAAGATGTTTTTGTGGAAGGGAGTATCTCCGTGCTATGACTGAGAAAGGAAGCAGATCTCCAGTGACTGGGTTGAAAAGAGAGAAGTTTGTCAATCCGCGGTTGTGCCACAGAGTAAACGCCTGGTGATGAGTTCCTGGGGGGAGGTTTGGGTTTCCCTGGATCGGGAGGTGTTTGGAGATGTACAGAGGGAGCTTAAGTATTTTCTGAACTTCTCTCCAAGCTATAGCCGTATCACGTAGTAACAGATTGCAATGAAGATCCGGAGGGAGCGATTTCCAAGGCGAATAAAGAAGGGCCTTCAGTGAGAAAGGATGTGTCATTGCTGATTCTAGAGAAGAGTTTGCGTATCTAGATGCATTTTTAGTCCAATCCAGCCCTATTCGTAGTAGACATGCTAAATTGTACAATCTTATATTGGGCAAGCAGGTGCCACCTTCGCGCCTGGGGAGATATACCTTAGCCAATGCTATTCAAGGCCTTTTGCGTTGCCAGAGGAATTTGGTAATGTTTTTGTTGAGGATCTGAACATCTTTATGCTTAAGCAGCAGGGGGATCGTTTGCAATGGATAGAGCAATCATGCAAAACTGACCATTTTAAATAAGTGGCATCACCCCAGTAGCGAAAGCGGCACGTCCATCCAGTTCTCCAATTCCTGTGAGATTTTATGGAACAGCGGTGGAAAGTTCAGAGTGTACAGAGAGGAGGGTGAGTTGCCAATCCTTATGCCCAGGTAGGTAATGGGTGACTTGGAGTTCCAGGGGCGGTGGGTGTTGGGGCCTATGGGAAGTATTTCACTTTTACTGTAATTTATGTGTAGGCCGGAGTAAAGTTTAAAGTCGTTGAAAATTTGTGTGATGGTGAACATATCTTTGGCAG
This sequence comes from Glandirana rugosa, assembly GCA_018402905.1. Lineage (NCBI taxonomy): Eukaryota > Metazoa > Chordata > Amphibia > Anura > Ranidae > Glandirana > Glandirana rugosa. The sequence goes on along the minus strand of BLSH010233518.1, from coordinate 21,487 downwards.
GCCAGCTGAAAATATGAGGACATCGTCCGCGAAGAATGCTGAGCGCAATTCGTGGTCTCCTATTTGGATGCCATTTAGTGGAGCATTTGTGTTTAAATATTTGGAAAGTGGTTCTATTGCCAGGTTGAATAAAATCGGCGACAGGGGGCACCCCTGTCTTGTGCCCTTAAAAAGTTTAAATTCCTCTGAAAGCAGGCCCGCCACCACCAACCTGGCCAAAGGAGAGGAGGACCGAACGAAATGTACAAACGGGCCAGAGAAACTCATCAGTTTCAGGACCAAAAAAAGCCACTCAAAATTGACGTTGTCAAAGGCTTTCTCCACGTCCAGGGTGATGATGGCGTAGTCCCCTCCTTGTGTTTGTTTGCATGGTCTAGAATCATTAGAACTTTCCGGATGTTCGGGGAAGCAGTCCTGCCCCTAACAAACCCCGAATGTGCGGGGTGTATCAAGAGCGGGAGGACGGAAGCCAATCTTGTGGCTATTATTTTGGAAAGAATTTTTACATCCAGGTTTAAAAGTGAAATGGGGCGATATGAACCAGGTTCTAGGGGTCCTTTCCCTTTTTAAAGATCAGTTTTATAATTGCTTGGTTACCCGAGGGCAGGTAGGGGCCTTCTTTCCAGATGCTATTGTAACCCTCCAATAGAGTAGGTTCCACACAGTAGGTGCACATTGCGCACGGTTTTAAAGGATTCCCCCGTAAACCCATCTTGTCCCGGGGCTTTGTTGGGAGCTAAATGGTTGATGGCAGATGAGATTTCTGAGCTAGAAATAGGGGCATTGAGCATTTAAAGACCTGAGGGAGAGATTGAGGGGAGGGTTAGCTTGTCGAGGAAGCTCTCGGCCAGGGCACTATCCGTGTGATCAGGGGTGTACAAATTTGCGTAAAAGTTTTTCATAACTTGGCTAATTCCCGTGGGGGTATTTTTAAGGTTGCCAGTGGAATCTCTAAGGGAGGTGATGTGTGTAGGGGTATAGGGTCCCCTGGTTAATCTGGCCAGAAGTTTGCCTGATTTGTTACCAAATTTGTAAAATTGGGCCTCTTGCAGTGAACGTTTGGTTGTCTCCAATGACTCCGCCCAAGAATCAAAATCAGATTTGGCAGATTTCCATTCCGCCCTATTATGGGGGGAGTCATTGGGGGATAGGTTTCTTTGGGCTAGTTTTAATTGTGAGCTGGCCATTCTGAATTTAGACAAGGAATGTTTTCATTTTCCCTTTGAGGAAGGCCTTACCTGCGTCCCAAAATAGATTTGGGTTGTCTGTGTGGGGTGAATTGGCTGCAGCGTATTCCGACCAGGCTAATTGTATGTATTGCTGGAAGTCAGAGTTGTTGTGGAGGTATTGGGGGAAGTGCCATATGCGGGGATTTGGCTGTGACAAAGAGTCCTGAAAGGAGATGGAAACTGGGGTGTGGTCCGAGATTCCAATCTCGTGGATCTCCGCCTCCCTAACCATTTGAAAACATTATGTGGATTGAAGTAGAAAGTAAACTCCTTGTCTAAGGGGAGTAGGAAACGCCAAAGGTCAGTCATGTGTAAGGATTCCATGGTGGATGCTAAAAGTGTTGGTTCCAGGTTATTGGGGTTGCGGTTGGACCTCTTAGGGCATGATCTATCGTCTACTATGTGGAAGATAAAATTGAAATCACTGCCCACTCTATGGGGAGTGTGAGGTGATTTCATCAGACTGGTAGTCAGATCCTGAAAGAAAGGGGACCCAGGGGAATTTGGGGTATAGACATTAGAGATCAGAAGATCTTTGCCAGACAAACAAACATGAACCGTCAATATGCGTCCTTGCATGTCTGAGTTTGAGTATTTCACAAGGGAGGTTTTTATGTATTAGTATGACAACCCCAGCCTTTAGGCTGATTGCGTCGGACCCTATCACTGTTCCCACCCAAAGTTTTTTCAGGTGGTGTAGGTCAGATTGCTCCAAATGTGTCTCCTGTAGGAGTGCTATATCAGTTCCTAATCTTTTCAGGTGCCTCAAGATCTTCATGCGTTTAATGGGGGACCTAAGACCTTTTACATTCCAAGAAACACATCTCATGTGAGGGATGGATTAAAAGTGTTTGAGGCAGGGTATGGAGGTGAGGGGTTGTAGCCCAATGTGAATATAAGGAGAAGAGGAGAAGAGCGCTGTGATTTAAGCCTGTAGAGTTCATAGAGATGTCTACTGGTGTGCAGGTTAAAAGGTTGGGGAGTGAAAGGGGGATAGAAGGGGGGGTCTGTAGTGTATTTTAAAACTACACAAGTGGACATATATAACAAACATAGCAAATCATACCTGAACTTCGCTTTTTTCCGCATGGGCTCGCAGACAGTGATTGCTCCCTGCCACCGGCCATACGGCAAATTTGAGACATAGCCCATGTGAAGCCTGGCAGCCATAAGTAAAGCGGCTTGAGATGTCAGAATGCGGGTGGTGAGCATGGACTGGCTATTGTAGAGCCCGTGTGGAGAAAGACAAAAGGATAACATTAAAGTAGTAGCAAATGTTCAAAAATAATAACAGAGCATACCAAGTCATGCCCCTCATAGAGACAGGCAGGGGAGCCTTGAGGGAGTTCCTGAAGGCACATTTTGGGTGTTAGCGCCCTCAAACGAATGAACCTGTGGGAACTGGAGAAGAACAAAAGAAAGTTGTGTAAAGGCAATTCAAGTCAGTGGAGTTCCCCCACTTGGAGGGATTCGGATGGTTTAAGGCGTTTGACTGAGTCCCTCCTAGGGCTACGTTGGTCGAGAGATCTGGGTATTGGGGGCGCCTTATGTGGTATGTTGCAGTGCTGTTCAGTATTGGTGGACCGAAGGAATTTTTCCACTTCTTGGGGGTCATGGAAGGTGAGTTGCTCTCCGCTAGGGGATCTGAGCCTGAGAATAGCTGGGAAAGCCAAGGTGAATTTCATCTGACGCTGGTGCAAGATTGTGCATACTTGTTGAAATGCTTTTCTTTTTTGTGAGACTTCAAGGGAATAGTCAGCAAAGATTAAGATTTTTACGCTGTCAATCAGGAGTGACTTTGTTTGTCTATATTTCTGCATTATATCAGGTTTGTCTGCATAGTTCAGATATTTGGCAATGATGGTCCGGGGTGCCGTGTGATCAGATTGCATGCTCCCTATGCGGTGAGCTCTTTCCACCATGCAGGGCCTAGGTAGTTTCAAGCAGAACTCCATTAGGGTTGAAGGCTGGAGGGATTCAGGCACCCCCACAAAGCGTAGGTTACTCCTTCTCGACCTATTCTCAAGGTCATCAAGTTTCTGAAGGACATATTGATTAGTTTTGGTTTGGGCTTGTTCAGTTGCCTGAGTCTAGTATAGTTCATCTTCGATGCTAGCTATTCTATTTTCCGCCTCGTTTATGCGGGCCTTCTTTTCCCCCAGCTCTTTTTTAATTAGGAGCATCCCTGCGCTGACCGCCTTTTCTACAGTCGCTGAAATTGTGGGTGCAAAGATTCATAGCTACAGCTTGGGCAATCTTTTCATGGGAGCCATAGTCACCCGTGTGAGAGGAAGGGGGTGGATGGATTGCTCACCTCCATTGCCGTTGCCGCCGCATCCGGCGCGATCGTCATGTAGGCCGCATCCCCGGCCTCAATTTGCGGTGGGGCCGGCTATACACGTGGGCCGCCTTTACCGAGGTACCGCTCCATCGCTGAGCGGTGAGGAGGTGTCGGTGGTGCTGTCCGGGCAGCTATAGATGCCTGATGGTGTCCTGGGCTGGCTTTATAGGCAGATATTCGGCCGTGGAGCGGGAGCTAATGTGGAGTGCTGCTACTCCATGCAGCGCCGGAACCGGAAGATGAGATGCACTTTTTAATTTTGTGCGAGAAACAATAATCTGTCCCTTACAGCAACAGCAGGGACCTCTCCCTATAGAACTAGGAGATGATTTTAGAACAATAATCTGTCCCTCTAAGCAAGAGATGGAAGAAACTTTCCCTATAGAACTTGGAGATGATTTTAGAACAATAATATGGCTCTCTATGCGGCTGGAAGAAACATTCCCTATAGAACTTGGAGATGATTTTAGAACAATAATTGTCCCTCTAAACAACAGCTGGAACCTTTCCCTATAGAACTTGGAGATAATTTTAGAACAATAATCTTTCCCTTAAAGAAACAGCTGGAACCTTTCCCTATAGAACTTGGAGATGATTTTAGAACAATAATCTTTCCCTTAAAACAACAGACTCTATCTAGTCCAGTCAGATTGTTCTGTGCAGCAGGATGAGGTCTGCAATCTGTCCCTCAAAGCAGCAGTACTAGTATCTCTACCTAGTCCACAATCAGATTGTTCAGTAATGCAGGATGAGATGTTCTATAATATCTGCAATCTGTCCCTCACAGAGCCAGCAGCATCCTCTCCCTAAACTATCCTGAGAGCATATAACATGCAGCACGGTGACTCCAGCCCCATATAGAGGCTGTGTCACATGATGCACTGGCCAATCACAGTCATGCCATTAGTAGGCATGGCTGTGATGGCTTCTAAGAAGAGTTGATCGAACCTCTGGAAGTTCGGGTTCTGCAGGTTCGGCCGAACTTCCGGACAAAGTACGGGTTTGGGACCGGATTTGACCCGAACTTTGTCCCGGACCCCGAACCCCATTGAAATCAATGGGGACCCAAACTTTTAGGCACAAAAATGGCTGTAACAAAGTTCTGGCAAGTCCTAGAGGTCTGCAAAAGGAAGGAAAATGGGGGTAAGAGTCGGACAATTGCCCTACAAAGAAATGGGGATAGGGAAATAACTTAAAATATTTTTTAAGCTAAAATCACATAAAAAAATCAAAAATGGAGGTGGATGTGGAGTTGGAGGTTGAGGAGGCGGTCGGCGTATCTCTCGGTATAATAACAAGATTTTAGTAGAGGTTCAAGATATTCCTTTCAAAGAAGGTCGGCGTAACTCTCGGTATAATAACAAGATTTTAGTTAGATTCGTTGTCGACCTTGGAAAGGGATATCTTGAACCTCTACTAAAATTTAGTAGTAAAGAACGTGTTTTTATTATTTTTGTCACAACCGATGGAGGAGGAGGAGGTGGCGGTGAAAGTGGCGGAGGAGTTGGAGGTTGAGGTGTAGGTGGAGGTAAAAACTAAAAAAATACACTAAAATCGAATTTT
>BLSH010233517.1:10035-33127 GCA_018402905.1 Glandirana rugosa | reverse complement strand
CCCTCAGACTTGGGGGGGTTTCGTCTCATTACAAACACTTTTTTCCCCCGAAATGTGAGCAGGGGCAGGCCAGACATTAACAGTTACCTGTCCTTGTTTCGTTGGAGGACACAGCTAGGTCGGTGACAGTACGAAGGAGGAGAGAGGAAAGAGGTCCACCGATGTGGAGGCTGGATCGACACAGGAGGTTGCTTTGTTCCTGTCCATTGACAATTACAGACCGGACGGGGACGAGTGTAAAGCCCCCTTTTTTCACAAACATTACTCTGCTTTGGGGGGGTTCAGACTCCCCAACCCACCCCCCCTTTATCTGCGTCTATGTAATTATGGGAACTTTTGTTAAAGGTGAACAGTTTCTAGTTCTGCAAAAACATGAACTTTAACACTGGCTCCATCTTGTGGTCTAATCTGATATTGCAGGCAAAACAATGTAATTAATATCCTGCTGGAGGAAGTCCGTAGAAGTCGTGATGACGAAACGCGTCAGTGCGTGACCCCACGACAGGAAGTGACGTTTTGCGCTCCAGGACGAAGAGAGGAAGTGGTGTGTATACGGGTGTACACACCGCAGTACCGATCCGGAGCGGTGAGACGGCACTGATTTACATTAAGATATTTGCAGATTTACTACAATTTGTTTGTAAGTGTAATTTTAAATAAGGGGATTAATAAAGGTTGAAACAGAATCACACTATGTGAAGTTTCTCTTTTATGGGAACATATCTACCTTATGGAGTGATCAGACCAGAGGAGCCCTATTTGGATCAGAGAGGTGGGCTTATATTTAAAGATTCTCTGGTAAGCAGATTGGTTATCACGAGCACTCTGCATGGTGGGAATCTTTTTTTCTTCTGGTGGTCGGTGGATAGTGTCTGAACGCATCTTCACGGTTAATATCTGTGTTTTCTGGATTCACACATACCCCCTTTTTGAATGGACTGTTATGGACTGTAAAAGCGCTGTTACACATTTTCTTTAGTCACTCCTTGTTGCAACTCGTTTTAGTGTGTATATATATGATAGTCTTATCGCACTGCCTTACAAGAGAAATCAATCGATCCATAGAGTTTTATCCAGTTTATCATTTCCAGTCTTATTTCAAGTCAAGGTTGTCTTTTTTTTCTGTAAGGTATGTTCCGCTTTGTCCAGCCAGGCAGAAGCAGTAGCAGGATTATCGAAAAAATGGGTTTCATCATTGGTTGCTATGCGTAGCTTTGCAGGATATAACATTGCGTAGGAAACAGCATATTTTCTGAGACGCATTTTCCCCTCTATAAATTTGGCCATTCTACACTGTACATCTGCAGAAAAGTCCGGATAGAATGAAATGCGTATGTTATCAATTTTCATTAGCTCTCCTTTGGTCCTGGCCAGGTTTAGTACAGCGTCTCTATCCTTGAAGTTAAGCAGCTTAAAAAGAAAAGGACGCGGTGGTTCTCCTGGTTTAGGTGGTCTAGCAGTGACCCTATGGGCCCGCTCCACTGCAAACATTGCTGAGAATGAGTCAGCGCTAAATGTGTTAATGAGCCATTTCTCAATGAACGCCGCCGGGTTCTTGCCCTCTGTTCTCTCTGGGATACCCACCGCCCACACATTATTGCGTCTGTCTGTTCTCCATGTCTTTGATGTGGGCAGCGTTACCCGTGGCCACTAACTGTACATGGTGAACCTCCCTCTGCAATGGCGCCACCTCCTCCTCCACATTGTTCATTCTGTCCTCCAATACAGCTGTACGGTCGCATAGCTTTTGCATATCGTGCCTAACTAGGTTCATGTTTAACCCCTTTGATTTCCGTGGTCAGGGCAGTAATCGCTGTACTGCATGAGGTAATGGCTGCCATGATGTCTCTCAGCGTGGGTTCAGGTGCATTCAGTAGTGTGTTCAGGCAAGGCTGCAGGCACAGAGACCTGTGTACCCACTGTGTCCCACAAGATGTTGTCAGCAGGGTCAGTGCTCCAATCTGGCTCAGAATTGTCAGCTTCCTCCAGCCTGTCACGTTCCTGTGAACTAGCTGTGTTCTTAGCAGGAGAGTCCTTAATAGCAGGCTTAGAGAACAGCTTCATCGCTGCCGCCTTTGCAGAGCGCTTCGAACAGGCGCCATCTTGTCCCACATGGTTCGTCACTGTCGGGGCTTCTTTCCCTTTTTTTGGCATCCTGCAGCATAGAAGGAAGGCACCGTGTTGTCGATCGGACCTCCAGGGACTCACCCAGCCAGAGGGGAGCAGTTAATTTGGGTTCTGGAACGATCTATCAAGATGAATGGATGGATCTTCAGCAGAGCTACAGATCAGTGTGTCCTACACCATCAGCTGCAAGTCACGCCCCCGTGGCTGAAATTTTAGATGGTCTATCTGACCGTGGTTTGGTTTCAGGAGAACTCCTCATTTTCCAATTCTTGATTAGAGTTTGAACACTGCTGATTGGCATTCTCAGTTCCTTGAATATCTTTTTATCTCCCTTTCCTGTTTTATACAGGTCAACTACCTCTTCTAGCAGATCCTTTGACAATTATTTTGCTTTCCCCATGACTCAGAATCCAGAAACATCAGTGCAGCACTGGATGAAAGATGCAAGGGTTTGTTAGGAGTCCAGAAACCCATTGACCTTTTATACACACACATTATTACAAGCAAACAGATCACAGGTGAGGATGGTTACCTTTTTTTTTTTTCTAATTGTATTTTTATTAAATTTTGCAAGATTATACAAGATTGTACAAACAGCATGTATCAGAACATGTTTGAAAAGGTATATATCAAACCTTGTGAAAATAAACATACAATAGTGCATTATGGAAGTCACGGGTAACCAAAATGAAGACAAGATAATAGAATGGATTCCGGTATTTCGGTACAGGGAGCTGCTCTCATATTTGAAGGGAATCCTCAATGTCCAAATGTAGCTCAACCCGCCGGTCTGTGTGGTTGAACAGTGTGTCCCGTGATAACCTCAATAAGACCTAATATAACATAAGGGGAGATAGGAGATATGAAGGAAAACAAGGGGGGGGGATACACCATGCATAATAGTTTGTATGCTTTTCTAAAAAAAAGAGGGTAAGAAAAGATCAAATAGTTTTTAGATTGGCAATGCTGGAATTAATCAGAGATACGTGGCATGGCTTCAGGATTATAGCTAGAGTTATTCCCTAAGTCCCAAGTCTTTGAGAAGTTTGGCATAGTGTCATGTATTATTTCTGTCAAATATTCCATTCTGCGGATTTGAGCAATAGTTTGCCTAAGTTGAAACTGTGAGGAGGTTGTGGGGGACAGCCAGCATTTAGGAATCGTTCTTTTGGCAGCTAATAAGGTAAAGGTCATCAACCTTCTAGGGTGTTTAGGAATCCCCTGTATTGGAAGTCCTAGTAGGTAGGTCATTGGGTCTAGGGGGAGGTCCATATTAAGTATATCCTGTAGGAGGGACTGCACCAAGGTCCAGAAAGGATGAATCCTCGGGCAGTCCCAAAAAATGTGATAATGAGTGCCCGTAGATTTGTGGCATCCCCAACATATCAGGGGAAGAGAGGGGTCATATTTATGGAGAATTTCTGGCGCCCTATACCAAAATAGAAGGATTTTATAGCCTGTCTCTCTCTGTTCCACACATCTAGTTGATTTAGAAATTGAGTCCCATATGTTTCTCCATTGTGGGAGAGATATGGGTGTTTGAATGATGTTGGCCCATTTTTGCATATAACTATGAGAGGTCTCTGTAAGTGGGGGGGATTCATGTAGAATTTTGTATATCGATGAGATAAGGCCAGGTTGGTGTGGGCCTTGGGCGCTCAATAACTCAAATGCTGTAGGTTTTTCCAGGGATAAGACTGGAAATTTAGAACCAAAAAAGTGTTTAATTTGGAGGTAAAAAAAGAAGAGGATATGTGGGATCTCATACTTATCGTGGGGTTCCTTAAAGGGGGTTAGTTTCCTCGTTACCGGGTGCACCAGGTCACGGAGCTGGAAAATGCCAGCCCGTGACCATGGGTGCATACGACTATAGGATAGACTGTCAGGCACATCTGGATTGAATAGTATGTTAAGAAGAGGAGGGCATGGGGAAGAGAGGGGGAACCTTCTGAGGCATTTCCTCCAAATAGCCAAAGTGAACAACATTGGACCTAGACATAGATTCTTAAGTTCAGAGATTGATGAATGCAGGTCTGACCAGAGTAGGGAACATAAATGTACCGGACAAGTTACACTAAGTTCAATCTCCGACCATCTGCTAGAGACAAATCTCGCCGTCCAGGAAATGGTTGCTTTAAGGTGTGTGGCTAAGAAATATTTAACAATATCTGGAGCCCCTAGTCCTCCACGAGAACGAGGAGCAAAAACCACTGAACTTGCTATCCTGTGGGCTCTATTGTGCCAAAGAAACCTCAAAAAAGACCGCTGAATGTGTTTAAGTTGCGTCATTGGGACATTTATAGGTAAGGTTTCAAATAAGTATAGCAACTTTGGCAGTATTGACATCTTGAGAACATTTATTCTTCCCAGAAGAGACAGAGGGTATTCCTCCCATTGACGCATAAGTCGGTTAATTTCTGAGATAAGCGGGGAGTAGTTTGCTTGGTAGAGGGTGTTATAGGTTGTGGTCAGATGTATACCCAGGTATTTGAGGGATGAGGAGCACCAATGATACGGGAAGTTGGTTTGTAGTGTGGTTAGTAATGGGGTAGGGATATGTATAGGGAGAGCCTCCGTTTTATCCATGTTTACTTTATAGCCAGAGAGGAATCCAAATTTGTCTAACACAGAGTGGAGATTAGGGAGAGATGTGTGAGGTTTTGTCAAAGTTAGAAGTATGTCATCGGCAAAAAGCAACAGCTTATACTCCCTTTGTCTGAGGGAGACCCCGCAGATGTCAGGATGTGTCCTTATGGCCTCTGCTAAGGGCTCCAGGCATAGGATAAAAAGTAATGGAAATAGGGGACATCCTTGCCTAGTGCCATTACTGAGAGAAAAGGATGGTGACAGAATGAGGATAATTATACTTGGGAGGTAGGACATGAGTATAATGCTCGGAGGGCTGCAACAAATGGGCCTGTAAATCCATATCAGGTGAGAGTAGCGAACATGTAGGGCCAACTGAGTCTATCAAAGGCTTTTTGTGCATCTAGGCTCAGAATAAGGGATGGACTGGACTTTTTTATTTAGTAAGTCTATAAGGTCAATAGTATGTCTGGTATTGTCACAGGCATGTCTTGAGGGCACAAATCCTACCTGATCTTTATGTATAAGCATAGGGAGTATGTGTGTGAGTCTGTTCGCTAGAATTTTCGTAAATATTTTGTAATCCGAATTGAGTAGGGCAATGGGTCTATAGTTATCAGGAACAGTCGGGGTTTTGCCGGGTTTTGGGAGAACGGTGATGTGGGCGTGGAGGAACTGGGGATGGGGAACAATGCCTTTCAATAAAGAATCAAACAAGTCGAGCAAGTAGGGGCTTAAGATGGGGAGAAAGGTTTTGTAGTAGAGATATGATAAGCCGTCAGGAGCAGGGGTTTTCTGTGAGGGGAGGGCTTTCACTACTTCAGCTAATTCTTCTGAGGTGATATGGGCATTGACCCGGGAGATTTGGGTTGGAGACAGTTTAGGTAAGTTTAAGGAGGTGAAGAAAGCATCAAATTTATCTTGAGAAAAGAGGTATTTGGGGTCCTTTTTTAGACAATTATAGAGTTTCTGGTAGAATTCTCCAAAAACCTTAGACATCATTTGTGGACAATGAGTGGGGGTGTCATTAGCCTGTATAAGAAGATCAGGAAAGGAGTTAAACGGACGGGGCTTAAGTTTGTTAACCAACATTCTATGAGGTTTATTCGATACTTCATAAAATTTCAGTTTCGTCCATAGTAGAGATTTGGAGCATCTAATTATGTCAGGAGTTTTTAAGCGATTTTGTAGAAAGGTGACCGTGCGAAGCCTCGACACTGTGGGGGAATTAAGCAACTGGCCTTCTGCTTTACGTAATTGAGAGAGAATAGAGGATCTTTGTAAATTGGCTTCCTTCTTTAGACGGGAGCCCGCAGAAATACACTGGCCTCTAAAGTAGGCCTTATGTGCTTCCCAAAGCGTAGAGGCTTCCGCCTCGGTGTGTTCGTTCAGTGGAAAAAACTCTGTTAAATCTCAGAATAATTGGTCTTTAATAACAGGGTTATGGTGTAAGGTATCGTTTAGATGCCAATGGCAGATCTTAGTGTAAGATGAAAGTAGGGTGAGGTCTAGTTGGACGGAGGAATGATCTGACCAGGTAATGGGATTTATTTCCGCAGTTACTGTGGACATTAATAGAGGAGTCGTCACAAAGATATGATCTAATCTAGAGTACATCTTGTGAGGGGGGGAGTAGAAAGTGAATTGTTTATGTGTGGGATGTTTTATTCTCCAAATATCCAATAGGTTATGAGAGCGCATAATTTTACCGAATGCTTTTGACTGTCAATCAACCTTAGAGGAGGGAGTAGATGGGAACAATGTGTGTCTGTCTCTCCTGGGGGACATGGTCATATTAAAATCTCCTCCAACAATCATAAAAGGTTGTGTAAATTTCCTGAGTTTACCAAATACATCAGTGAGGAATTGGATCTGGCCCGAATTAGGGGCGTAAATATTAATTAATGCGAAGGAGCGGGAGAGACAATCACAGTCCAGGAAAATAAACCTGCCCAGGGGGTCTGTATGGAAAGCTTTAATTCGTAGAGGGCAGGAGCGTTTGACCAATATTGCAACTCCTGCTTTCCCTGTGGGGTCAGACGCCTTGAAAGAGGTCGGAAAATGTTTGGCAGCAAATTTAAAGGAACCCCCTGCTCGAAAATGGTTCTCCTGGACCATGATTATGTCCGCCGCTGAGGATTTGAACTCCTTCAGAGCCAGCCAACGTTTCCGAATGGAGTTCAAACCCTTCACATTATAAGTAAGAACCCGTAAAGCCATAATATTGAGACAAATTCAAGGCACATCTAGCACAGAACATGAACAAGTATTCAGCAAAGAAAAGTCCATGGTGTATCTTGTAGGATGGGGAATAGGGGTGGGATTTTGCAAAAACAAATGGTAGTGGACCACTAGGGTCTAAACAGTACTTGTGAGGGGGAGAAAAAAAAATACCAGGTCAAAAAGACACCTGAGAAACAACATAAGAAAACAAACATCAGTGCCTGAGGGAATAAAACCGCTCAGGAGTCCATGGCCTTGGCCATGGAACCAAGAGGGGAGCATGGTGGTCTCCAAGATCAGTAGGAGATGTCCCCGCCGCCTCCACGCATATCTAAATGCACAACAATAGCTCTGGGATCCAAACAACTAAAAGGTTAGCCCATGAGGGTAGAAAAGGGACCCTAAATAGGAAAGCCTCGTATGGTACGGTCCAAAAAAGGGTGCGTGGAAAGAAAAAGCCAGACCGCAAGTCAGGTCAGGTATCTGGATGAAGAAGCACGTTGAGGAGTGGAAACAGCCTTTTGTGATTTTTGTCATGTCTGGGTCCAGATCCTCCCAGGAGCAGACGGAGGTCTTGGGGTAGCAGGAAGAGGAGCGAGGTCTATCTCTGGGAGTGGTGGGAGGCCCAAATTTTTGATGAACGCTTCACTTTCCTGAAGGTCACGCATCGAAAATTGAATGCCATCTTGAGATGCAGATAGACGGAAAGGAAAACCCCAGCGATAGGGAACCTGATGGTTCTGTAGGTGCATGGTGATTGGGCGGAGGTTTTGGCGTTTGACAAGGGTAATTGGTGAAAGATCGCTGAAAATCTGAATTTTAGCCCCTTTGAACTCCAATCTGGGCTTGTTGCGAGTAGCCAGTATGAGGGCTTCTTTGCTATCATAATAGTGGAAGCGCACAATAATGTCTTTGGAATTTGCTCCTGCAGGAGGTTTGGGGGCCAATGATCTGTGGGCCCGGTCGAGGTGCCAGTCTATATCTGGAATGGCAAGGGTGTTGAAGAGGCTTAGCAAGTAAGGGCGAATCTCGCGGTCCCCAATATTTTCGAGGATGGTTACCTTTAATAGCCATTCAAACACCTTTGTGTCAACTAGTGTGCATGTTATCAGATCAAAATCACCAGGATATGTAAACTGTTGATCGGGTCATTTGGGTAGTTTCTGTTGCCATTATGGTTTAAAAAGGGTAAACACAGTTGATTGATAATAAATGGCTTCAGCCAAACACAGTGAAAGAAATGTTTTTGTGTTATCATTCAGATTCTCTGAAAAATGGCCAAGAAATCATGCATTCTGTCAAGGTGTGTAACTTATGAGCACAACTGTAAGTATTGAACATGTCACCATTTTTCTAGGTAAATATATTTCTAAAGGTGCTATTGGCATGAAATGTTCACCACATGCCGATAACAACCCATGAAATCTATACATACAAAGAAACCAAAACAAATATGTTCATAAATTAAGTTATGTGTAATAAAAATAGAATGACACAGGCAAAAAGTATTACACTTTCTAACTGAAATGTATTTAATACTTCATACAAAATCCTTTGTTGGAAGCTTCAAGATGCCTCCTGTATGGACAAACTAGTCACATGCATTGATCAGGTGTGATTTTGGCCCATTCTTCTACACAGTCTTCAAATCTTGACGGTTCTGTGGGCCTCTTCTATGAACTCTAATCTTTAGTTCTTTCCATAGATTTTCTATTGGATTCAAGTCAGGTGATTGGCTGGACCATTCTAGAAGCTTTATATTCTTTCTTTGAAACCAATTGAGTTTCCTTGGCTTTGTGTTTGGTATCATTGTCTTGCTGAAATGTCCATCCTTGTTTAATCTTCAACATCCTGGTAGATGGCAGCAGATTTTTTATCAAGAATGTCTTGGTACATTTTTTCATTCATTCTTCCTTCAATGAAATGAAGTTTGCCAGTACCGTACGCTGAAAAACAGCTCCACACCATGATGTTCCCACCTCCAAACGTCACTGTTGTTATGGTATTTTTGGGGTGATGTGCAGTGCCATTTGACCTTCAAACATGATGCATATTATGGCAGTGAAAGAGTTCAATATTGGTCTCACCTGATCAGACAATATTCTCCTAGTATTTTGCAGGCTTGTGTAAATGTTGTCCAGCAAACTTTAAACAACCTTCAATGTGCTTTTTCTTCGGCAATGGAGTCTTGCGCGGTGACAGGCCATGGTGGTTGAGTGCATTACTTATTGTTTTCTTTGAAACAATTATGCCTGCTAATTCCAGGTCTTTCTGAGGCTCTCCACAAGTGGTCCTTGACTCTTGGACAACTCTTCTGATAATTCATTTCACTCCTCTGTCAGAAATCTTGCGAGAAGTATCTGGTCTACGGTGAAATTATGTTCTTTCCACTACTGGATTATGGTCCCAACAGTGCTCATGGAACATTCAGAAGTTTAGAAATCCTTCTGTAACCAATGTCACAAGTATGTTTTACAACAATAAGGTTGCGAAGGTCTTGAGAGAGCTCTTTGCTTTTACTTCTCATGAGATGTTTCTTGCTTGACACCTTGGTAATGAGAGACCTTTTTTATAGGCCAATAGATGAGACTGAACCAGCTAATTTGCACTGACAAGGGGAAGGATTGCTTTCTAATTACTGATAAATTTCAGATGATGTCTTGGCTTTCCGTGCCTTTTTTGCACCTCCCTTTCTTCATGTGTTCAGTACTCTTTCCCTGTGTCATTCTATTTTATTACACATAACTTAATTTCTGAACTTATTTGTTTGTTTGTTTTTTTGTATGTATGGGGTGCAGGGGTTGTTACTGACATGTGGTGAAAATGTCATGTCAATAGCACCTTTACAAATATATTTTAAAAATGGTGCCATGTTCAATACTTATTTTGCACACTGCATACAGTATGTGTACACATTATTATATTGGTATATAAATGCGTGTTCATCACACAATTCCTTGCACTTAAAACCATATCCCTGAGGTTTTGGATATGTTTATTATGGATGAATTTATAATGGATCGCTGATTATTAGTGTAGAAGTTTCCATGACACAGTACATGCAAATATTCTTCCCATGTGTATTCATTTTGATATCGCTAAACATATATTTTTTGTTTCGTTTTTCCGTTGTAAGAATTGAGGATATTGGTTTTAGATTTATTATCGTCAGGGATTTTGTCTCCATTTTGGTTCATTGGGTATTTTACACCACTGAACAGATATACTCTGTGTAGTGGGTTTAGGAGTATCTTTAAATAATTAGAATTCTAATGATTATGGATACCATATTTTAACATACAGTAGATATATATATATATAGATGTAACTTATTATTAAGCAAGATTTAAAAAGTGGATTTGCATTCCAGTGTTTTTGTTATGATGGTGCCTTTTTTTGTTTATGCATTTGTATATTATTAATAGTTTCTTTTTGAGGATGACATATATTATGTGTGCATATTTGTACATTTACACTTATAGGTGGCTGGTTTTATAGCTCCTCCCCCCTCATTTTCTTTTTTCTTCTTTATTGTTTTAATTATATGTTCATATAGAGCAGGGCCCACCGATTCCTTCCAGTGGCATAACTAGAACTTTCAGGACCCCGATGCAAGAAACCATGAAGGGCCCCCTGACCCTAGGATAGGACCCTTTCCTCCGAGTCCGATGGCGGACCGTTCACAAGTGCGTGGCTGCATATAAAGGAACTGATCTCTCTATTTCTCCCCGCTTCTTTTGCTTTCCCTCCCACAGGCATTCAGTGGCTGCAGGAGGAGTATGGAGAGATTGGTTCCTCTATGCCCCCAGGTGATTGGGGCTGCACTGCAATCACTCCGCAACTGTGGGCATTTGCAGCATAGTGATGATGCATTTGGGGGTTGAAACAGGCGATCAGGAGGCAACATATTGCCTCTGTACCAGCTGTCAAATGCCTGTGAAAAGTGATCTGAGCATGGATTGCTTTTCAGAGGAACGGCATTTTCTTGCTGGTACAATGAACAAGTGGTAAAACAAAATTCAGTTCTGATTGTACACATATAGGGGGTCAGGATTAAAAGTGCATACATACATGTAAACACACATTTTACGCACATACACATATATAAACACACAGACATAATACACACACACACACATACTGTATAGAAAAAACAAACACATACACTCATATATAAATGCACATATGCATACACGCACGATGCGCACACACACACACACACTCATATATAAATGCACATATGCACACACACACACACAATGCACACACACACTCATATATAAATGCACATATGCACACACACACACACACATATATATAAATACATAGATTGCCTTTGAAAAAAAACAACAGAGCACTGTACCTTCCTGCCGGTCGGGTACTGCACTCTAGGGGGAGAAAAAGAGCACAGCACACACCGTGCTTTCACTTCAGCTCTGTGAACAGTGTGACTAGCTCACGTACAATTTTTGGCTGAGCAACGGGAAGCTTGGTCTAGGCATATACAGGGGCCCGTATGGGGCCCAGTCGATGTCGATTGCTGTGCCCCCTGTACATCTGCCCCTGATTCCTACTGTATTTAAGTATATTGTATTTGTACTGTCTACCCTCAAGTTGTAAAGCACTGCGTAAATTGTTGGCGCTATATAAATCCTGTATAATGATAATAATATATCTATACATTTTTTCATGTTTTTACTTATTTCTTTAAAAATGTTTTTTGTTCATTGGTTTATTGAATACTTTTTACATATATGTTATACTACGATTTTATGATTATTGACCTTGTGGGTTAATCATTAGGGAGCTGTGCCATACATCAATGAGTTTCACCTGACAGCTTCATGTCTTAAATGGGTGAACATTTATGGAATTCTCAGTAATGAATAGGCAATGACACGTGAAACACGTTCTATGGCTGCCCTGGAACTGTGTGTGTTTCTTGTCATTTTATCTGGATGTACTGAATAAAGAAATTTAGTTTTAGTCCACTTTGGAATGCCGCCACCTTCATCATTTATCTAGGTTGAGGCCTCAAACCAGGCTGGAATAGGAACAGAGGACCCAAATCAAGCAGCTGCTCCTGTGGGGGTAGTGCTACACTAGCATGGGCAAGAGTACACAGTTATATCAAGCGGCCCTAGAGTTTAAACCTATTTGTAAATTATTTGTTGAGCACTTGTGTGCATTGAATAATATGATGTTATTAGTAGGACAAGCTCACTTCATGTCAACAATAGAGTTGAGCGAACACCTGGACGTTCGGGTTCTGCGGGTCTGAACAAACTTTGGGGAAAAGTCCGGGTTCGGCACCGAACGTTGCCCGAACGTTATCCCGGACCCCGAACCCCATTGAAGTCAATGGGGACCCAAACTTTTAGGCACAAAAATGGCTGTAACAAAGTCCTGGCAAGTGCTAGAGGGCTGCAAAAGGAAGTAAAATGGGGGTAAGAGTAGGGCAAGTGCCCTACAAAAAAATGGGGATAGGGAAAATAAATTAAAATCAAATAAACTAGGAGATGATTTTTGAACAATAATGTGTCACTTATAGCTGCAGCTAGAACCTCTCCCTTTAGAACTAGGAGATGATTTTTGAACAATAATCTGCCCCTCTAAACAGAAGCCTCTACCTAGTGCAGTCAGATCGCTCAAAGCAGCAGTATGTGAAATCTCAAATTACTCCCAAAATCTGATCGTTGTGTACGATCATAGCGATCGTTGTGTTATGCAGAGTTTGATCTGCAATCTGTCACTCAAAGCAGCAGTATGGGAAATCTCAAATTTCTGCAATCTGTCCCTCAGAGCAACAGTAGTAGTAATCTCAGGATGCAGGATCAGATGTTAAAATGTCTGCAATCTGTCCCTCACAAAAACGCCGGCAGCATCCTCTCCCTACACTAACTCAAGAGCATGTGAAATGCAGCACTGTGACTCCAGCCTCATATAGAGGCTGGGTCACATGATGCACTGACCTATCACAGCCATGCCATTAGTAGGCATGGCTGTGATGGCTTCTAAGGGCAAACCAGTGAAACGCTTGTTGATTGGCTGCCCTGCAGCTATTCAACATGCGTGATCAACTACCAGAACCCGAACATTTTTTGAAACGTCCCTGTTCGGGTCCGGGTCCTGGACACCCAAAAGTTTGGTACGGATCCGAACGTTACAGTCCGGGTTCGCTCAACACTAGTCAACAACATATCCTGTCCACTTTCTTTTGGTGCTTGTGTGTATTAAACATTAATGTGAGCAATATTATGAAAATCTTGAACTATACAGAAATTTACACCTTCGTCTTCAAAATATTAAGAGGTTTAAAGGGCTTTTAGGTAAATAAAACATTTAAAGTAAACAATAGGCCAAACTTGTTTTTTTTCCACTGTCAGATTTTTTTTTCACCATCTGTGTCCCATTGCTGAGATTTTCCTTCACTTCCTATCCCATAGCCAAACAAGAAGTGAGAGGAAATCCTTCAAATTAAAGGAGTTCCTTGGGGACCCCCAGGTCACCAGATCTAGTGTACCCATTTGAAGATTTGCCATCTATTACTTTTCTGGGGACAACTAAAATATGGGGTTTTCTTTTCTTTCACCTTCAATGATAATAGTAAACAGGACAAATAGAGAGGGGGGATCTTCTAAATGCGGGAACAGACAGCAATAATAACTGACACGCTTTCTCATCCCTTTGTACACTATCCAAAACTAAAAAAAAAAAAGTTGCCTTTAGTTATACTTTAATATCCTATGCTGCTGCAGGATAACGTGAGTGCTATTAACTTGTTTTTATCCTTACAGATCTGGATGAGTGCAGACAGAAGAATCCTAGAGGATCTCTTTGTAAAAACAGCCGATGTTTAAACACAATTGGTTCGTTTCGATGTGTATGTAAAGCAGGCTATGCAAGATCTCGACACCCACACATCTGCATACCTCAGAGGAAAAGATGACTTGTGTCTTCAGTGATCAAGATCTATGAGTGAGATTTGTATGAAAAGCACGTTTGAATTAAAAAAAAAAAAGCCTGCAGAAATTTTTTTGTACAGCAGGGCACTGCTTCTTTATTATTCAATATGCTTATTTATAAAAAGGAATTTGTACATGCCCCACCTGTATAGCCCTAAAGCTTAATGTTTACATATTCACATCCAAATACTTCTGCAAAATAGGAACCACTGTGTATGTGTGGTTTAGTATGCATATGCGGATTGTTTGAGTATAGACATAAATATTTATAGAATTCAGAACTACATTTACATTTAATTAGTGTCTGTGTATTTTATTATGTATATGTATGTAAGCACTCCAGATTCTAACTGTAGCTATATAAATTTAATGGGGTTATATGATAACACAAAGAGTAATGGTGTTCCGTAGCCCAGGAAGCCTAAAAGGTATTCCTTTTCATTGATGAAGATCTAAACCCAGGAATAAAAATGCCACATATAGGAGCATTTCCGTCCTTTGATGTGGTTGGTGGCTGTACTAATTTTCATTATAAGGCTGAGAACATTTTGACCAAGTACAGAAAATACCCATTGATCTTGCCAGAAATGCAGTGTTACTTGTCACTTCCTGTGAGCTAAAATAAATATTGTTCTCTTCCTTTTGTAAACTACTACGTTCATCACTCCACAGGTAATGG
This sequence comes from Glandirana rugosa, assembly GCA_018402905.1. Taxonomy (NCBI): domain Eukaryota; kingdom Metazoa; phylum Chordata; class Amphibia; order Anura; family Ranidae; genus Glandirana; species Glandirana rugosa. The sequence continues at coordinate 18,547 of BLSH010233517.1, read as the reverse complement.
AAATGAACAAAGGCAGACATGTTTGATGTCCAGCCCGGGTGACAATCATGGCCCCTTCCATATGTGGAGTGAGTGTACGTAGCCACTCTCAAGATAGGAAGGGTATTGTTTGCAGAATTAGCAGTAGGGATGAGCTCAAGCATGTTCAAATACTAGTTTGAAACCACCTGAGCTATTCTGCCAGGGAGCTGTCATTGCAGACCTCAAATCATAAGCGGTGAAGGCTTTCCCGGCCTCACATTCACACATATACAAGTGGCTTGTATACAAGCAGCTGCAGGGTGGGGAAAGCCTTGGCCTCTTATGAATGGCGGTCTACAGTGACAGCTTTCCGATGGGATAGCTCAAGTGAATTTGGACTAATATCCGAACATGCCTGAGCTCATCCCAGGTGAAGATAAAGGAAAAAAGCCAGAAAAAGAAAAATGAGACGGCCAACTCATCTACTGACTGGTATGCTGTATACTGATGTTTGTGTCCCTAAATGACTACTGGACATGTACCCCTGGTCAGCAACACAGACCAATATCCCTTAGCACATCTGTGAGCAACTACACTCCAATGTCAGGGTTGCTAGAAGGGACAATGAAAAATCCTTCCCTGTTTACACTGTCATTCCCTCGCTTGCTGGATGAGGTTTTGCTCCCTAGCTCCCAGAAATGCAGTCTATCCTTAGACTTTTCCAGCTGTTACTGCCACAAGCTCCACAGGTTATGACTACTACATAACCCCAAAAATATAGCTGTCAAAAAATAAAAGAAATGGTTTACCCAAAAGTGATATTTTAATTTTAAGCAGAGACTAGGGGACTGAGTCAGCCCCTGGATCATTATATGTCTTGAATACTCCAACAGTGAGTTCTGCCAAACTTTTCTCCTATTCATTTGGAAATTTTAGTTGTCCCTGTCTAGTTATCCATCACCTCCACTTGCATTCGACATGTCTTTAGAGGCATGGTCACGGCTTTCCAGTGTGTTGCATTGCATTAAAGCATGCATTACTGAAAAGTATGTACTTTTGTATTGGTTTGTTGCAGTGCGGATTGTTTTTGATGGCACCCCAACACATCTGCAATGCACATGCCTGTACACCAGCGTGCTGTGTTTTTTTTTTTTTTAAAGAAATTAGTGAATGTTGAATTTTGTCCATTTTGATGCCTTGCTAGCCAATTAAGTGAACAGGTTGCCCTAATGCAATGCATCAAGGACCAGTATGAATAGCTGAAGCTCGCTGTCGGCTGACACCACAGAGCTGGGGAAAGATTGCAACCATATGGTTGGGTCCCACCTGGGAGCCTGGACCAGCACCAGATTCAGCCTCTCAGGGAGCCAATCAAAACCTGAGCCTCCCACTCCCTGCCTAGCGCTCCAGTGAGCATGGGGTGCGACAGACCAGGGAGCCGCTGACTGACAATCACCAGCTCTCGGTTTAATGAGAACTGAGCAATCAGTGGTGTCTGATTGCTCAGTTCTCAGTCTTAGAGCAGGTGGGGGCCAGTTGCAGCATCGAACCTAGGTACATATGATTTAAAAAAAAACTCAACCTTCTCTTTTAAATAAATCAAACTGGGAGGGTGATGACTTCAGCATGCAGACCCAGTAACTCAAGCGCTGATATCTCACTGACAGTGTCCCTGAGAGATATTAAAAATGGTCAGGTGGTTTAACTGTACACTGTTATATATTTAGTCATATTGAAAACAGATACAATTCCATCTACAAAATTAGATATCAGTTTTGAACAGGCTGATCCTTTAAAATGTATATTAATATGATTTTTGAATACATCTAACTGCCAAAGTCCATTGTGCACAATACAACCCTAAAGGACTTGGATTTACAATATATTCAATTGGTTTGTTTATTAAATTGAAATTTAAATCCTTTTTGTTTGTTTGTTGTTCTTTTCTTTATATTTAAATATAGTTAGGAGATTTATACACTAGTGGGTTTACAACCAACAGATTTGTAAGGCTGCATTCACACAGGGGCGAACCGACTTCAGCGCAACTTTGCTAGGCGATTTCAGTGTGACTTTCAGCGCGACTTCAGAGCAACTTCGGGAGACTTACAACACGCCTTATGCCAGGCGACTTTGCCTGTGGCCAATCATAGAAGGGATGGAGGGGACTGCCCAAAAATAAATTCTATTCTTTAACACTACAAAGTCACTTGTATTTAGATGGGGGATCCGACTTGGAGGCGACTTCTATTCAATTCTATGGGAACAAGTCGGAAAAAAAGTCGCCTCCAAGTAGTACAGGAAACTTTTCTGAAGTCGCCTTGAAGTCGGAGCGACTTCAGTAGTGGATATTAAAATGGCTCAGATTCACTTCAATGAGATTTCAAATGTCAAGCAACTAGGGGAAACTTGAGGTGACTCAAGTCAGATCACAAGTCGCCCCTGTGTGAATGCAGCCTAATTGTGTTCAGCAAGTCTTGTAATTCCTACACTTCTGCCACAGTTCCAGTTCAGCAGTGAAACTCCTTTTGTTGAGGAACAAAAACAGTCCTTTCCATGGCTGCTAAATACAGTATCTCACAAAAGTGAGTACACCCCTCACATTTTTGTAAATATTTTATTATACCTTTTCATGTGACAACACTGAAGAAATGACACCTTGCTACAATGTAAAGTAGTGAGTGTACGGCTTGTATAAAAGTGTAAATTTGCTGTCCCCTCAAAATACCTCAACACACAGCCATTAATGTCTTAACCGCTGGCAACAAAAGTGAGTACATTCCTAAGTGAAAATGTCCAAATTGGTCCAATTAGCCATTTTCCCACCCCGGTGTCATGGAACTCGTTAGTGTTACAAGGTCTCAGGTGTGAATGGGGAGCAGGTGTGGTAAATTTAGTGTTATCCCTCTCTCTCATACTGGTCACTGGAAATTCAACACGGCACCTCGTGGCAAAGAACTCCCTGAGGATCTGAAAAAAAGAGGAGAGGTTGTCTTTTGGAAATAGGTGTATAGAGTGCTGCCAGCATTGCTACAGAGTTTGAAGGGGTGGGGGTCAGCCTGTCAGTGCTCAGATCGTGGCTGTCATCCCAGAAGGAAGCCTCTTATAAAGACGATGCACAAGAAAGCCTGCAAACAGTTTGCTGAAGATAAGTAGACTAAGGACATGGATCAGATGGTGTCAAGCATGTGTGGCAGCGAACAGGTGAGGAGTAGAGTTGAGTGGACAACTGGATGTTCGGGTTCGGCCGAACTTCGTGGAAAATTTTGGGTTCAGTACCGAACTTGACCCGAACTGGACCCCAAACCCCATTGAAGTCAACCCAAACTTTTGGGCACAAAAATGGTTCTAAAAAAGTCCTGGAAAGGGCTAGAGGGCTGCAAAAGGAAGCAAAATGGGGGTAAGAGTAGGACAAGTGCCCTGCAAATAAATGTGGATAGGGAAATAACTTAACATCACATGAAAAAAGGGGGGTGTGGCTTGGCACGCGGACGAGATGGCCGCCTGAAACAGGAGCTACGGCACCACGTAGGAGAAACAGAGCCGTTCCAGAGCTTCGTCGGCAGTTATGGGCAAAATTGGACGGCACCTCCCGTTCACGAACACCCCGCACTCCCAACTGGGTCGAAACCTTCCCGAACTGTTCCGCACCCAGCCCCCGCCATATAACGAGGCCTCCACATCCAAGGCCACACAGCAGACACCAAGCATGGCGTGGAGGCAGACTGAGGGGACTCCCAAACAAAAGAGCAGGTGGAACGAGCTGCAGGCCACCATGATGCGGACATAGGGGAGCTACAACAACACGCTGCAAGATGCCAACTTCATATGATAGAGCTACAAAGAAGACTGGAAGAACTTGATAACCGTGGGAGAAGGAGGAATTTGAGAGTCAGAGGCATACCTGAGATGGTGGCGCATGACCAAATTCCAATGGCCCTACAATCACTTTTCAACAACCTAACAGAGCGAGCGCAGGATGCCCCAGTGGAGTTTGAAAGGGCGCACAGAGCCCTCAGACCAAGAGGGAGAGAGGGAGACCCACCCAGGGACATAATATGCTGTTTTACAGATTACAAATTGAAGGAGGAAATCGCAATCAGAGCCAGGAATCAAGAGGAGATTCGATTTAATGGGGCTGAAATCAAGATCTTTCAAGATCACTCTCAGATAACCCTAAATCACTGGAGGGCTCTGCGCCCCATCCTAGCAGCCTTGAGGGAACGCCGCATAGTGTACAAGTGGCGCTTTCCCTTCGGCCTGTGTGTTACATTGCAGGGTCGCTCCTTCACATTGCACACTCCAGCGGACCTCCCTCAAGTCTTTGAGTTCATCAACCTGCCAGAAATTCCAGTGCCAGAGTGGTATCAGGAATTTGTCATACCAGAAGCATGGAAAGACCAACTCCCACCTGCTTCTGACCAGCGCACCCCGAGAAGATGCCAGAACATCACTCCATACAGGAGAGGACGGCGAGACCGGGACGTGGCTGCAGCGCCGGTTAACCCGGAAGAACCTGATGTCGAGTGAAGTCCCATAGGCTGCTACGGGACAGTTCTGAAGGGCCGCATGCTCTCTAAAGATAAGTACCCTTATTCCTCACTGTTAACTGTTCTGGATTCCTTTGTTCCATACCTCTCTCCTGATTTCTGACTTTGGCATCGCCTTCACTCTGCAATATCACTTACGCCCGGCTATCTAACTGTGCCCGGTGCAAACCTGTATTACGCGGAGGCAGATACCGCTCACTTACATTGTGTAAGTTGTGATTCCGTCCTCTTAAAGCACATTTTGTAGAAGTTAACATTAGAGCATCATTGTCCATATGAGCCAGAGGAGACAAGAACTAAGTACCCAGGTGTCATTTACTCAGCCTCGCTCCCGTGGATATAAGCCAGGCTTCAGCCAGAAATCGGGCAAGCACCCACCTGAACAGACTGGGCTTTGCTCCCTAAAGGATTTAACCGACCGCACAATCTACCCACTGTTTTGTCAGATCACAAGACGTACAACCCGAGGGCCCTTTTTGGGTCTCCATGCTACCCACTGTCCTGATCCCTGACTTACGAGCTCCTATTCTGAGGGAACTTACCGCCAACCATCTTCTAACCAATGGTGGCCTGGGCTGGAGGGCCTGGTAATCGATGCCTTTCTGATTTGAGCTCACTGAGAACCTACATTCAGCTTGACTCCCGTTTAATTGCTAACCATAGCTAATTTGTTTTTGTTTTTTTTTTTTTTTGTTTTTTTTCCTCTATGCAAACTGGTTGCTCGGGAGACAATCTCAATGTACAGAAATGCCTCGAAAGTAAGACAGCAGAGTCTATGAGGGGGGGATGTCACCTCCCCCCCCTCTCTCCTGCCCTTTAACACATGTCTGGTATTGTGATGGCCTATAAGATGCTGCGTTATATTATTTCTACATTTGGGGGGCTCAGGAGTCTTCGGGGGAATGACTCTCCCGAAGATAGAGCCCCTCACGGATGTCTTACCCCTAGGCTCAATAACTAACTGCCTCAATCAGTATCGGTATGATGCCTCAAGTTTGATGTGCCTGTTGCTTTACTCACAGATGGCCAGCGGGGTTGGGGAAACACACTGCCTAATGTAATGTAATGCCACCCCTCCACTAGAGGAATCTCCTCCACTTTGGTAGTTGAAACTTCAACCCCAAATTAGTTACACTGTGCTTTGTGTACTAGATAGCAATGGGGCCTCCACTCCCCCTCAGATGACTCAGACTGATGACATCATCTGCGTGGCGGTTGTGCGCCCACCCCTGCTGGCCCTTGGTTTTATTGTTAGAAGTTTGGTTTACTATAAGTTGCTCTCTAAATGTTTTGCATTAATCCGCTGCTGAGCCATGACTGTTGATGACTTGACTGTTTTAGGTTTCTTCCCTGTTGGAGGGCCGTCTCTCTTATCCCCGTACCAACCCACCCACCCCACCATCAGCCCGGCCACCCCGGGCTGTTCTGTGAGAGGTTTTCCAACCACAGTGAGTCGGGAACCAGATCCCCGTTACTCACTAGATCCTCCTAAACACCCAACGGACGTATCTCCCCATACTCCGTTTCAACCCCAACCCCCACGCCCCTTCTACCCCTCCTGACTTCCCTCCCTATCTCACACTCTATCTTCCCCTTACCCCGCTTACAGGCCTCATTGGCATGATCTGCGCTTACGCCACACTTCCTCACGCTAAAAATGCCTAATTACTCTACCCTAAAAGTGCTCTCAATGAATGCTAGAGGCTTAAATCTCCCTGAGAAAAGGTCCATGACTCTCAGAGAACTACACAAACACCGGGCCCAAATTGCACTTATTCAGGAAACACACTTCAAAGGTCCATACATCCCCAGGCTCAACGATAAAAATTTTCCAGTGCTATACCACTCGTCTTCGACTTTGGGTAAGTAGAAAGGTGTCGCGATCTTGCTAGCCCGCATTCTCCCCTTTGCCTTTAAAGAGCAAATAAAGGACCCGGAAAGCATATACCTTTTCGTTCAGGGTAAACTTTACAATAAGCCGATAATGATTGTAAATATATACGCCCCCAACCGTCACCAAGTATCCTTCATCAGAGGTGTTTTTGACAGGTTGATCCCAATCCAGGAGGGGCTGATCATACTTGGAGGTGACATGAATGTCTTCAACCACACTTAGATTCCTCCTCAGGCTCATCTTCTATCCCGTATCGTGCCCTTCGACAAATCAAGCTCCAACTCAATTCTTTAGCCATGCACGACACCTGGAGAACCTTGCATCCAGATTCTAAAGACTATACTTTCTTCTCCCCCACACCAAAAATACTCTAGACTAGACTATATATTCCTATCCCAAAATGACCTACATTACTTACATAAAGCAACAATCAAACCAATGTATATTTCTGACCACCACCCCATTTCAATTACTTTACGATTGCCACACGTAGAGACAAGAGATAAGACTTGGAAGCTCAATCCATTCCTACTGTCAGACCCGGTCATTAAAACAGAGCTAAAAACTTATTTTGAACATAACTCCACTCCAAATGTCTCAGAGATGAACGTCTGGCTCGCCCACAAATGCACTATCCACGATACATGCATAGCCCTTTTGTCGCGCCTCAAAAAGGAGAAACAGGCAAAAATAAAAGAGATGATCGATAAAATTCATTCCCTAGAAGCGGTCCACAAACAATTGATTGTGTAAACAACATATGACACCCTAGTACAGACTAGGAAAGACCTGTTAGGGGAATTAGGGAAGCAGGTTAAAAGAAATGTCCTACTATCCTCCAAATTGTTCTATGAGCAAGCAAACAAAAACAGCAAGTTACTGGCCAGACTCTTCCAGGGAAAGAGGATGCAGACGAATATCACCCAACTGCAGAACCGGGCAGGCCATAAATTACACCGATCAGACAAAATCGCTAAAATATTTGTTGATTACTACTAGAGTTGAGCGAACCTCTGGAAGTTCGGGTTCTGCTGGTCCGGCCGAACTTCGGGCAAAGTCCGGGTCCGGACGGAACCCGAACGGTCGCACGGACACCGAACCCCATTGAAATCAATGGGGACCCGAACTTTTAGGCACAAAAATGGCTGTAACAAGGTCATGGAAAGCCCTAGAGGGCTGCAAAAGGAAGTAAAATGGGGGTAAGGGTAGGGCAAGTGCCCTACAAAAAAATGGGGACAGGGAAATAACTTTAAATATTTTTAAAAAAATAAAAACATAAAAAAATGCAAAAATGGAGGTGAATGTGGATCATCTTCAAACTGTGTCTGAAAAGTATTAATTAACGGTAGAAGCCATATAACTGTTCTAAAATCATCTTCAAACTAGGGCAAGTGCCCTACAAAAAAATGGGGATAGGGAAAATAAATTAAAATCAAAAATAAAAATGGGAAGGGGGGTGGATGTGGAGTAGGAGCCTAGAGGTTGACTAGGCCGTGACCGTGGCAGTGTAGGTGGAAGTGGTGGTGGTAGAGGAGTAGGAGGAGGTAGCCAACATGTTTTTTTTTTTTTTTTGTATTGAGGCCTATTCAAAAAAACATGGTGGTGTTTTATGTGGGTTTATTGCAGCTGCTGTTGTGACCTATGTACCCCAATTGGTGTCATAGGAAGATTAAAAACGTTTGTATTTGAACAGCGCATTGCTAGTATCTACTGTGCCGTTATGTGATGAATGTTGGCCACACCGGTTGTAAGTAGTGTATTGCCGTGTCATCTATGATCGTTACGCGACAAGTTTATGTTTGCAAAAATTAGAAGGATACTGTGGTTAACCCCATGTATCCAGTGTTGTCGTCGACGTTATTTGGGTGTATTTTGTGGTGGTACAAAAAAACTTATCCGGAGTTATGTTTTTTTTTTTTTTTTGTACAACCGATGGAGGAGGATGAGGAGATGGTGGTGGTGAAGGTGGATGTGACGGTGCCAGTGCCGGATCAGTTGGAGATCCGAGGATGAGGTGTAGGTGGGGGGAAGGGTAAAAATAAAAACTAAAATTAAATAAAAGGGATAGGGGTAAAAAAACATCCCGTGAACGGGATCAAACTTCTAC
>BLSH010233503.1:440419-455430 GCA_018402905.1 Glandirana rugosa | reverse complement strand
ATGGCCAGCAATGAGTCCTGATCTCAATCCAATTGAAAATCTTTGGGGGGAGCTGAAAACTGCCATTGGAGAAAGGAACCCTGCAAATGTTCAAGAGCTTGAGCATATTGCAAAGGAAGTGTGGGAGAAAATGCCACCCGAGAAGTGCAAGAAGCTTATCGATGGATATAAGAAACGTTTGGAGGCTGTCATCGCTGCCAAAGGGTGTGCAACCAAATATTAAGGAGGGGTGCCAATATTAGTGCACATGCTGGTTTTCTGTTTTTTCTTTATAATTACAATATCTATGTTGAAATAACAATTGTCTTTGTTAAATTACTTTGGACCTCCAATTAAAAGATCCTGCTGATATAAATTTGGTACATTTCCATTTATTTCTGAAGACATTCACTCAGTTATGCAAAACATGAAGGGGTGCCAATAATGGTGAGCAGGACTGTATATATATCAAACTTTTTAGCTGGCAAGGATAATCCAAACTTGAGCCCCAAGTTTAGAACCGCCCTTTCTTCAGCCAAAAGTTCCTGGCCACTTAAATTATAAATGCCACTCTCTGAGTTCAATCTCCGTCTCTCCTTCTTTTTTTGGATTTTTCTCCCTGCTTTGCATCCTCGTTTTTTTCTACTCTGTGGTTCTGTGATCTTACTTCTTCCCACCTGTACTCCGAATGTCCCTTCCTGGAAGGCCCCCAACTTTCCTTTTGGGAACAAAAAGGCTTCTATGCCTGTAGAAAGTGTGGACCCTGTAGAGAAATTACTGAGCCTTTGAGGAAATTTCAAACTTTTATATCTCCAACTAATAATAAGAGTTTCACGATTGATCAGTTTATTACGTGTAATACTGATCATGTCGTGTATGCCTTGATGTGCCCGTGCAATCTGATCTACATAGGTAGAACAAAAAGAAAACTTAAGGTTTGGATTGCTGAGCACATCAAAAATATCAGGCAGGGGTTTAGAGAACATAGCGTCTCACTCCATTTTAGACAAACACATGAGAGGGATCCGTCTCTCCTAAAATTTTGGGGGATTGAGAAACTAGTACCATCCTGGTGAGGCAGTAACGCAGTAAGAGAAATCTCGAAATTAGAAACTAAGTGGATCTACTTAACAGATAGTTTGGAACCGAAAGGCCTCAACATAGAGGTAGATATTAATTGCTTCATTAGTGATTTTTGAATCCAGGACTGTGTACCTCTATTAATATTGCGGTATTAGGCTGATTTTATGCAGGCTAACCATGCTGACCTTTGAGTCAGAATAGGACCCACCATACGAGAGAGATGGGTCTTGACTTAGAAGTAGGCATGGAGCATGTGGTGGTTCAAATTTTAAATATCTGGTTGATATGTGTGACCTGTCACAATTTGAGGGTTTTATATTGGGATGTGAAGTATCTTAATGTTAACCTTGATCTACATTACAGCACACACATATATGTGGCTATGTAAGATTCTTAATTCCTATTAGGAACTTGTTGTTGTTTAGACTATCCCTCTCTCCCTGAAGCTAAGTCTAGTGTTTTGGAATGTTTTCTTTTAAAAAGTATGTTGATATGTATTTATTAAGATTTTATACTGCTATGCGAGCTTGATCTCCACCTCTGCTCGGTGTAGAGGAGTGGAGGTTTTGTCTATGTATAGTTTTTACTTTATATTTTTCGTATTATTTCCCTATATTCATATGTTATTTACAGCTTTGGCAATATTAGTTTATATTATGCACATTTATATAAACGCAGTGCATTGTATTATGGACATTAAAAATGTATATATTGTCCGCAATTGGAATGCCTGTCCGTGAACAAATATTAATTTAAATATTAATTTACATATTCTAGACGGGGAATTAACAGGCAATTGCGATCTGTAGAAAATAGATATTAGTCATATTTATATATCTTTTTTAAGTAATATTTTTCTCCCCGGCATAATAGCTGGTATGTGAGTTTCAATGTTAGTGTCTGCAGAGCAGGCATAAGTGGCTCAGCCATACCGTGGATCGCAATTGGCCTGGTATAGAACCCGCCTCGCGGACATGGTATTTAATGAGTGGTAATGATCGTGGGGTCACGCCCTCCGTAGAAGTCGTGATGACGAAACGCGTCAGAGCGTGACCCCACGACAGGAACTGGAAGAGCTGGTGAACGTCTCTGGTGGAGAGGAGGAAGTGGCGCACCGTGTTGGTGCGTGTAGCTGATACCTTCCCCCAGGAGCGGTGAGACGTGACCTGCTATCTTTACTGCATACAGGCTAATTCTTATCTTTGAATGTGTAAGTGTGATTTTAATCCTTTTTAATAAATTGTGGAAACGGAGTCACACTATGTGAGGTGCTTTCTTTTTATGGGGACCCGTTTGCCGGAACACTTTCTGCAATACTGACAAGTGATTGGTAGTGGTCGATTACATGGTGGGAAGGAACACCTTAGGATACCGCTGAAGAGCGAGGGATTGATCCATTATTCAGAGCCCATATATGAGGTGCATCTGGTAAGCAGATCCGATTTATGAGCACGCAGTATGGTGGATACCCTTTCTGTTTGAGGATCACTTTCTTCACTTGGTGGCTGGTGGACTTTACCTGAGATTTCACCTTACCGTCTTTACTGTGCGGCCGATTTAAATGCATCTTACAGTTTATGGACATTACCTTTTTTAGCGCTATTACACTATTGTATTGACTATCATATCGATTCTAGGTTCATTTGCAATTGTCAATCATATTGTGTTTTCCAAGTACTATTCTTTTAAATGGCAGCTTTAAAGGGTGGTTGGTGTCATTAATTACATCTCTGGGAACCAGCAGTACCCTGCTTTCCATATGCGCTGACTGGGTGTGTTGACGGCAAATTCTTATTTACTATCAGTGTTTTCTAGCTGATCAAAAACCGCTTTTGACCTAAAGGGACACTTTTTTATGCCATGGACTTTCTCAAGTTTCCAGGAAGAAAGAATGGCATATATAATATAAAAGTGCATGCAGGTCACTGGAAAAAGCACTAGGGGATGTGAAACGATTTCATACAGTAATGTAATCTTACAGATTACAGTGTACTGTATGTATACTGTGTGTTTCACTTTTTGAATTTGCCACCAGGCTCCGCCCCCCGCGTAACGCGACGCTCGCAGGGAACGGAGCCCGGCACACACATGCATCGGGCAGAGGACACAGCCTGCAGACACAGCGGGGGGGCATCGCTGGATCCAGGGGACAAGGTAAGTACCACTGCCTGGATCCAGCAATGCAATCCCGAGTGTGGCTCGGGGTTACCGCTATTTGCAGTGAAAACTCACCCCGAGCCACACTCGGGAATACCGTCAAGGAGGTTAAGAGAGAGAATATAAACACATGAGTAAAATATTTTAACACATAGTTAAGGTACAATTGTAACATTCATATTCGCACATGAAAAGAAAGGGAAAAAGTAAAAAGGCAACTGGATGTATCTTGTTGAAAAACAAGGGGAGGAAAGGGGGGGTTCTCACCTATTGATTTGGGAGAAATGAAAGTTAAAAGAGAGATAGTGTTGCAAAACAGGATAATACTAATATATGGAAAAGTCTATGGATAGGGGGGTGGGTCTTTAGAGGACGTCATCTTTGCCATAAAGTTGTTGGAGGCCATAGTAGTAAGTAGGAATGGGCTGAACACCCCCCCGGTTCGGTTTGCACCACAACACCGCTAACAGACAAAAAGTTTGTGCGAACATGCAAACACTATTAAAGTCTATGAGATATGAACAAACAAACAAAGTGTTTATTTTAAAGGCTTATATGCAAGTTATTGCCATCAAAAGTGTATGGTGACCTGGGTTTTTAAAACGATCGGTTTTTCAGGAGCAGTGATTTTAATAATGCTTAAAGCGAAACAATAAAAATAAAATATTCCTTTAAATATTGTGCCTGGAGGGATCACCCCAGTCTCCCTGTACAGTGGCGCATCTGTGTGATGTGTCGAACAGTGCCACAGCAAAATTAAATTTCTAAAAGTAAAATGTCATTTAAACTTGCTCACGGCTGTAATGTATTGCTGGCAATATAAATGAAAAATCAATGACAAAATGGTGTAGGGTCCCCCCCCAGTCCATAATAGGCTCTTCGGGTCTGGTATGGATGTTAAGGGGAGCTGAACGCCAAAATTTAAAAAAAAAATTATGTGGGTGTCCCCCAAAATCCATACCAGACCCTTATCCGAGCATGCAACCTGGCAGGTCAGGATGGGGGGGACGAGTGAGTGGCCCTCCCCCCTCCTGAACCATACCAGGCTACATGCCCTCAAGATCCAGTAACCCAGTGGACGCTCTGTTGGAAAGGTCTCCAAGTCTGCTCCGAATCCACTGTCTATATAGTCTATACTGAATGCAGTGTGTGTGTGTATATATATATATATATATTGTAATGGTGAGAGTCCCTGTCCTTATGGGATTCGATTAAAAAGGGACACAGAGTTTGCATGTCAGCTGAGTGCAAGTCTACAGAAAGTAGATTCTAAATGTAAAAAACTGCTCTGGCAGCTTTCTCCAGATTTTGTTATTACCGAATGGGACTCTGTAGTTTGAAGATCCCTAAGTGACTTGGGTGGGACGGGATCTCCAACCCTGTGTCTGGGTCTTATGGACAACCAGTAGGTTGTGTGCCCAGGTGGACACAGTCAATTTAACAAAGGGCTGGTGAGAGCAGTAGGGGGAAGGAAGGTGGAGGATGAGCAGCTTGTTGCTGCTGTTTCAAGACAAACCCCTGTCAGGAAGACTGTCTGCCCTGTGGGAGACTGCAGCCCGAGTAAGGGGGATTCTACGCCCAGGGACTGGGAAAGGCTGGCCAGCTTTGATAGTCGGGGAGACTAAAGAAGCCAGTGAGTCCAGGGGGCTGGAAGGAATCAAGTCTGTTGGGAGCAAGCAGAGGAACTGCTGACAAGACAGCCAGGTGGCTTGGTATGTTTTCATTTAAGTGCTAATGGAGTTTGAACCCCTGCATGGGAAGACTGAACAGACTTTTGTTTTGTTTTTTTTCCATTTAATAAACATGGGCTACCAGGCCCTTAACTATACCGCATGTCTGACGTGGACTCACTGCACAAAAAAAAAGGCATCTAGCACTTGAGCTAAACACCGCCAATATCACAATATATATATATATATTAATCACTTAAGGACAGGAAGGATTTCGCACGTTAGGACCAGAGCACTTTTTGCAATTCGGCACTGAGTCATTTTAACTGACAATTGCGGGGTCTTGCAATGTTGTACCCAAACAAAATTTGCATCATTTTTTTCCCCACAAATAGAGCTTTCTTTTGGTGGTATTTGATCACCTCTGCGTCATTTCTGATCACCGCTATGAATAAAAAAAGCAACATTTTTTAAAAAAAAACAATACTTCTTTTTTGCTAAAATACATATCCAAAACAAAACAATATAAAAAAAAATGTATTCATCGGTTTTGGCCGATTTATATTCTTCCTCATATTTCTGATAAAAAAATTTGCAATCAGCGTTTATTGATTGGTTTGCGCAAAAGTTGCCGCGTTTACAAACCATGAGAATTAATTTCTGGAATTTTACAATTTTTTTTATCAGTAATGGTGGCGATCTGCGATTTTTATCAGGGCTGAGATATTGCGGCGGACATGGTGGACATTTTTGACACTTTTTTTGGGACCACTGACATTTATACAGCGATCAGAAATTTAAATATCCACTGATTACTATGTAAATGTCATTGGCAGGGAAGGGGTTAACCTGCAAGGGGTGATCTAGGAGTTAACTGTGTTCCCTAGACGTGTTCTAACTGTGAGGGGGCTGGGCTGCCAGGGGCATAAGAGATCTAACTGATCCCAGTTACAGGGATAAGTAGATCTCTTACATGCTGCCTGACAGAGCAGGGAACCATCGAGTCTGCCCGAGTCACTGCCACATTTCTGTAGAGTGCGGTGGGCACATGCGAGCCGCCGTTTATAGATGGTGATTCGCAGGATGCTGCCACTCTGCAGCAGTAAAAGTATGCGAGCTGGTCAGGAACCGGTTAATACACCACCTGAAGTGTATTATATACTGTACACCCAAGAGACCATGTTTGGGAATTTCTCCTAGATAAAATAGCTGTCCAAAACACCAAGCTATTGATTAATTGATTTAAAGCACCCGTGCAAGATAAAGGAAAACCTGAAAATATGGCCTGTTACAGGACGGGGTTGAAAATCACTACTGTACACCACCAAATGCACTGTCTATATAATCTACACTGAATGATATATATATATATATATATATATATATACAGTATCTCACAAAAGTGATTACACCCCTTACATTTTTGTAAATATTTTATTATATCTTAACATGTGACAACACTGAAGAAATGACACTTTTCTACAATGTAAAGTAGTGAGTGTACAGCTCGTATAACGGTGTAAATGTGCTGCCCCCCTTAAAATAACTCAACACACAGCCATTAATGTCTAAACCATTGGCAACAAAAGTGAGTACACCCCTACGTGAAATTGCCCAAATTGGGCCCAAAGTGTCAATATTTTGTGTGGCCACCATGATTTTCCAGCATTACCTTAACCCTCTTGGGCATGAAGTTCGCCAGAGCTTCACAGGTTGCCACTGGAGTCCTCTTCCACTCCTCCATGATAACATCACAGAGCTGGTGGATTTTAAAGACCTTGCACTCCTCCACCTTCCATTTGAGGATGCCCCACAGATGCTCAATAGGGTTTAGGTCTGGAGACATGCTTGGCCAGTCAGCTTCTTTAGCAGGGTAATGGTCATCTTGGAGGTGTGTTTGGGGTCGTTATCATGTTGGAAAACTGCCCTGCGGCCCAGTCTCCCAAGGAAGGGGATCATTATCTGCTTCAGTATGTCACAGTACATGCTGGCATTCATGGTTCCCTCAGTGAACTATAGCTCCCCAGTGCCGGCAGCGCTCATGCAGCCTCAGACCACCACACTCCCACCGCCATGCTTGACTGTAGGTGAGACAAACTTGTCTTTGTACCCCTTTCCTGGTTGCCACCACACGCACTTGACACCATCTGAACCAAATAAGTTTATCTTGGTCTCATCAGACCACAGGACATGGTTCCAGCAATTAATGTCCTTAGTCTGCTTGTCTTCAGCAAACTGTTTGTGGGGTTTCTTTTGCATCATCTTTATAAGAGGTTTCCTTCTGGGATGACAGCCATGCAGACCAATTTGATGCAGTGTGCGATGTATGGTCTGAGAACTGACAGGCTGCCCCCCCCCACCCCTTCAACCTCATACGTCTATTTGCCAAAGACAACCTCTTGATGCGGAGCTGAGCACGTTCACTCAACTTCTTTGGTCGACCATGGCAAGGCCTGTTCTGAGTGGAATGTGTCCTGTTAAACTGCTGTATGGTCTTGGCCACCGTACTGCAGCTCAGTTTCAGGGTCTTGGCAATCTTCTTATAACCTAGACCATCTTTATTTAGAGTAACAATTCTTTTTTTCAGATCCTCAGAGAGTTCTCTGTCATTAGGTGCTCTGTTGAACTTCAAGTGACCAATATGAGAGAGTGAGAGCGTTAACACACCTGCTCCCCATTCACATCCGAGACCTTGAAACACTAACAAGTCACATGACACCGGGGAGGGATAATGGCTAATTGGGCCCAATTTAGACATTTTCACTTAGGGATAGGGATGAGCCGAACACCCCCCCGGTTCGGTTCGCACCAGAACATGCGAACAGGCAAAATTTTTGAGCGAGCATTCACACACCGTTAATGTCTATGGGACCCGAACATGAAAAATCAAAAGTGCTAATTTTAAAGGCTTATATGCAATGTTATTGCCCTAAAAGTGTATGGGGATCTGGGTCTCTGTACCTGTGCGTTTCGGTCAATGGATGCCAGTGAGTCCCGATGCCGTCAATGTAGCCCCGAGTGTGCCATGAAGGGATGGAGTGGCGTTCAATCCTCCTGAGCGTCCCATCTTGGATCTGAGAACGTTGTGCAGTCGCTCTCTTGTTTAACTGAGGCACTAACTCGCGGACCCCTCGTAGTGCGGATGATGTCACTGCTAATCTGGGAACATATCCGGGGGAAGGAAGGAGCAGGGAGACACACGTCCAGACGGCTGCCTAGTATGGACACGTTTTACTGGGATCGCCCAGCTGATGAAGCTCTGAGCTACGGTGACGGCGTCGGGACTCACTGGCATCCATTGGCCGGAAATCACGGGTTGGACGTTTGAGGTGGCAGTATGCATAGCCAACAGTGAAGACATCGGGAAGGTAACCCCCGTGACAGTGGGAGGAGAAGTTTGTTACATAGCTATAGTGTCCATTTGCTATTCTGTTTTGCATATGCCATGAACTGTGGTCAATTGCATATACATTCCACTCTGCATTGAGTTAAGGGAAATTAATTATTACTTACCATCTGGTGATTTGAGCCCCTGATGATGGCTCTAGTTTACAAATCATCAGGAAAGCAGATTGAACTATGTGACTCATCTTCACAGTTGTGTCTTTAAGTGACTTCTTACCCCATTTATTGTCTGCTAGTGACTGGAGAGGTACGCTATTTATCCTCAGTTTATTAGCCACTTTTGCATCCACTTCACAAAAGGATCCATATTCCCACCCTGATTGGCTAATCCCCACCGTTACCCTTTATTGCTTACCCTGTGTCTGGACTTTGAGGGTATTATGACCATTGGGCTCACTGTTGCTATTTTTATTTTTGTTGTATCCTGCAATTCTACTCTTATCATGTGTCCTTATGAGGTAGATTATTGGTTCAGCTCACATAGTCCCAGGTGACTGCAGTTTATAGGTATGGTGTGAATGGAGGTACGCAAAACACACCTGGAATGTGGTTTTATTGACAACGTTGTCATGTTGGTGATGGGTTGGTGGTGTCTGTTATTTTTGATTAACTATTTGTGCTTAATTTGCTTAATTTCAATAAATCATATTTTATATTTACTTTGTATCCTTCATTTTGCGGGCTGCATGTCCCAGTGGCTCCTGTAGTGGAGCTTGGAACAATTTTTTTCTTAGTGTTTTTGTTGTTATGTTAATATCCAATTTTTAGTCCAACCCCTTGCAGTTACTCTTGTTGGACGGAGGAACAGGGCCTGATGTCATAAATTAGTTTACAAATTGTGATGAAAGCCCCCAGTCAAACAGGTGGCAAAAAATTGGGCCTTGGGTGCTGGCAGTGCCAGAACAATGTAACCCCTTGCAGTTACTCTTGTTGGACGGAGGAACAGGGCTTGATGCTGTAAATGAATTTACAAATTGTGACAAAAGCCCCCACAGGCGAACAGGTGCCGAAAAATTGGGCCTTGGTTGCTGACGGTGCCAGAAGACTGTAACCACTTGCAGTTACTCTTGTTGGACGCAGGAATGGAATCTGCTGTTTTAAATTAGTTTAAAAATTGTTATGGCATGCTCCTGTAAACCAGGTGCAGAAAAATTGGGTCTTGGGTGCTGGTGGTGCCGTACATACAAAATATTGCTCTAGATTATGGACAGGAGAAATAGGAGCAGTGGCAGTCTTCAGGAGATCTCAGATCCCTAGCAAAATTTAATCAGTTGCATCAGCATCAGGGGCTTGATAGCTGCTGATCCAGGACTGATTCATTTTTATAAATGTGAGCCTATCAACCGAGTCTGTGGACAGGTGCACACTTTGATTGGTTACAAAGCCTCCAGCAGCACTAAATGTTCATTCAGAAGGCATGCTTGATGCAGGACAGGCCAGTAGCTCAATTGCATACTGAGCAAGTTCAGGCCAGTGGTCCATCCTCAAGACCCAGTAACTAAGTGAATGCTCAGTTGGAAAGGTCTCTAAGTCTGCTCTTGCCCCTATATATTCCTGCACTATATAATGCAGATGCTGATGATGGTTGCTTGAACCTATCAGGCCTGAGTGCTGAGGACTGATTTTGTTTTTCAAAGGCATCGCTCAGCTGGCCACCTTCTCCACCACTCTGCCTCTGAATGACCAAAGCTTCAGAAACACTTTGTCCAGGACCAGCAGCAGAACATGGTAACCTCCCAGGGTCTGGAAAGGCGATGCGCAAACTTTTCTTCAAGGTATCCTGAAGATGTTTCATCCGCTGCACCCTCTGCACAGGCAGGATGAGTTCTGCAACTTTACCCTTGTAACGTGGATCAAGAAGGGCTGCCAGCCAGTAATGATCCCTCTCCTTGATACCACGAATCCTGGGGTCTTTTCGCAGGCTTTTCAGAATCAGAGAGCCCATGCAGCGTACGTTTGAGGAGGCATGAGTGTCCTCTGGGTCACTGAGGATGACATTATCAGGAACTACCTCCTCCCAGCCATGTACAACTCCTTGGGTTTCTGGTGCCTGAAAACCATGATCTCTTGAAGACTGCTGTGTATTATACTCCACATTCAAGCTGACACAATCCTCCTCCTTCCGTGTGTTTGGCGGCTCTGCAGGAATGCTCTCTGCCTCAAGTGCCCTGTCCATGATTCCACGAAGCGGGTGCTCCAGAAGGAATACTAGTGGGACAGTGTCACTGATGCATGCATTGTCGCTGTTCACCATCCTTGTGGCCTCCTGAAAAATGGTGACAGGGAAGTGCATGCATCCTTGATCATTAGCCACTGACGTGGTGAAATAAAGCCAAGCTCCCATGAGCCTGTCCTGGTGCCATGCTCACAGAGGTACTCATTGATGGCCCTCTGCTGTGCGTGCACCACTGCAGCATTGCCAATGTTGAGTTCCACCTGGTGGGCATGTCACAAATGAGGCAGGTTGAATTCCCACTGGATGTCAGCCAGGCGGGCACTGGCATTGTATGAACTCCGGAAATGACCACAGACTTTTCTGGCCTGCCTCAGGATATCTGGTAAGCCTGGGTACCTGGTCAAGAAAAACTGCACCACCAAATTCAGGACGTGTGCCAAGCATGGAACATGTGTCAATTGTCCCAGTCGGAGGGCAGAGAGAAGGTTGGTGCCATTGTCACATACAACCATTCCTGGCTCAAGCTGCCATGGCGTCAACCACCTCTGAGCCTGGCCTGAAAGAATCTCTTCCCCAGTGTGGCTCCTATCCCCAAGATAGACTAACTCAAGCACCACATGACATCTTTTAGTCTGACTGTTTGCATAGCCCCTTGAATGTTTAGGGAGTACTGCAGGTTCAGAGGACAATTCTGCAGAAGAGGCCACAGACATAGAAGAAGAGGAGTGGGTGGAGGATGCGGATGTGGCAAAATCCCCACCAGCTCTTTGGAGGTGTGGTTGCCGAACTATCTCCAGAATTGAACCCTGTCCTGCATCCTTCCCAACTGCCAGCAGAGTTACCCAGTGTGCCATGAAGGAAAGGTAACATCCCTGACCATGCCTGCTGGACCATGAGTCAGCGGTAATATGAATCCTGCTGCTGACCACACTGTCCAACGAGGCCAAAACATTGCCTTCCACATGACGGTAGAGAGCTGGAATGGCCTTTTGGGAACCTGCCACTGTGGGCCAGCATATTCCACAAATTCATGAAAGGGGGCAGAGTCTACCAGCTGAAAAGGCAGCAGTTGGAGTGCTAGCAATTTGGCCAAGCTAGCATTAAGACGCTGATCATGTGGATGGCTGAGACAGTATTTCTTTTTACGGTTCAGCAACTGGGGTAGGGATGTTTGCCTGCTGAATTCACCTGGTGGGGTACTGCTAGCAGATTGGCTGCAAGTACTAGTTGTGGCATGCATTGCTATACCTTTATTCCTCTCAGTGCAGGTTTTGGAGAGGACTACAGGTATAGTAGGGGTTGAGATCCCAGATGAGGAGCAAGGAGAAGTCTGTCTTGTTTTCTGGTGTGGGTTTTTCAGGTACTCTTGCCAATGGACTACATGGCTGGTCATCATATGTCTTGTCAAGACAGTAGTGCCCAAGCGGCTGGAGTCCTTGCCGCCCTTTACCCGTTTCAGACATAGATTGCAAATGGCAATGGTGCGATGTACTGCACGTGTGCTGAAAAATGCCCACACCAAAGAAATTTTGGAAGTCGGCGGGGAGGCAGCAGCGCCTTGCACCTGTGGAGCTCTGTGGTCTGATGCAATTGGGTGGCTGCCCTTAAGCTGGCACCTGGAGGACATCCTGCCGTGTTGGAGTTGGGCCTCCTCCTCACTTTCCTTCTCTCTTCTCTCAGGCACACAAGTACAGTCCGTGTCCTCATCATCCCTTCCCTCCTCGTCACTGGAGCAAACTTGGCAGTATGCTGCAGCTGGGAGAACATGACTGAAAGTTTCTTGTCCTTTTGGGGCACCCCCTGTCTCTAGGCTCAGGCTACTCCCTTCCTCAACCTGAGAACCAACATCGGAGCCTTCAAACTGCTGCACATCCTCCTAACTCAGGTGACTCATCTGTGCATGATGGTGGGGCTACAGAAGGAGTAACTGTGGACAAGGATCCGGTGGAATAGGCCGATTTGCCAGATACGTTGGTAGACAAACTTGTACGAGCTTGGATGATAGAGGATGAGGAGGATGAGGACAGCTTTGATTTCCTCTCCAAAAGAAATCAGTACCCGAGTGCAGCACTTCAACTGATGTCTAAACCTGTGTAATTACTTTCACTTATGCATACGGATGTTAAAAAAATACATTACCAAAATAATTCATAAATGCAAAAATTATATGTGCACGTACCAGTAAACAATATTACAGAGAAGTGCTCGTGTGCATAGAAAGTCCTTTTTGCGCCACTGATAATAATGATGATACTTCCATATAATGTATATATCTCACAGTCACACAGTGTGCCAGTATACAGTAAAATATATAAAGTAAAAAATATATAAATTAAAAAAGTAATCCAATAAAGTGGCCTTGTGCAGAAAAAAATAAATTCCAAATGCAGGAAATCTGCTATAGAATACTCAATCCACCACCTCTGATTCGTGCTACAAAACACCTCCACCAGAAGAGTGTAAATGCTTACAAATGTTAAGCAAATTCATTAACAGGCATAATTCATAAATGCAAATATGATCATATGTGCAAATTGGTGCCAGTAAACAATATTACAGAAAAGTGCTCATGTGCATAGAAAGTCCTTTTTGTGCTACTGAAAATGATGATTCTTCCATATACCGTATATATCCCACAGTCACACAGTGTGCCAATATATAAAGTAAAAAGTAGTCCAATAAAGTGGCCTTGTGCAGAAAAAAATCAATATAAAACGCAGGAAATCCTCAATCCACCACCTCTGATTCGTGCTACAAAACACCTCCACCATATGTGCCCTCACCTTATGGGCGTAAATGACATGCCTGTTGTAAGCAATCACTCAGGTGTAGCTTGGATAATGGCTCTTCATCTCCGCTATCTCCTTCAATAGAATCGCAGCAGTATCTTCTACTCAGCTGTTAGCCCATTCTCACTCCATAGGTACCATGCAGGGAAGCAATAATGCCGGACATAGTGCTTACCAGTTTAAACACTTTATTTTCTCAAATAATAGCCAATAAAACACTCACATGGGGGGGCGTGGCCGGCTGCAGCAGAAGATGGCTGCTTAACTGCTTAGCTCCGTGCAGCTTAAGAGTTAAAAGTCATCAATCCGGCATCCTAGAGGAGAAAAATACACTAAATCTACTCCACAACGTACATTCTTCAACCAGCAGCAAGTTGATTGCCAGAGAGAGAAGGAATTACTATCCCTGAGGAGAGGATTTGAGAGAAGAACGGTGGAGAGAACCGGCAGATGACTGAGCACCGTTCACAATCAGCCTCCATCCTTTAGAAGTAAGGAGGGTTGAGTGACATCGATCCCCCCAGTAGACTCCCCAGACCCAGGACTATTGAATCAGCCTCATATTGAGGTATTCGGTGCAGTATTAGCGACGGTACATCTCCCGGACCGGCTCCCTCACAAGCTCTGACTAGGCCGCAGCAATATTCACCTCCACCAGCTGCCATCCTATCCAGGGCAGACAAGATCCAGCTACCCCAGGGCTACATCTCCCTACATGATCACCTATTTGAATCAAAATACCTGACAAGGTATTAGAAATATACCTGGAAACTGTGTACTTCTGAACCAGTGGCCATCTTAGTACACCCGGTGAAGCCAAACACCCGCATAGCAACATAGCTCCAGTCTAAAGCCTAAGAGAAGGCCGACAAAGTGCTAGTACCTCAATAGCTGATTGATCTGGGATTTTCAGAGCTTACACCTCCCGGCCATATCTGTTTACCCTACTTTGAGGCCAATATCTCTCAGATCCACCTACCAGTACAGCCAACATTTTCTCTAGACAACATAGCTGGTACTAAACAAATAATAATCGAGAAACGCAAGCCCACGCGAACTCCACTCCTGTTTCACCTAAGTAATGTTCCCTAACCCAGGTCAGAACCTGACTACAGCAGATATGAAAGCTTGCTGAAACCAACCCTGGCTATAGCGGCTATAGCGGGGATCCAGGGCGATAGCAACAACGGAATCAGTTGTCCCTAATTCAGTTGTCCCTAATTCAAACCAAATCAAAACAATCTTCCAACTCTCAAAAATGTCAAAAAGAAGACAAGAGACATCAGCACCGCGCAAGCTTACAGAGTTCTTTCCGACGCCACACCGACAGTCATTCCGAGATGGCGCTAAAGGCCATGCAGATGCAACATATATCAACCTCAGACAACCACAGCAACAACGATAGCGGGACCTAGGGGCGATATCGGCGATATCGGTCCCAACCAAAGTCGTTCGAAAGTATAGACGACATCAGTCCAAGACTGGACCCAATCCCTTGTAATGAATCCACTTTGTCCTCACCTCAAGCGCACCCGAACGCAAAGAGCTAATAATAAACAAATCATGGTCGATACAACAGATCTCTTTTACAACCGACATGACCATCCACCTAGACTCTCTATAACCGGAGTTTCATCCCATTTGTCTATACCGGCCCTCCACATTCGAGACTTTTAGGGTCTAGTTAGTCGATAACTCCATGATCGTGAAACAGCCGGAAGAGAATCCGAAATCTGACCTCGATACAACGAT
>BLSH010233503.1:401365-425135 GCA_018402905.1 Glandirana rugosa | reverse complement strand
GATTTTAATTTATTTTCCCTATCCCCATTTATTTGTAGGGCACTTGCCCTAGTTTGAAGATGATTTTAGAACAGTTATATGGTTTCTACCGTTAATTAATACTTTTCAGACACAGTTTGAAGATGATCCACATTCACCTCCATTTTTGCTTTTTTTTGTTTTTATTTTTTTTTAAATATTTAAAGTTATTTCCCTGTCCCCATTTTTTTGTAGGGCACTTGCCCTACCCTTACCCCCATTTTACTTCCTTTTGCAGCCCTCTGGGGCTTTCCAGGACTTTGCTACAGCCATTTTTGTGCCTAAAAGTTCGGGTCCCCATTGATTTCAATGGGGTTCGTTGTCCGTGCGATCGTTCGGGTTCCGTCCGGACCCGGACCCGGACTTTGTCCCGAAGTTCGGACGGACCAGCAGAACCCGAACGTCCAGGTGTTCGCTCAACTCTACTCTTTGATAAAGCACAGACACAATATCCTCCAGAAAGCAAAATGGCTGCGATGGGGCCGCGCATGCGCAGATGGAAAACGGATGGGCGGTCAGCGTGCGGGCGTAGCTCCTACCGGTTTCGTCAAAGTTGACGTCATCAGGGATACGCCCACACGCACAGACCACTCTATTTATGCCTGACATCAGCCTGGGAGGGCCAATCAGGGCATTTACGTCACTTCCGGTTTGTGTGGTCCCACGAGGTAGAACGCAGAGCGGGTAGGAGGAAGAGGATCCATACCTTCCTCAAGTGGGATTCCACTGCCCACTCTATTATTAGCTGGAAGCACTCTGAACTTTTATTTTACTTGTACTGAATAAACCTTGGTATAGACATACTACACCATTGTGGATCTGTCTTTCCCTGACCATATGGAGCCGTCTTACTGACCGAAGGAGCGAGCTGCAAGAGGGTGCCTTGGATCTGGATACACCTAGGAGCTTTCTTGTGCGGACCCCGGTAACCTGGAAAGAGGAATGAGGAAAGGAGTGGACGTAGGACGTAAAGACCCCATTTACCACAGGCGGGCTACCCCTGTAGGGGTGGGGAGTTTCCGGTAAGTGGGGCTACATGTGGGGGAGCACAAGCTGTTGTCACCTGGATACCACAAGAGGAGCACAAAAGTCACCATTTTTGGGCATGTTTTACTGGGTCTTGGATTAGCAGAATAATACCAACAGTGGCTATCTTGACTCTGGAACTTTGAGGATAAACCAAAACTTGCCATTTTTTACACATTATTTGCTATTTTGCACAACCACTTCCTAGCACTTAAATGTATTTTTACGGACTTTTTTACAGATACTGATTTACGGACATTTACGGACTGCAACATTTATTATTTATCGGACTGCAACATTTTTTGGATTATTTGCTTTTTTGCACACAGAATTGCTTGCACATAATATCTATTTTGGCCTGGTACATTTTTTTGCACATATATTGATTAGACTCTTTAGATAATCCATGCAATTAGGTTTTACGGACTTTTACGGACAAGTATTTACGGACTTTTACGGACTGTAACATTTATTATTTATCTGCTTTTTGCACACAGATTTGTCTATCAAGATCTACCTATTTGCATTTTGCACACAGATTTGTCGATTAAGACAGAGCACACTGTTTGGAATTATAGTGATCAATCTCTTTAAAGATTTTTAATCTATGTTATTTACTGACATTTACGGACACCTATGGTAAATTAATCACGAGCTGTTATATTTTATGGTTAATCTTTTCTAGCACACGCACACTTTATACATAAACACTTGGTATATAATACATACAAATATAATTTTATTCTATTGTCCGCAATTTTAAATATAAAGACAGCGCCATTCCTGTTTCTATTCGTTTTACTCTCCTCCCTTTATAAGGGAGTCCCTGGAGGGCAGCAGTCTTGTGGTTCAACATTTTTTATCCCAGCGCAGGTTCACTTTATATTTATTAGTGAAAAGCCAATTGGCCAAGTTACAAGCCGGAGTTAACCAGTTAGTTTGGGGGAAATCTGGTCATCGCTTCTCTAAACATACCCTTTATCGACCTAAATCCAGGGGAGGCCTGGGGCTTCCCAACCTCTGGTACTATTACCAAGCAGCCCAGCTAACACAGATCTCCACTATTTATACCTCTGGGGCTAAGGCAGACTGGATAAATATGGAGACAATCCATCCCCCAATAATACTATAGACTTTCTGATATGGAGACCCCTCAAATCCAGACCGGCAATTATGTTGCCTACACTTTCCCACTCCATGGCTTTGTGCGACTCCCTGCATAAAATGAACAAATTGACATCACCCTGGCTTCCCCTCCCCCATGCCTTTCACAATCCACTCTTCCCTCCAGGTATGAACATAGAAGCCTTTAAGTGGTGGGTGCAGAAAGGACTTTATCGTATTGGGCACTTCTTCTATGCAAGCGTTCCAATTTCGCTTCAGCACTGCTTGAGGGAGCTTGAGATGCCTCCCGAGGAGCGGTTTAGCTACTGCCAGATTTTACATTTTCTAAATTCTATTAAGGCAACCTCACCAAACCTTCTGTCCCTTACACCCTATGAACAATGGTGTTCCTCCACCAGGGACGTGAGAGGAGGCATTTCCCTTATCTACCCTTCACTAACAGAGCCAACTGAAAAAGCTCCTTTTATGCTAGGCTGGGAGCAAGACCTTGACATCGAATGGGACATGGAAACCTGGCATTGTAACCTAGGAAGATCTTGTAAAGGGGTCCACAATACAATACTTAGGGATGCCAGCCTAAAGGTTATGACCCGATGGTATTTGGTACCTACTTGCCTCCCCAAACGTCTCCCCTCTGCTTCAGGGGGTGCGAGAACTTGGGGACCATTCTCCATATCTTCTAGACCAGCCCCAAGATCTGGACCTATTGGAATAAAATCTTTCACATGATCCGCAAAGTTACAGGTATTCCGGTTTCACAAGATCCTGCAATAGCTCTCCTGAACCAAATGGTCCCTGACTGTATTAAAGCCTCCCGGTTCCTTATTCTTTTCATCCTCATAGGGGCTAAAATAACAATTTCACAGGCGTGGAAAACCCCTACGGCCTCATTTCACCAGGCTAAACATAAGATTTCCTGGATCGTGGCCCAAGAAAATATTTCTAATAAGATCCTGAATACATCGCCACAATTCGATAAAATCTGGGAACCATGGGCCCGATATACAGGGGTGTCATTGTTGGGTAACGGGTAGCCTTACATTTTTATCCGGGTAGAGAGCGCCTAATGGATCCTTAATACTCCCGAACCACTCTACTCCCACTTTGGGAGCCCACGAAGTTTCCTGCACTATACTTTACCTCTCCTCCCTACTCTCATCTTTTTTTCTCTCCCTGTCCTCTTTACTCTCTCTTTGTTAGATAATAACATGGGTTTCTGATTGCTCGAAATTGGTACCCAGAGACACTTAAGGTTTGCAATTGTTCTTTATTTGTTGTTTGGCTGCCAGGGGCTGATCTAGTACCAGACTGTAACGGAGCCCTACCCTCCTGAGGGAAGGTCCTGACCCCTGCCGGTCCCGGATAAATAGGCTTAACTGATAGAAGGGTTGACTGGACCTTGCAATCCCCCATCATCTCCTTTAGCTTCTCAAATCATTACTGGTTGGAGGGTGCCTTTAACCACTTTGATTGGTCGGCTGGTCATTCGTATTAAAACCCTATTACATATCATGAGCACTCACCCAGCTATGAGGCTGTTGGGGGAGGCTCTCCGCGGTCACGGTGTGGAGCAGCCCTTGGTATTTAATAATTACTGTTAATGCTTTGGGGGCGGGGGGGCGAGGATTGGCTGACCAGGTTCGCAGCTTAATCCCATTAGGGGTGGCCCTAGGTCTAGTCTGTTTTCTAAGGTGTATGAACCCCCTGTCCGTACCCCCAGGACCCACCTCATGGGCCTAATGTTTAGATGATTCTTTGTCTCCCTTACAGTTTTATTAATAACCTCTCTGGTGCCTTTGTTATTGTTATGGTATTGTTGATACATTGTATTCTCTGTACAATTTACATTTTCAATAAATACTATTGAAATAAAAAACTTAAAAAACACTCTCCTGAAGCCAGTTCATAAATGGGTCCTTTGACATGGGATGTCCGCCTGGCAGACTCCGCTTTGCTCATTGGGGGATTGGTCTGCTGACCCCCTGTCCATTTTAATCAGATCCCATCTAATCCACCAGATGGATGGAAAGTAGGGTCACCTCTGTATTTCACAGACTGGATTAGATTGCAGAGGGTGTCAGCAGACATGTTACCGCTGACATCCGCCGCTCCATAGGAGTGAATGGAGGATCCGATCAGGCCAGGTGGACTTGATCAGACAGCTTGTGTAGAAGGGGCCTTAGTGGAGATGGAGTTGTATTTATTTCTGATGCTTACTATTTGAATATAAAATGTCTACATTTCTATCACTATAACTCATTATCTCTTTGTGTACATTTTACAGTTGCTATTAGCTAAAGAGAAACAATAATGGGGGCGTGACCAGGCGTGACTGACGGCGGTCGCCTCTTGGAGTAGCTCCGGGTCTCAACCTGCAATCCAGGGGAATCCTAACATCCCAGGGACGGGTGAGAGTTGGATTCACCCCTTCCCTATACTCCACACCTCCAGCTGCAATCCAGCCCAGGCATCGAGCGGCGGAGGGGCCAGCATGGAGGATAATCTCGGCCGACAACTTCTAGGCTGCAATCTCAGGTATCCAGGCTGCTTCCCTATATCTGGCCCTAGCCATATTGATAATTAGCCCGCAAACTCCAGTCGGGCATCCCTGCAGTCAAAGTCCCCCTCCGGAAGGTCCTGATGCCCGATTGCCTCACAATCGCGGCTGGCGGAGGCCGCGGCAGCTACGCGAGCCCGAGGCTTCACTGTGGCCTCCAGGGTTCTATTGCGGCCACCATATTGCTATACCCGGCATCCTAATCTGCAACCCGGAAAGTTTATCTTGGAGGTCCCTGAGGCTACTGACCTGACCGCTGCTCGGATTGCCCCTCAAGGTTCCCTGACTCTGCCCTTACCAGGGAGTTTAGAATCATTTATAAATATCTTGGTGCAGCGGCCATCTTGGCACACCCACGCCGCCCTGCTGTGTCACACAGTCAACTCCCAGCACCACAGCTAATGTATGGGGCAGATGCTTAAAATGAGTGAATAGTATGCTGATCAACATACAAATATGTGACCCAGGTCCTCGTCTCTTCCTTCCTGACTCCTGCTCAGCATCACCAGCACCTTCAACAACAGGGGCCTCAACATTCATAATCCTAACACTCTGCACATCATATGGGCAAGATAGGCTTTCAAAAACACTTTTACAGAGGATTTAATCCACCATCTCAACCACAACCTTTGAATCCTATGGAGCGTTATCTTCTTAGGCCACAGTCCCCAACCTTGAGTAACACAGTTGAACTACCAGATCCTGCTGATCTCCTCGCAACAGCGGAAAGTTTGTCACTACTAATTCAAACTTCTTTACCCCCTGTGCCCGCTGTTATGGTTACGGTAGAGGTTTTGGACCTAAAGCTTCACACTTTATTGCAAGATCTGACACATAACATTACAAGAGAAGTTGGGAAATCGCCCCAAGAACTCAGAGGGGAGATTGACAAACTGGGGGAGCGCACTGACATCCTGGAAAATAAATTGGATAAATTGGTGCAATATGTGCATGTTTTAGAAGAAGACACTGCTGCCCTCAAACACACAGTTTCTCAGCTCCAGCTTCAGCAAGAAGACTTGGAAAATAGGGAACGCCGACAAAATCTAAGGATTTGTGGGGTCCCTGAAACTGTCAGCGACAAGGAAATCCACCCGTTCCTTCTGGGGCTATTTAATACCTTGGCCCCCCACATCCCGGACATAGACTGGCTATTAGACAGGGCGCACAGATCACTCGCACCTAAACCTCCCCCTACTGCCATCCCAAGAGACATAATAGTGCGCTTACATTTTTTACGAAAGCAAAGAGGCTCTGACTGTGGCTACACGCAAAAAAACTTGCATAGACTATAAAGGGAACAAAATCAAAATCTTCAGTGACCTTTCACCCATCATCCTAGCTAAAAGGAGCAACCTACGCCCGATCACCATGCATCTACAAAAACATCAAGTGGCGTACAGGTGGGGTTTTCCTTTTCGCTTATCAGCCTCTAAAGAAGGGGTTCAATACTTCATAAGGGATCTTCCAGAAAGTGAATCTTTCATGCGCAACTTGAGACTCCCGCCTATACCGAAAGAAGAGCTCCAGCTCCCTCCCTTGATAACGAGATCCCTTTTGACACCTGCTAAGATCTGGACACCAGCACGTCAGAGATCACAAAAGCCTTTTTCTACCCCACAGCGGTCTACCCCCTCTAGATCTCCCCCCTGAAGTTTGGATCTTCCCTGAGCACTTCTTGTTATTTCCCACAGGCGACTGAGTATGGGTCTGTTTGTGATATAGGTCCAAATTCTGAGTACTCATAGTTCCATATGTTTCATTGTACTATCCAAGGAATGTTTACCTTTTTCTCTTTTTAAGTGTTAGATGTGAACTCTATTTGTATCTCTCAGAAGAGACGGGCCCACCTTCCCCATCTTTTGGATGCAGATTGGGGCCCTGACCAATCGTCAGGCCATGCACCCCTCCATATCCAAGGGTGGCTGCCCTGGATTCTTGAGGTTGTTTGAGTCCTCAGGTCTCTCAAAATATGTTTTATGTTATACCATGTTCCTTTTGTTTTGTTTTTTCTTCTTTTTCACAGACTATTACCTGGCTGCTTTATATGTGAGTTATAGAGACAACAAAGTACTGAACTGACCCCTATCAGGTATTGTTCCGCTATGCCCAAGTTACGTGCACCAAAGTTTCTTTAAACTTTAAGGCTTTAAAAATATATTCTTGTAATGTAAAGAGTCTGAATTCCATACAGAAACGTTGGCTGGCTCTGAAGGAGTTCAGATCCTCGGGGGCTGACGTGATCATGGTTCAGGAGACTCACTTGTCACTGGTACACTGTACACTGGTATTTCCTTTAAATTTACATCTAAACAATTTCCCACAATCTTCGTAGCCTCCGATTCCTCAGGGAAAGCCGGAGTAGCAATTCTACTCAAACGCTCTTGTAATATTCACATAACATCCTCTTTTATAGACCCTGAGGGTCGATATATTCTCCTGAAGTGCGCTCACTCACGCACAACCTTTACCTTAGCAAACGTATATGCTCCCAATGTAGGTCAAATTGGTTTGCTTACTAAGGTCTTTGAAAACCTGCGATCCTTCTGCCAGCCTTTTGCAATAATAGGAGGGGATTTCAATTTGTGCATGTCACCAAGTAGAGATAGATACATGCTTTTCCAGGCCACCCCACCATTGCACGCTCAGAAACTCTCCACATCTTTTCGTAAACTGGTTAGATCCTACAACCTATATGATACATGGAGGGTGCATCACCCTACCCTCAAACAATACACATTCTATCCCCCCCGCATAAATTATATTGTAGACTTGACCATTTTTTTGTTACGGCACCAGTGCTCCCGGGTGTAGTCTCCTCAGAGATAAATCCGATTACATGGTCTGAACATGCTCCCATTACCCTAGAACTAGCTCTGTCTGTTTCAATGCCTAAAACATGCCACTGGTGCCTAAATGAGACACTATTGAGAAGTACTGACATTCAAAAAGATTTACAAGAAAAACTTTCAGAATTTTTCCGAACTAATGAAGGCTCAGTCACAGAGTTTTGCATCCTCTGGGAAGCTCACAAGGCCTTTTTCAGAGGGGAATGTATTTCCATAGGCTTCCGTCTGAAGCGGGACCCTAACAAATTAAGAACAGAGCTTTTGGTTCAGTTGTGTGCAGCTGAAAAGAAACTACTAAAAGCTCCCACTATTGAACGTTTGAGAAATGTCATAGCTGTGCGTAACCGTATCAAATCTCTGGCCATGAGCAACACATACAAATCGATACTATGGGCTAAAGAGCGGTTTTATGAGTATGCTAACAAACCACACAGAATGTTGGTCAATAGGTTAAAACCCAGATCGTTCATGTCAATACCCGATCACCTACTACAATTAGATGGTACTCCCACCCACTGCCCCGCACTATGTCTCAGGTTTTTGGCAGCTATTATAAAAATCTATACAACTGCCTCAGCACTGACCCGAATTCTAACTTTACTCAAGAGAAGTTCGGAGATTTTATAAGAACTCTACAAATGCCCAGAATTACTCCTGAGCAAAATGTGCAGGTTAACGCACCTATTACACTTGAGGAACTGACGGAGGTTATAGGTCACTTACCAGCACATAAAACTCCAGGCCCGGATGGTCTCCCGTATTCCTATTATAAAAAATTTCTCCCAGTCTTAGCCCCTTACAAGTTACAACTTTTTGCTTCCTTGCAAAAAGGTACCCTCCCACACAATCAATTCCTCGCCACATAAATAACGGTAATACCGAAGCCAGGCAAAGATCCTGCCTCCCCTGACAACTATCGACTGATTGCCCTTTTAAATTCGGACTATAAAATATTTTAAAAAAATATTGGCAAACAGATTATCGCTGATATTGCCTACTCTGATACATAAAGACCAAGTGGGATTCGTCCCGGCCCGGCATGCAGGCGACAACACAAGAAGGATAATAGATCTAACTGACCTCCTGACCAAGACTAAACACCCTGCCATCATTTTGAGTCTAGATGCCCAAAAGGCTTTTGACCACCTGAGTTGGCCCTTTATGTTTGCGGTATTACATCAATACGGTTTCTCAGGCTCTTTCATTCGGGCACTGCGAACCCTATATTCTAAACCCACTTCTCAAGTACAGTTGTCTTCTTACCTGTCGCAGTCATTCTCGTTGAGCAATGGCACTAGACAGGGTTGTCCCCTGTCGCCTCTTCTATTTATTCTCAGCCTGGAGCCTTTGGCTATAGCCATAAGAGACCACATAGAAATTCGGGGAGTGCAGCTGCGACAACGGGAGTATAAACTGTCCCTATTTGCAGATGACATTTTACTAACCCTTACCCACCCCCACACATCCCTCCCCTCTTTGCACAAAATCTTGACCTCTTTCAGCTCGATCTCAGGATTTAAGATGAACCCCTCTAAAACTGAAGCCTTACCCATTAATATACCATCGACCCAACTAACCTCCCTACAGGCAACATTTAACTATCATTGGTGCACACACTCACTTAAATATTTAGGTATACGTCTTACCCCTTCTTACGCAGCGTTATATCAGGCAAATTTCCCACCCCTATTTGCTGAGATTGACCTCTTGCTGAAACAATGGTCTTCCCTTCCGCTCTCCCTTCTTGGAAGAGGTAATGTCCTTAAAATGTCAATCCTCCCCAAATTGTTGTACCTATTTGAAACCCTCCCTGTTTCCATTCCACTGACAAAGCTGAAACTACTCCAAAGGAAGTGTCTATGTTTCATATGGAACAATGCTTCCCACCGCATTGCAAGCTCTGTAGTTACTGCCCTTAAAAACAGAGGAGGCCTGGGAACCCCGGATTTAATCAAATATTACTATGCCTCACATTTACGCACCATAACCTCCTGGACATCCAGATTGGCCCCAAATAGGTGGGCTGAGATAGAAATGAGCATCACTAGGCCCATACACATATGCTATATGCTTTGGCCCTCTTCAGATAAATATATTCCCCAACTAAAATCAATATGCTTGGGCCCCATGTTCTTCACCTTATCTATCTGGAAGAAATGCTCAGAAAAATTCTCTCTCACATCCCCACATCCCCCCCTAGCAAACATTCTCTTCAATCCAGACATCCCTGACAGTCTTTCCTATGATCGTATGTTACCATGGACTAAAGCAGGGATATTTCAATTACGCCATTTGGTAAATCTGGTAACATACAAAATGCTATCTTTTTCAGACCTAAAAGCTAAGTATAAGATTCCCGATAAACTCCTCTTCTCCTACCTATAATTTAAACACTTTTTTTCCACTATATCCAAGACCCTTTCACTGGATAGACCCACTGACTTTGAAATACTTTGTGCTAAAGGCCCTTACGAACCTCGTCAGATCTCAATTATCTATAAAATTCTCCATGAAGCCATCCCACTAACTGACATAAGTCACAATTATATGAAGAAATGGGCGACAATTTTGAACCGACCTATCTCCTTGATGGATTGGGGGAAAATATGGGAATCAACATCTAAGGTTTCTAGGTGTGTAATACAAAAGGAAACAGCGGTTAAAATCCTCTTTTTTTGGTATAGAACCCCAGACATTCTCCACGCGCGCCACCCACAGACTTCCAATCAATGCTGGAGATGTAATAAAGGCATAGGCACTCACTTACACATCTTTTGGAACTGCCCATCTATACAGCCATTCTGGACCCAGATCCAAAATATGTTACAAACATTACTCGGCATCCCTGTTCCACTAAACCCCCTATATTACTTACTAGGACTCCCAATCCCAGGTATTCCGAAAACTGAGAAAAGGCTAGTATCCTTTGTCCTATTAGCGGCAAAACGGGTTATTCCTAGATTTTGGCTTTCCACCTCTCCCCCAACTTTTGCACAAGTCCTCTCCACTATGGCTGACATAAGAAAGATGGAACACATGTCTGCAGTAGTGGACGACTCAGTGCCACATTTTTCTAAGGTTTGGGAGGTGTGGGATGCTTCTCAATACTCCCCGGGGCAACTTCATACACCATCTCATAGAACACATCACTTAAATGAATCAATATCTACTGACCGGCTCTAAGCTTTTTTTTTTTTTATGAAACTTGGCGCCGAACCTAAAGTCTCTAATGTGAATGCTTCTCACATATACCTTTCACATACTGTTAGCAATGTTCTTATTGTTAGATTTCGTCTTTCCCTTCCCTTGTTTCTTTTTGTTGTTCTTGTTCAACGGTTGGATACACCGAATTCATAGGAATGGCATTCAATGTTAACTTGGACATTTTAATACACCAATTTTGTATACCTGCTTCTTTATTTTCGGGTTATTTCTTTGGTTTTGAAAAAAAGGATAAGATTGTTGTTCTATTGCTGTTGTATAGATAATATGTACGACTTTGTATACTGTACAATCTTGAAAATACTATAAATAAACAATTAAAAAAAAAAAGAGAGACAATAATATTTTCTG
This sequence comes from Glandirana rugosa, assembly GCA_018402905.1. Classification (NCBI taxonomy): domain Eukaryota; kingdom Metazoa; phylum Chordata; class Amphibia; order Anura; family Ranidae; genus Glandirana; species Glandirana rugosa. Next base: position 413,987 of record BLSH010233503.1, on the reverse strand, counting down.
TCTACACAGAGTCAAGTGATGATTAGTGTCCACACACAATACAGCTATAGGACCTATGATGTTTTTTTTGTGTGACGCAGGTAATCAGATATTAAACCTGTATGAGTGTTCAGCTGAGATAAGCTCTGCAAAACACATCAGTGTTCGATATGAGTATTTCCTACAAAACACATTCCCAAGGCACAAAATATTGGCAAGGAAATTGAAAAATATGAAATGACAATTATTTTGGACCTCAGTTTTTAAACCGCACTAATTTTGCAATGAATTAAACAGGGCTTACAAATAAGGATTAAACAAGCAGAAAAATATTTTCATTAATATTTGAAAGTGAACTATAATCAAAGATAAGAAAAATAACATTTTTATACATACAGAAAATGTAGCCTACATTTCAATGGAATAGACTGCTTGTGTTGGTGACTGTAAAACATTTTCAAATACACACAGCAGCTGTTGTCTGTGACTCAGTGCACTGGGTTTTTGGATTGTACATGTGCACTTCTTAATTAATTTTCTCTAGCAATGCTAGCTACATGTTTCTGGGTCAGGTGATGCTAATGATAACATATTGGGAACTTGAGTAGGAAACATTAGAAGTCATTTTAAGACAAAAATTCAAGCCTGTTATGTGTGGGCCTCACTTACACCAAAGATAGTGCGCTTCTTACAGGCAACATATTTTTACAAATCTGGGTTGCATTAGTTAAGGCATGCATGTCTATAATATTTTTTTCAGAAATATCCAGAACAGTAGACATTCAAATGAATCAGAAATGTGCAGTGCTAGATCCAAAATAAATAATAAAAATTAAATTAAGAAAAGGATTACATTCTCATATCAAATATAAATTGTGCAACTTATAACAATATGTGACTAGTGCACCCCAAAACCTCTCATATATAAAGATTTATTATGGGGAGTCCATACACGGTTCCCAATCGTAGTCCTAACCTTAATGAATCACAGCTTCCATGTGAAATATTGTAATACAAAAATCTGTGAAGTACCAGTGCACTTCTTCACCAGGCATCTCCATCTGTGCAAATATTTTATATGCTCACTCGCATAGAGACCTCTTATTCTAGGTTCACACCTATGCATTTTTTAGTGAGTTTTGTGGTTTGCAGAAATGCACTACAGTCCATTTAACATGGTTTCCTATGGGACATGTTCACGTCTATGCGTTTTCAGCCACTGCATTTTTGTAAAAGGGTCAGGGACTTTTCTTTCCCACAGCAAATTGAGTTTTGTGTGTAATAGACTTCAATGGACTCACACCAAACTGCGACTGTTGCGTTTTTACATGTGTTTTGCTTTGCAAGAGAGTAATCTCTCTTGCGACCCTGATTCGTGAACCCCTGGTAGAGCAGACAGGAGGCTCAGGAGTGAAGATGGCACGAGGGCTGAACTGGTCACTGGTGACAACTAAAGAGAATCCTCCGGTCTCGTGCTAGTTGACAGAGTGGTGGTACAGGCCGGGTCGGTAACTGGCTGGCGGTGCAGTACAGAAGGGTCAGGCAGAAGAATATTCGGCACAGGCAGAGTTCGTTAATGGGCTGGCAGCAAAGTTACAAGGGGGCAGGCAGGAGAAGCCAAGGTCAGTGCAGGCAGAGATCAAGTAGGGTCAAGCAAGCCGGGTCACAGGAACAGATAATCAGGTAACAGGAACACAATAATGCTGTAGAACGGACAGCATCTGCTGCAGGGTGTTGTCTGCTGAAATATGCTGTTTGGCGCCATTGGTGAGCATTGGGCGCGCACAACGTGCACAGGCAGTCAGAGATGGCCAAAAACTGGCATTTTCCTAACAGTCAGCCTGACACACCGCATTACAGATCTTGGTAAAGAGCCTCCATTGGAAGGGGGGGGGGTCTACACATGTAAAAACTGCAACTGTTGCGTTTGTACATGTGTTTTGCTTTTTTTTTCTCTTTAACCACTTCCCGCCCGGCCTATAGCAAAATGACGACCGGGCAGGGGTTTCATTATCCTGACCGCGGGCAAATGATTGCGGCGATCGGTGATTACTGATCTTGGTAAAGAGCCTCCGCACGTGATCAGCCACGACCATGGTTGATCACGGTGTAAACAGGAAGAGCCATGTGTCTGCTTTTCCTCTACTCGTGTCTTCAGATGTGAGTAGAGGAGAGACGATCAGCGGCTCTCCTGACAGGGGGGTCTGCACTGATTGTTTAGGATCGCCATCCAAGACCACCAGGGAGCCCACCCAGGGACCACGAGGTCCTGAGGAGGACCCCATCCCAATTCGAATTAAGGAGAGAAATGATATCAACTGCTCTGCGGATCTGGTACAGTGTACTATAGGGATGGCACTGTGCCCATCTGTGATGCCTATCAGTACCACCTAACAGTGTTATCTATCAGTGCCACCTATCAGTGTCCACCAGTGTCGCCTATGAGTGCCCACCAGTGCCACCTATCAGTGTCCATCAGTGCTGCATAAAAGTGCTGCCTCATCAGGGCCAATCAGTACTGCCTCATCAGTGCCCATCAGTGAAGGAGAAAACATACTTATTTACAAAGTTTTGTGACAGAAACAAAGAAAAACATTAATTTTTCAAAATTGTCAATCTTTTTTTATTTGTAGTGCAAAAATAAAAACCCCAGAGTTGATCAAATACCACCAAAAGAAAGCTCTGTTTGTGGGAAAAAATTATACAAATTTTGTTTGGGTACGGTGTGGCATGACTGTGCAATTGTCATTCAAAATGTGACAGCACTGAAAATTGGTCTGGGTGGGAAGGGGGGAAAGTGTCCGGTATTGAATTGGTTAACAAACTGAATAGCCAGCTTTTAAGGAGTGAGTGGCCGCCGTGCCCTTAACAACTGATAAGTCATCAGGTGAATGTAAAAAAACAAGAAATAAAACAGTGTGGTGTCACCCAAATCATACCAGACCCTTATATAAACATGCAGCCCAGCAGGCCAATAAAGGGGAGGGGTGAGTGCCCCCCTCCTGAACTATACCAGACCCCATGCCCATCTAATAAAAATAACAAACATGCATATACTTACCTGCTCTGTTCAATCAATTTGTACAGAGCAGCCCTGATCCTCTTCTGGGGTGCCCCGCCGGAGCAGACAATGGGATTTGGCTCCGCTCCCGTGTCACTGGAATTGATTGATAGCAGCGGGAGCAAATGGCTCCTACTGTTATTAATCTGTCCAATGAGGAGAGAGACAGTGGCTGGAGCTGCTGCGCTCATGCATATCACTGGATCAGATCAGGCTCAGCTAAGAAAAAGGGGGGTCTGGGGGGAGCTGCAGCACAGTTTTTTCACTTTAATGCATAGAATGCATTAAGGTGAAAAACCTTGAGGATTTACAACCACTTTAAATAACTAAGGGGTTTGCACCTGCACACCCCCACAACCACTGACCAAGGTTGTGGGGAAGAGGCCCTTGTCCCAACATGGGGACAAGGAGTTTGGGGGGGTCAGAGCCTCCCTGCCCCAAACCACCCCCTCATGTTGAAGGCATGTGGCCTCGGATAAGGGTCTGGTATGAATTTTGAGGGGAAACCCCATGCTATTTTTTTTTTTAAATTGGCATGGGGTTCCCCTCAAAATCCATACCAGGCTCTGGATTGGGGGGGCACCTTATTTAATGTTTTATTTATTTTTTGTTTTGTATCTAGTCCTGTATGTTTCTGTTTAATTCAAATTTCATTGATTTTGTGTTGGTGGATTACAAATTTTATGCTGACAGCTTATAAAAATGAATGATTTCCCAGCAAACTGCATATATTTAACCATTAAAGAGAGCTCATTGGTGGTGTAGATGGCTGCGCACTGACAAAGCTCTCTCTTTAAAAGGTTACCAGACCTATAAAGAGCAACCAGAAGTGATACAGAATACTGTTCCTGTGCCTAAACATAATAACCACTATTAGACTGGAGGACATCCAAACAGACGATGAAAGACTGAAAACATGCAGCACTAAGTTCTGTGCCTTCCCGACGCTGGCAGGTTGACTTTCAGCTCACACACACCCGAATCACCTATGTCGGCGGGTATCTCTCCCCCGCTGAACCTGCCAAATTGCAGCAGGGAACCATGCAGCGTTATTTACTACGTACAGCACCGCTTGAGCCCTGGACCCCCAAATACAAGGTAGCGCCCAGATGGAACTTAGTAAAAAGCAAACTTCCTCCTCCTGACAGCGCAGCAGTCTGCACCAACTCAGACGTCAAGGGGGACTCCCGGGACACATTATCGGACCCACAAGACACTACATACAGGTTAGAAAATCTCCCTGTTATAGCTAAGATGGCAGACTCTCAATTTTTTAGCTCTGAACGGCCCCCTAGATCTGAAGCTAAGGCCCTCCTGTCCTCATTCAGAGCCACCTTTGAGTCCTGGGCTGAGAAGCTGGAGGCCTCACTGCAGGAGGAGTTGCATACCTTAAAGCAGCAAGCCTCAATCACTGAAGAAGCTGTATCAGCACTGACTGTCACTCAAGCTGGCCCTGCTGCCCGTACAATAGCAGTCGAATCTGCATCTAACTCCCATCTTCACCTTCACTCTTCATCTTCTTCATAGAGGATAGCGAAAATCGAAGTTGCAGAAATAATATTATACTTCAAGGAATCCCAGAAGCGACGTCGGGCACAGATCTACGACCCACTGTCGTAGCTATCATTAACCAGGCCCTGGAGAGGGAACTTGCTTCACCAATTGAGCTTGACCGAGTACACAGGGTGGGGGGCCTGGGAGGAGACAGAACAAACCATCCAAGGGACATATTATGCAGGGTCCATTATTGCACTCTAAAAGAGGAAATCATGCATGCTGCATGGAGACTTGGCCCTATAGACTTTGACGGATCCTCTATCCACCTCTGCCCAGACCTCTCACGTAACACCCTATACATGCAAAGAGCAGTTTGCCCCCTCCTGGATATAATACGTCAGGCTGGTGCTTCCTACACTTGGGGACATCCCTTCAGTATTAAAGTAACTCGTGACGGTCAGAAATTCATCTTGGCGGACCCAGATCAGCTACCTGACTTTTATATGTTCAAGACCCTGTGGACATCCCAAACTGGTTAGACCCTCCAGATGACCGCCAATGGCTCCCGGACCCTGGCCCTCTTACCCAGCGCCAGAGACGCATGCAATCAAGGTCGGTGTCTGCTCCACACAGAACCCACAGGCTTACATCGCCTGAAGACTAACCTAATTTTCCATTACACGCTATGCGATCCCAGTGTGGCCCATAGCCACTAACATTCCCAATTTTCTATGGCAAGAGACTGGTATCCAGTATGCCCAGATTCCCGTGCTGATGGACGTCCGCTGGGGCCCCGCCTAGGAGTCCTCTTCACCCCCTCTGGGGTCTTTCCCATCCTAGCCCTAATTTGCATGTATACTTATGTTTTGGCCACAATTATATGTACTATTTAAGCTTATTACCATTGTTCTCTATGATTGTATATGCCACTATACCTGTTTAGGGCTTTGAGAGTTAGGACTCCTGGGCGGTTGCCCTAGCGTTATGCCCATCACCATGGTACTGTATACCCTTGGGTGATTCACATATATAATTTTTTATCTTTGTCAATATTAATGAATTTTGAATAAAAATATTTTTATATATACTTTAGTTTCACGTTCGGATCTTTGTAAAACCCAGATGACTTTAAAGTCCTCAATCTTCCTTTTGGAAATGTACAGTATGTCTTTGTCGTAACGTAATAAGCTGCTAATAATAAAGGGGTTCCTGGTAGCCCTGGTTCTGTCCCGACACTGGCCCCTTTCCTAGGCCTGGACGGTTCTAGAGTCATCATGTTCCTATATAAAATTGAGGTACTGTATGAGACACATTTATAGTTCAGATTTGAGACGCTGATTGTTTACCTACCTATAGGACAATTTATATTTTGTTGATCCATATTAGACTGTTTATTCCCTGCTGCCCTTATCCCGTAAATCGGGTGTGTTATATATATTTTCTACATACCTGCTATGCTGTTGGGATCACGGCTCAGGTCCCTCTCTCTCGACCTCTCTCCCACAATAGGATTGGCACAATCCATGCTGGATAAGTGATTTGCTCATGCAGAATTCTGCATGGCAAATGCTTTAGTAGCATTAGACACTTACCCCAAGTGTCTTCTCTCAAAACTAGCTTCCTCCCTGGTGTTCTCTCCTTCCCTTCTTTCTTTCTCTTTTTATCCCCTCCTTCCCTATCCCCTTATCACCACACCCACCTGCTCTCGCCCCCCCCCCCCTTTTTTCTTATAACTTTTGTTTTCCTCTCACTCCATCGTGGCCCATATGATAAGCACTTGCCCCAGGCTGAAATTTTGCTCATACAATGCTAATGACCTCAATATAACCACTAAAAGGGGTCAGATCTTATACTAGATGCACAAGCACCAATTTCAGGTGCTCCTATTACAAGAGATGCACTTCCAAGCTGAATCCATGCCTCTATGCTCAAATAGATACTTTAACAGGTGGTTTCATAGTACCCACCCCACATAGAAAGCTAAGGGAGTATCTGTGGCCATTCATAAATCGCTCCCTATCGAACTGATTGATCATATGTCCGATCAACAGGGGATATACGTTTTTGTGAAGTTCTCACTATGAAGGACTAAATTTACGGTTGCTAATATATATCTGCCAAATGTCAATCAAGTCGATTTTAGCCGGCTTTATGGAGGGGAAGCTCATCCTGGGTGGAGATTTCAATACCCATCTAGATCAACTTATAGACTTCTCTACCTCACACACTTCACTGTCTTTCTCTAATGCCTCATACACACGGTGCAACGGTCGTACGACTGAACTGCTCAAATCGTATGTTGGCAGTTGTATCTCAAGTACTGACGTGCACTCAATGATTGTACGACCAACGTGCAACCAAGCTGAATGTAATGACGCGAAACAAGCGTATAAAGAGGAAGTGCTCTTATCGTGCGCAACCCTTTGGGCTCCTTCATTTAATTGCGTGTTAGTTGAAGTTTGGTGATTGTTGATTTGCAACTTTCAGATCCTTCTTCAGTTCATTCTTCAGATCGTTCTGTGGATCGTTCCTGGCCGTTCGTTTGTCAACTATGTTCAGTCCTAGACATAGAAATCTCGCTATTGTTGGCCTAGGAGTCCTGGCTTGGACCCAAAACCAACGTAGGAGAAGGAGGGAGAGGAGTTGTTGGACCAAAAATTGGTTACTTAACCGTGATCAATTTGGTCATATGGCTTTAGTCAGGGGGCTCCAGGAGAATAATCCTGATGATTTCAGGAATTTTTTTCGGAGGACGGACCCCTGCTTTAACCACCTCTTGGCATTGGTGTCCCCCTACATCCAGAAGGAGGACACATGCATGCGCCTTGCTATCACCCCTGAGCAAAGGCTCATTGCCACCTTGTGCTACCTGGTGACAGGAAGAAGCCTCCAGGACCTCAAGTTCACTACAGGCATCTCCCCCCAGGCTCTTAGAGTCATTATTCCGGAGACATGCTCAGCCATCATTCAGGGGCTGCAGAAGGACTATATCAAGGTATGTTTCATGTTAATACCACATGTTATGTGTTTCTGTTTGATAATATAGTATTTGCCCTTTTTGACAATACCTAATTAGCAACATTACAATATGCTGTGAATGTCTTCTTTGGCCTCATGTATGCTCTAAGCTTTTTTCACCTCCATTTTTTCCTCTACATGCCTCCCTAGCATGTTGTCCAGTGTCCATACACACTCACAGGGCCGCCATCAGGGGGTACAGGCAGTACTGTGGTAAGGGGCCCCAGTGTCTCAAGGGGCCCTTACAACAAAGTCCTGGCGGTAATCCCGAGTGTGGCTCAGGGTGGAATTTCAGTACCATTAGCGGTAACCCCAAGCCACAATCAGGATTGCATTGCTGGATCCAAGGCAGCGTTACTCACCTTGTCCCCTTGATCCAGTGATGTCCCCCATCGTGTCTGTGGGCTCTGTCCGCTGCCCAATGCCTCTGTGTGCCGGGCTCCGTTCCCTGTGAGCGTTGCATTGCACGGAGACAGGCGGCAAATTCAAAAAGTGAAACACATAGTAAACATACAGTACACTGTAATCTGTAAGATTACATTACTGTATAAAATCATTTCACATCCTCACATTAAAAGATATAGCAGAGTTACTTGCCACCAGTTGCTTCACCCAAACCCTACCCTGCCCCTAAGCCCATCCCTAAACACGCCTTTATAAATTATCTCATGAAATTACACTGTTAAATGTTTTATGCAGAATTAAGTTCCAAAAATAAATATTAACAACAACTTTAACAATATTAACATAAAGCATCAGTGCAGCCCATCAGTACAGTCCCATCAGTACAGTCCCATCAGTGCAGCCTCATCAGTGACCATCAGTGCAGCCTATCAGTGCCCATTAGTGACCATTGATGCAGTTTATTATTGCCCATCAGTGAAGCCTCATTAGTGCCCATCAATGCAGGGGGGGGGAATCTGGAGGATCTGGCAGCCGGATCACACAGAGTGGAGATCTCCTACTGAGACACCTTGTATATGAATAGCTGGCTGCTGTCAAATGAAGTCCTGCCTCCTGGCCGCTGTCAAATGAAGCCCTGCCTCCTGGACCAGCATTGGACCAGTGCGCTATCATAGTAGACGGTTCTGGAAGCGGGACTTTTGTTTGACACCAGTCGGCTTTTCATATACAAGCTATGTTACGGCTGAAGATCCCCACTCTAAGTGCTCTGGCCACCAGATCCTCCCTACAGTTTCCTGGCTGATCACTTCTGGTATCTGGCTTCTTTACAGAACGTCAGAGGACCCCCCCCTCGGGCCGCTCTAATTGGCGATCAGCCAGGAAACTGTCAGCCCAGTCCGCCCCTGATCCACATTGGCCCTCCACTAACTTCCACTTGCCAAATGCGATCAAGCAAGTGGAAATTTTGAGGGCTGACATAGTTCATTTAAAATATGAATAAAAAACATTTTTGGACAGTAACGAATAGTATATTGCCTCCTTAATCAGAAAGTACGCAATATAAACCTGTTTATCTAGTCTAGGAAAATGTTTATGCATACCATATACATGGATAAAACCTAATATACTCCAATATAAGTCGTTCTTTCCTATAATAATAATATTAAAAATATTCTTATAATAATAATAAAATAGTAGATTAGGTGAGAGACTTCCCAAGAATATGAGCAAATATGATAAAATAGGGTTCACCCATGAAACCAGGCAGTGGTAATGCACACTGTAGACAGCAGCTCCATGCTCTCTAAAAGGATCTACAACAAAGATTTCTTCTGTGCAGTGAAAGTTAAGTAGGCGTCTTCCTATATAGAGTCTATAAAGAATGTTTGAGAACCAGACTTTACTATTTCTAATAAGGGTTTCTTAAAAGTGTGATGCAATGCTTCTGCACTCCCTGTTTGTTCTGTATTCTATGTTCAACCTGAACCCAAAACTTACCAAGAGTACTCATCAACTGCTGCTACTGTTGCTCAAATTGCCCAGTTCTTTTTTGGCAAACAAAAACATTGTTAGGGGCTGCTCATTGTTTTCCCACGTTCAATGTGCATTTGGAATGCATGTTAAACATAGGTCAAAATAATCTCCTAGGCTTTAATTGAGGAGTACAAATTGCAGGTCAGAGGCAGTGTTTAATCTGTTTTGCTTTGCACTTCTCTTCCTAATAAAACAGTAATAAACCCACTAGTTAACTGTTTCCCAAAATAGTTACATTTAAGGCATGCCTCTGTTGAGAACTGGAACCGTTGCCAGCGCTCAATTCTCACAGGGTGCACCTGCCCATGTACCAAGAAACCTAAGGACGATGCCTAATAATGTTTACAACTTTATTAAAGTTGATTTGTTTGATATGTGTTTATTTATTACTTATAGGAAGGGGTAAACTGAGAGATAGCTTCTTATCTTGTTTCCAAGTTGCTCTCATACCTCCTAGTTACTAGTGCCCAAGAGTCAGTATTTTATTGCAGTCGGGAAGCTTTTTAAGTCCAGGAAGAATGAAAGTAATAGAATGAATTTAGGAGCATAGAGTAGGGTGATTTTTACATTGACAATCGCTTTAACTCGGAAGCCCTTTAGGTTACATTCACACCTGAGCAGAGCAACTTTTAGGCACTCTTATTTGAGAATTTAAGGCTGGGTTCACACCAGGACACCACAGGAGATAGTGACCTCTGTGGAGCTGGTTCACACATCTCCGGAGCAGCTCTGATGCGAATTGCACAGGAGTCCTGTGCGTCTTCTGTCCATTTTCAGGTATGAATTCAGCCAAAAATTCAGGCTGAGTTCGGACCTGAAACAGTGAATGGGGATGTACCGAACCCCTGCTCTGAGATGCTCCATGCTGCGGTGTGAACCCAGCCTTAAGCCTGTTTTATAGCTTCAGGGTTTTTGTTTAACCAATAGAAAGCACTAGGAGGAGGTGATTAGGGTTGGAGAGCTTCTGTTTGAGCAAAAAATGAGCGATAAAACGCTCATGTTACACATTTTCAACCATGCCCATTAAAGTCTATGGGGCCCAATCTGCCAAAAAGAAGCTCAAGTACTTTTTTGAGTGGCAGGTGTTTTGCTTCAGGCAACAGAATGCTCAGATATGAACAGGGGTCATTGAAATCAATGGGCTTTGCCCTGTAGAGTGTTTTAGAGCTTTAGGCTGGGTTCACACTAGTCCGATTCTTGGACCGGCATTAGGAGCACAAGTCGCATTACGTCACAAAAACAATGATTCCCTATGAGAGCCGTCTTAACTGGTCCGACTTGTGTTTTTCAAAGTCGGACCGACTGGCTTGGGGTGATGTCATCGGGTGGCCACGCCCCATGCCAATATAAGGCACAGGACACAGCGGAGAGAGCATTCGTGAAGGAGATTGCGTCATGTCAACATGGGAAGAAGAAGAAGAGAGGAAGAACAGAGGGAAGGGGACAGCGGAGAAGACCGGCAAAAGAGCAGAAGATGCCGCAGAGAAGGAGAAGAAAGAAGACCCCACAGAAGATAGAAGACCTCCGCAAAAGAGCCGAAGAAAGAAGACACCGGAGAGGGAGAAGAGAGGGGAGAAAATGCCAGAGCTGATTTAATAAAATATTTTAAAAACGGGGGCGTGGTCTGACCGCTGCCGAAGATGGACGCCTGATCCCTCGGCTCCGCTCCTCCATCGAGCTATAGCGATAGCCAAGCCACCATACAGCAGCAATACAGACCCCAAAGAGAGGGGAGAGAACCCGGGACCCCCGCAGAGCATGACCAGAAAGAAAATCTTAGGAGAAGGCTCAAGGAGACTCCTAGATTTTTACATGAAGCCGGGACAGCAAGGAGCCCAAGATGGCGCCGGCGGCGGAGCCGGAACTGCAGCGGCGATGCCAGAGTCTCCCCAGGACACAGCCATGCATCCAGAACCTATGGAGCTCCCATCACCTCTCCACTCTGAAGCATCCTCCCCGCTGGGAGATAGAGGTAAGAGGATGGCTGACACCCTCGCTAATTCCCCTGACAAGCAGCCGCCAGTTAAGAAGCAGCATGGCGCTTGTAGTTCCACAAATGAAGCAGGCCTCTCTAACTCACTAGCGGCCTTCCCCACTACAGATGGCCCTGCAACAGAGCACACATTGAAGGCCATGCTCTTATCACTGCAGTCTGACCTACACAAAGAGCTGAAAATATCTGTGAATCAATTACAGGACAGAATGCACTCAGCAGAGGGCAGGCTTGACCATATTGAGCAACACCTTACAGACTCAACTAAAGCACATAACACAATTGTGGACATTCAAGACGAACAAGCTGATGCGATTCACTCCCTGCGACTCAAAGTCGTAGATTTAGAAGACAGGTCAAGGAGGAATAACATCAAAATAAGAGGGGTCCCAGAAACATTAGAGACCCCTGGGATTATCCCCTATCTGCACCAATTATTCCGCAAACTAATTCCAGAATTGCACACCAGGGATATCCTTATTGACAGAGCGCACAGGCTCCATAAACCACAACATCTGCCTCCGGACACCCCTAGAGACATTCTTGCAAGGATACACTTCTTTCATATAAAGGATGACATTATGAGAGCAGCAAGATCACTCGGCACATTACCAGCACCTTTTGAGAAAATTAAGCTATTTAACAATATCTCGGCAGCCACAGCACAAGCCAGGAAAGCTTTTGAACCAGTCACATCGGTTCTCATAGAACGCAAAATTACATATAAATGGGGTTATCCCGTCAAATTGTTCGTTACGTACCGCAACCAAAATACCACAATAATGTCACCTAAGGAAGGAGTAAAATTACTACAGAATTGGGGGCTGCTTACAAGAACCCCTCCAGTGACACCAACCACCAAGCCATCAGCCAGGATCCCCAACGCATGGGAGTCCCGTATGCGCAATGGGGACTAAATACCCGCATCCACAATGGCGCAGTCCTTACAAAAAAATGTTGTCTTCAGTATTAAGGCTGGCTTCTCTTTAAACACTCTCATTGTTCTTGATGGAGGAGCGGGTGGTACTTTGTTTCCGTTACCCCACCCGTCCCGCATTTTCTTGTGTGCTAAGCACACGGTTGGTATAAAGTTGTTCTACCTTAACAAATAACCACTGCTTCGTTATACAGCTTAC
>BLSH010233503.1:338609-356015 GCA_018402905.1 Glandirana rugosa | reverse complement strand
GGATTGCCCACTCCTTTGCGCAGGGCAGGTGCGCACGGGGGCGCATGCGGGAACGTGGCAGGTGCACGGGCACGTGCGCAACGCCACTGGCGCCAAACAGGCCATTTAAACTGGACAGCACCATGCAGCCATAGCGCTGTCCATTCTACAGCGTGTCTGTGTTCTAGAGTGCCCGTTGTATGTAATGCCATCACTTTATCATATATAAAGTTACACTAATCAGCTGCTGGTATGTCTGCATATATTTAGTCTTAGAAATCTATGCTGGGTCTATTAGTTCTACTGCTGTCAGTTATTTTGGGTGAGTTACTAGTTATTGTCCTAGGAAGGCATCATCTCTACATACGCTGGAGCCCTGTTCTAGGTGGAGGCACTGCCAATTCTATATTCATAGTCCCCTCTTCCTTTAGCGAAGGCTCTGGCTCATTTGGTTACCTGCAGGTTAGCGGCATAGCCTGTGTCGAGAAGGCAACTTCATATGACCCCACCCTATAACAGGGCTAAAGAAGGTTAATAGATTGGTTTGGCAAGAACGATTCTTTATGAATCCATGCTGATTACTGCTAATGATACCGTTTTACTACAAAAATCTTGTATATAATCCCTTATCATCCCCTCCAAAAGCTTGCATACTATTGACATAAGGCTAACTGGTCTGCAGTTCCCAGGGATATATCTTGGTCCTTTTTTAAATATTGGTGCTACATTGGCTTTTCTACAATCATCTGGTACCATACCAGTCAGAAGACTGCTCGTAAAAATTAGGACCAATGGTCTGGTAATTGCTTGACTGAGTTCCTTGAGGACCCTTGGGTGCAAGCCATGTGGTCCTGGTGACTTACTGATGTTAAGTTTTTGAAGTCTATTCCTAATTCTATCCTCTGTTAGCCATGATGGTGCCTCCTGTGACTTACCTTGAGGATAATAAACATTACAGTTTTGGTTACTGAAGCCCCCCGATTCCCTCGTGAAGAGTGAGGAGAAGAATATATTCAAAACCTTCGCCATCTCTCCATCCTTTGTAACCAGATTTCCTTCATTGTTCTTTATGGGGCCAATATGATCTGACCCCAGTCTCTTAATATTTATATACTTACTATAGAATTTCTTGGGGTTTTTCTTACTCTCCTCTGCTATGTTACATAGTAAGATCGAAAAAAAGTCCATTAAGTCCAACCTATGTGTGTGTTTTTATTTCAGTATTACATTGCATATCCCAATGTTGTGGTCCCTTAGGTGCCCATCTAATAGTTTTTGAAAGTATCTATGCTCACAGCTGAAACCACTGTTTGTGGAAGAGAATTCCACATCCTCACTGCTCTTACCGTAAAGAACCCCCTATGCATTTTAAGGTTAAACTGCCTTTATTCTAATTTTAATGAATGGCCGCGTGTCCTTGTGTGCTCCCTTGCACGGAATAGTTTTGTCCCTATTGTGGGGTCACCAGTACAGTATTTGTACATTGAAATCATATCCGCTCTCAAGCGTCTCTTTTCCAGAGAGAATAAGTTCAATGCCTGTAATCTTTCCTCATAACTAAGGTCCTCCAATCCCTTAATTAGCTTTGTTGCCCTTCTCTGAACCCTTTCCAGTTCCAGGACATCCTTTCTGAGGACTGGTGCCCAGAACTTGACGGCGTACTCCAGGGGCGGCTTCACCAGAGACTTGTAGAGAGGGAGAATTATTGATTTATCCCTAGAGTTAATCCCTTTCTTGATGCATGCCAATATTTTGTTAGCATTGTTTGCAGCAGCTTGGCATTGCATGCCATTGCCGAGCCTGTCCTCTACTAGGACCCCTAGGTCCTTTTCTATCCTAGATTCCCCCAGAGGCTCTCCCCCCTCTAGTGAGTGGTTTGCGTTCATATTCTTGGTGCCCAAATGCATTATTTAACATTTTTCTACATTAAACCTCATTTGCCACTTATCTGCCCACCCCATTAATTTGCTCAGATCTTCTTGCAATGTTTCCACATCCTTTGGAGAAATTATTGCCCTGCTTGGCTTAGTATCATCCGCAAATATTGAGATTGGGCTGTTAATCCCATCCTCCAGATCGTTTATGAATAAATTGAAAAGAATCGGTCCCAGGACGGATCCATGGGGAACCCCACTTTCCAAACCAGACCATTCCGAGTATTCCCCATTCATCCCAACCCTCCGGACTCGCCCCTATAACCAGTTTTTAATCCATGTACTCCCCCTTTGATCCATGATGACAGACCTTAGTTTGTACTTAAGCGTTTATGAGGAACTGTATCAAATGCTTTTGCAAAATCTAGATACATCATGTCTACAGGCCTTTCTTTATCTAGATGGCAGCTCACTTCCTCATACGTGGTTAATAGATTGGTTTGGCAAGAACGATTCTTCATGAAATGGTGCTAATAGCCGCTAATGATACCATTTTCATTGCGATAATCTTGTATATAATCCCTTATTATTCCCTCCAAGAGCTTGCATATTATTGATGTTAAACTAACTGGCCTGAAGTTCCCAGGGATATATCTTGGTCCTTTTTTATATATTGGTGCTACGTTGGCTTTTCTTCAATCAGCTGATATAATACCAGTCAGTAGACTGTTCTTAAACATTAGGCACAATGGTCTGGCAATTTCTGGACTGAGTTCCTTAACCACTTCAATACCAGGCACTTAAAACACTTCCCTCCCAGACCAATTTTCAGCTTTCAGTGCTGTTGTGCTTTGAATGAGCATAGCGCTTTCTTTTGGTGGTATTTGATCACCCCTGCGGTTTTTATTTTTTGCACTACAAATAAAAAAAGACCAAAATTTTTGAAAAAAAGCTTTTCTTTGTATCTGTCACAAAACTTTGTATAAGTACATTTTCTCCATCACTAACGGGCACTGATGTGGCTACTCTAATGGGCATTGATGAGGCTACACTGACGGGCACTGATGAGGCAGTACAGATTGGCACTGATAAGGTTGCACTTATGATGGGGCACATATATGTAGCACTGATGGGCATTGATAAGCAACAATGATGGGCACTGATAGGTGGCACTGATATGCAGCACTGATGGGCACTTATAGGTGGCACTGGTGGGCACTCATAGGTGGGCACTGATAGGTGGCACTGGTGGGCACTGGTAAATGGCACTAGTGCATATAGCACTGTTAGGGGTGGCACTGGCAGGCATCACATATGGGCACAGTGCCATCCCTATAGTGCACTGTATGCCCCTTACCTGGTGGTCTAGTGTGGGCTCGCTGGTGGTCCCTGGGCGGCCTCCTGATCTTCTCCCTGGTGGTCCTGGGCAGTCTCCTTATGGTGTCCTGGGGGGGCTCCCTGGTGGTCCTGGTCGGCTCTCTGGTGGTCCAGTGTGGTGATCCTGAGGGGGGCTGCACTGATAAATGTTCAGCACAGCCCCCCCATCAGGAGAGCAGCCGATCAGCTCTCCACTGCTCTGGTCGTCTGCAGACCTGAGAAGAGGAAAAGCCGATAAACGGCTCTTCCTATTTTACACTGTGATCAGTCGTGATTGGTCACGGCTGATCACATGGTAAAAGGCTTCCGATGAAAGCCTTTTACCTCGATCGCTAATGCGGTGGATCAGACTCACCCACAGCACCACCAATTGCCGCGATGCACGCCCCACAAGCGTGCTAGCGTGGGTTAACCTGAGGACGTCAATAGACGCCCAGTCAGGATAACAAACACCCCGCCCAGCCTATTGACAAAATGACGGCAGTGGTTAAGGACCATCAGGTACAAGCCATCTGGTCCCGGTGACTTATTAACGTTACATTTTTCAAGTCTATTCCTAATTTTATCCTCAGATAGCCATGAGGGTGCTTCCTGTGGCATGTCGCAAGGACCAACATTGTAGTTTTGGATACTTGAGCACCCCGTTTCCTTTGTGAATACTGAGGAGAAAAATAAGTTTAATACCTTTTTCGCCATCTCTCCATCCTTTGTAACCAGATTCCCTTCATCATTCCTTATGGGGCCAATATGATCTGATCTCCCTCTCTTACTATTTATATACTTAAAGAATTTCTTGGGATTCTTTTCACTCTCCTCTGCTATGTGTCTTTCATGTTCTATCTCAGCTGCCCTGATTGCACCCTTACATTCCTTATTGCATACCTTATATAGATGGAATGCTGACAAGCCTTGCCCAGCCTTGTATTTTTTGAAGGCCTTGTTTTTATATGTGCTTTTACGTCCGAGTTAAGCCACTCTGGTCTTTTATTAGCTCTTTTAAATGTATTTCCCATTGGAATACACTGGCTAATACCTTTGTTTAGTATGCTCTTGAAGCACTCCCATTTCCCTCCGTGTCCATTGTTCCTAGAGTATTATCCCATCTTCCAGCAAGGAGCAAAGTTTATGGAAGTTGGCTCTCTTAAAATTCAGTGTCTTTGTATGTCCCTTATGTTTCCTATTTGTGTAATTTTATACTGAAACAAATTGACTTGTGATTGCTATTTCCTAGATTGCCTCTTACTTCCACATTTGTGATCAGGCCTGTGTTGTTAGAAATCAGAAGGTCTAATAATGCTTTTTTTCTTGTTGGTGCATTTACTATCTGACGCATGAAATTGTCCTGCAGGACATTTAGTAAATGACGGGCCTTAACTGAGTGTGCAGTACCATCCGCCCAGTCTATATCTGGTTAATTAAAATCCCCCATTATAATGACACTTCCCATCTTTGCTGCTATTTCAAATTGTGATAGGCGGTCCGCCTCCTCCTCTTCCCTCTGGTTAGCGGGCCTATGGCATATTCCCATTATTACTTTCCCCTTGGTATCTTCCCTTTGTAGCTCTACCCATAAGGATTCAACCTCCTCCCTTGATTCACTATTAATGTCATCCCTCACATTTACTTGTACATCATTTTTATATACAGAGATACCCCTCCCCCTTTTTTTCCCTCCCTATCCCTGCAATATAGGAAATACCCTTAAATGGTAGCCAGCCAAAAATGAGAGCTGTTGAACTAAGTCTCTGAAATTCCCACAAAATCAAATTCCTCTTTGTACAGTAGCAGCTCTAGTTCTCCCATCTTGTCCGCCAGACTCCTGGCATTAGTGAACAAGCCACATAGTTTTGTCTGGACGCCTACTGTTTCTTTGTTGGGTATTCCTTGGTTACATATAGGACTTGTTACACTACTTACCTCGGGTTTAGGTTTTTTATTCAGCCCAGCACTGCTGCCCCCAATACTACCCTCTGAACTATGTTCCACTCTGGCTATTTCTAAGCCTGGTCCCCCCCCCCCCGTTGCCTAGTTTAACTTGTCGGCCATCCTCATTCCCAGCCAGTCTGCACCTTGCCCATTTAGGTGCAGTCCGTCCTTTCTAAAGAGTTAGTAACTAAGGCGGCCCAGTTCTCCAGGAACTCAAAACCCTCATTTCTACACCAGCTCCTCAGCCACTTGTTAATCTCCCACTGCATCTCTGGTGTGGCTCAGGGTATTGGCAGTATTTCTGAGAATGCTACCTTGGAGGTCCTAATCCTCAATTTTGCTCCTAGGTCCCTAAAATCTTTTTTTTAGGACACTCCACCTTCCTCTAACTTTGTCATTAGTGTCAACATGCACCATGACAGACGGGTCTTCCCCAGCCCCTCCCAATAAGCTGTCCACCAGATCTGTGATGTGCCAAACCCGAGCACCCAGCATACAGTTCGGTGCTTCAGGTCTTTGTAAAAGATTGCCCTCACTGTGTTTCTGAGAATTGAGTCCCTTACCACCACAATCTGTCTTTCCTTTCTCCTGGCTTCATCCCCGCCCGCATTGGATGAGTTACTCCCCTGGCAGCTAGGGGCTCCACTCTGCTCCAGCAATGCTGGTCCCTGACCGGTTTCCGCAATATCACACAACGGGGTGTACTTATTGGCATGTTCCAGCCCAGAATCAGCCTCCCTGACATTTTCCCTTCTAAGCTTCCTAACTGTCATCCAACTTCTCTGTTCTGGTGCCTGCACCTCTTTGTCTCCACCCGCCTCTGTGCTGGCCTCACAGCACGCAGGTACTCACAGCATGCAGGTACTCACAGCATGCAGGTACTCACCACACTCAGGTACTCACCACACTCAGGTACTCACCACACTCAGGTACTCACCACACTCAGGTAATCACCACACTCAGGTAATCACCACACACAGGTACTCACAATACGCAGGTACTCAAAACATGAGGCACTCACCACACTCAGGTACTCACCACACTCAGGTACTCACCACACTCAGGTACTCACCACACTCAGGTACTCACCACACTCAGGTACTCATCACACTCAGGTACTCACCACACTCAGGTACTCACCACACTCAGGTACTCACAACACTCAGGTACTCACAACACACAGGTACTCACAACGCTCAGGTACCCGCAACACTCAGGCACTCACAACACACTGGTACTCCCAATACACAGGTACTCATAATAGTTTTCAGCAGCAAGATGGAAACTTTCCATACCACTCCTGGAGCAAAATCAATTTGGGCTGAGCGCTGCTCAGTTATTCACAGGAACACAAGGCTTCCTCTAATTTAATGACAGAGGTAGAAACTTTGATGTCTTTTATATTTCAATAGTGTTTATTGATTATTCAAAACAAAAGTCAGCAATTCAGGTACATCCAGATAACAAGGTTCGATATTGTCGCAACAGACATATCACAGTAGATAAAACCAAGATCATTTTATAAGAGTCAAAATGAAGGACGTATATTGCTTAAACAATCCAGTCACACTTGGATATACCTAGAGTTTTGTATAAGATACAAACTGTACAAAGATGGCAAATCGAACTAATAAAGGTCAATTCCCTGACAGCTATTTCAGATTGTAACAGTAAAATAAGAGGGTGTAAATTATCCTGAACCTGCTAGATTACGGAAGCTAGATATAGGTCACGTAAGGTAAGATACTCTATCCTTCTGTCTTTCGTAATCCAATTTGGTGTAAGCTTAAACCAATAGGGCCTTTGTTTCACCTTATGTAATAAAGCAACATCATTAACTAATTATCTCCATGTGGAACTGACCCTCATTAAAGATTTTGGGATAGCAACGGTCCTGGGGTATCATTTCTTAACCCAGTCCAAGGGGGAGATCCGGGGGCCACGATATGGGCCCAGTGGTCAAAACCCCTGGGGGAGAGCCAGACCTGCGACCACCCCTAATGGGGACAGACTGTGGCCCCAGGCTAACCCTCCCAGCCACATCCAGCCCCCAAGGTCACCCCCAACTGTGTAGAGTATCCCGGGACCATCCCAACCTTAACTTGACCCTCTAGCTGAGGGCCAAAGCCAACCTGACAAAAACTACGCAGGCCAGTTCAAACCTACGGTCTAGGTAACAAAGTACAAGAATGTAATAAGTGAAGAAGTAGGAGGGAAAGAAAGATAGGGGACAGAGAGAGGGAAGGGTAGAAGGTTATGCATGTATTCCAATGATCCCATCACAATCATATATAATATACCCGGATCTTTTGAAATTAGACTTGTATTCCACGTTCCGATATAGATATAGTGTTAACTGTAATTAGCTGAAAGGACCCCAGTGTAACGTCCCCAGGGTTCCCAAATTTTTTCAAATTTATCAGGGGTGTTCAAGATCTTGTGGGATATCTTTTCTTGTGTCATGATCCAAGAAATTTTCCTCTTGGTCTGGTAAAGTGAGACTGATGGGGTTTTCCATGCCCGTGCTATTGTTATTCTTGCCCCTAGGAGGATGAAGAGGATAAGAAGTTGGGTGGCTTTAGTACAATTAGGAACTGGCTGGTTCAGGAGAGCTAAAGTCGGATCCTGAGCGACCGCAATTCCCGTGACTTTGCGGATCATATAAAAAATTTTGTTCCAGTAGCTTCGTATCCTAGGGCAGGTCCAAAAGATATGGTGCAGGGTTCCCACATTTTCACATCCTCTATAACAATAAGGAGATGTTTGGGGGAAGAATTTAGCTAATCGAGTGGGGACCAGGTACCATCTAGTCATAATTTTAATGCTAGCCTCCCTGAGTATTATGTTATGAACCCCTTTACTGGATCTTTCTAGATTTGAATGCCAGGTCTCCACATCCCACTCGAACTCAAGGTCTCTCTCCCAACTCACCATGAAGGAAGCTTTCTCAGTAGGTTCTGATAGTAATCCATATATGAGTGAAATTCCAGCTTTCATATCCTTGGCTGAGGAGCACCACTGTTCATAGGGTGTGACAGAGAGGGGGTCTGTTGAGCCTGCCTTAATGGAGTTAAGGAAGTGTGTGATCTGGTAGAAGCGGAATCTCTCCGCATGGGGCATTTCAAGTTTTTTCAAGCAATGTTGAAGTGTAATTGGACCATTTGCGTTAAAGAAATGCCCAATGCGGTATAGCCCTTTCTGAGTCCACCATTTAAAAGCTTCTATATTCATGCCTGGAGGAAATCGGGGGTTATGAAAAAGGTGAGATAAAGGTACCCATGGAGATATTAGTTTATTAGATTTACGTATCGAGTCGCACAGGGAGAAAGAGTGGGATAATGTTGGAGACATGACTGAAGGTCTGGATTTAGAGGGTCTCCATAACAGGAAATCAATGGTATTTTTGGGGATGGATTGTCTTTCTATATTTATCCAGTCTGGTTTCGGCCCCGGGATATATATAGTGGAGATTTGTGCGAGTTGGGCTGCCTGATAATATAGCCAGAGATTGGGAAGTCCCAGACCTCCTCTGGATTTAGGTCGGTAAAGGGTGCTTTTAGGTAGCCGATGTCCCGATTTCCCCCAGATGAATCGAATGATATCATTTTGTAGTTTGCTTAATTGGCTTTTAAGGACAGGGATGGGAAGCGAGCGGAATAAATATAGGATTCGTGGAAGGAGCGTCATCTTTATGGCGTTGATTCGACCTAGCCAGGACATCTTACATTGGGCCCAGTGGGATAGATCAGTGTTGAGTTTCCTAAACAGGGAGGGGTAATTATGTTTGTATAATAAATTGTGAGAGGAGGATAACTGTATGCCGAGATAGGGAATGGAATTGGTCTTCCAACAAAAGGGATAACGTTCCTTCAATTGATTTACCACCTTCTGTGAAGTGGAGACGTTTAAGGCCATTGTTTTAGAAATGTTAACCTGGAGCCCGGACACTTTTCCAAAGTCAGTAAGGAGGTTAAATATGTTGGGGGTGGATTCAAGAGGATTGGTTATGAAAAGTAGGACGTCGTCCGCAAATAGCGCGCATTTGTGGATCAATGGACCGCAGTTTACTCCGCTTATTTTGGGATTGGTTCTAATTCCTATGGCTAGGGTTTCAATTATTAGGGCAAATAACAATGGGGATAACGGACAACCTTGTCTGGTACCCCTAGATATTGGAAAAGCATCAGAGTAATGTCCACATAATTTAATTTTAGCCGTCGGGCAGGAGTATAACGATTGTAAAGTATTTAGAAATTTGACTCCCACTCCCCACTTTCCCAGAACCGCAAAGAGAAAAGGCCAAGAGACGGTATCGAAGGCCTTTTGCAGATCTAGGGATAGCAGGAATCCTTCCTGGGGGGTTCTACCATCCCAACCCGAATTCATGAGGGAAATAATGTCGACCGCCCTCCTGATCTGGTCCGGTCCTTGACGTCCCGGGATGAAACCCACTTGGTCTCTATGTATGTAAGAATCTATGAACCCAGACAACCTATTAGATAGTATTTTGGTCATAATCTTTAGATCAATATTAATCAGAGAGATAGGTCTGTAGTTACTAACTTCGCTTGGATCTTTCTCAGGTTTTGGTATAACTGAGATAAAGGCTAGGTTTGCATTAGCTTCAATAGGTTTCCCATGTTGTAGTGAGTTGTAGAACCGGACCAAGAAAGGAGAGAGGACCTCCTGGAATGTTTTGAAATACTGGGAGGAGAATCCATCCGGCCCCGGGGCCGAACCATTTCTCAGATTTTTAATTACTTCTTTAATCTCAGATTCTGTGAATGGGGATTCTAGGGCATCTCGGTGGGCTTCCGATAGGGTAGGAAGTGCGAACTTGTGTAGGAAATCCTCCATGCTGTTAGGAGAGGTTGGATCTTTTTGGGAATAAAGCTGCTTATAGAATTCATTAAAAGTTTCCATAATCTTTTGGGGATTTTGGGATAATTGTCCGGAAATTGTTTTAATTTTAGGCATGGAAAACGATCGAGCCTTAGGAGATAATTTATGAGCCAGGGAGGGCCCAATTTGATTGTAGGACAAATAGTTTCTGCCTGCAGCCCACGCTATCTTTTTTTCCGAATTAGAAGTGAGAGCTAAGTTTAAGGCTAGTCTGGTAGAGTCTAATTTTGATAGGGAAAGAACGGTGGGATTTCTTTTGTGTCTTTTACTGGCTAGACGGAATTCCTTCTCTAGATTTAAAATGTTTGTTTGACGCTCTCGTTTTAGCCGAGAAGATAACTGGATTATCTTCCCTCTTATGACGGCCTTATGGGCTCCCCACAAAATGTCTGGAGTGATCTCCTCCTTGTCGTTTAAAGCAAAATAATCAAGTATCTCTTTTTCTATAAGTGTACAATGAACTGGGTTGGCAAGAATAGATTCGTTTAGTCTCCAAGGCTGAGGGCCAGAAGAGGTGGTGGAACCTTCGAGAGAAATTAGGACCAAGGAGTGATCTGACCAAGGGGCATCGCAGATAATTGCCTTTTTAACAAGGTGTATGGAGGATGTGGAAACAAAGATATGATCTATCCTGGCATATGTTCCATGTGGTGCAGAGAAATGGGTATAGTCCCTGTCTCCTGGGTTTAATTCCCGCCAAGTGTCAATGAGACCCAAAGAATAAAGTAATCTAGCAATTTGCAGGCTTTGTTTTGGGGGCTTCTTTAACCGGGGAATATCCCTGTTGGTTTTATCTTTAATGTGGTCGAATGCTATATTGGAATCACCCCCCATTAAGATTCTCCCTTCCAGATGTGGGGTTAAATGATTCATCATGGATACAAAGAAGGATGCTTGGTTATGGTTAGGGGCGTAGTAAGAGATAATTGTGTGGGTTGTTCCATTGATGAGTCCTTTAACCAGGATGTATCTCCCTTCCTTATCCCTGACTGTCACGCTATGAGAGAATGCAATCCTTTTGGAGAAAAGTATTGCAACTCCTTTCTTCTTTACTTCCGCATTAGCTAAAAAAAAAGTGGGATATTTATGGTGGATATAGGGAGGATTATAAGTGGAGGGGAAGTGCGTTTCCTGTAGAAGAAGTATATCGTAACCCTTACGGTTATAAGAGTCGAAGGCCTTATGCCTTTTACTTGGGGAGTTCAGCCCTTGGACATTATGTGAGGCAATCATGTAGATTGTATTCTGGTGTTTATCGTCAGCCATGATATGAAAGATCAAGAACCGCTACTGTAACTGCATAACTTACCCTGGCGTGTAGGAGAGAGACCCTGAAACCCCGCGGTACCTCGAAGAGGTCGAAGAGAATGGGATGTACGATATCCAGAGACCATTGGAACACCTGCATGAGAAAAGAGGTTAGCTGGGAAAACAAAATAGAGGAAATAGAAAAGAGTAGAGGGAAAACAAATGAGAGAAGAAAGGAGGACATCAGGCCGGAAAGGACCCGAAGTCCCCTATGGGGGGGCGAGAACGATCCCGCCCTTACCCGGGGCTCCATCCTGGATAGAGCCCAGATCGGAGGCAGCTCAGATACGAGCGCCTGTACCGAGCATCTGGGGGCAATGATCGCTCCCAGATCCTACAGTAGGAGTGCCACAATGCCTCCCCTCGGCCTGAGGGACCCCCGTAATTAAAAACAAACGGCGGGGGAAAAGCCACCAGACGAGGTGAGAGGTAGGTATTATAACCATCTCAGCAATAACTGAACCATAATTCTAAAAGCGATAAACATAACTGTAAAATAAGAGAAAATGTTAAGTCAGTGGACCCCTATCTTGTGGGTGACATCTCAGTATATGACCCCAAGACAGAGTGATCCAGGGTCGTCTTTGCTCCCCGATCATCCACAGGCGGGCACAAGCCCCAAAATCCCTGGGGAATTATCGCAATGTATCCGGGAGGTATTTGTTGGTCTACAACTTGTAGGTTCGTCATTTAAGAGACATGAGTAGAATTGGACCTCATGTTGGATAGGAGCCCGTCTCCCGCCTGAGACTTGGATGATCGCGGGCGAAGAGAGGACCCATACATGCACATGGATTAATTACAGATTCATCTAAAGTAGAGGGGGAAAGGTAAAGTGACCATTAAAGGTCCGTGTCTTGAAATTAAGTCATCTGAGTTATTAAATGTGAATTGTAGGTGAGGATTTCCTAAAGGCTAATCAAAGATGGCTTCAGGGGGGGACAGAGTCTCGGATCCTCTTGGATTTCTGTTTTTGCCAGATGGGAACCAAGGGGCTCCCTTGAGGTGGACGTTTAGAGGAGCTGTGTCTGTTGTCAAGTGTGGGTGTGGGAAGTTCCTGGGAGATCAGTTCCAGTTGAAGCAAAAGTTTCTCTCCATCCGCCAAATTGGAGAAGTGGAAATTTTTATTTTTGTACTGGAAAGATAGACGGAATGGGAAGCCCCACCAATATTTTATGTTCTTTTGGGTAAGTACCGTCAGAAGGGGTTTGAGAGCTCGTCTCCTCTGGATGGTAGTTGCCGAAATGTCAGCAAATATTTGTACAGGGTGACCTTGCAGGTTGATGGCATCAACTTTACGGGATTTTCTCATAATTTCTTCCTTCACCCCATAATAATGTGTTTTCACGATGATGTCCCTTGGGAGACCGTCCTGGCGAGGTGGTTGTAGAGCTCTATGAGCTCTGTCTAGTTCCAGCTGTTGAGCGGTGATATCTGGTATGAGGCTCTTGATGAGCGTGGTGACTGCTCCATGGACGTCTGTGATAGATTCCGGGAGTCCTCGGATGCGAAAGTTTACCCTCCGGCTCCTGTTCTCAAGGTCATCAATTTTTGTGAGGGCAGAGTCTAATTGATCTTGTAAGGTTTGTATACACATGGTGTTCTGATTAGCACGGGATATTGTGTTATCCACCGCCTGTTCAATGTTGTCCATTCGCACCCCAAGACTCTGTAGGTCTGCCTTGATGGAGGAGGTTATCTGAGCCGCTGTTTGAGCTAGGCCGGAGGCTAGCATTGCAGAAAATTTTTGTAGAAGAAAGTTCAGCTCAGAAGGTCCTTGTTGTGGCGTAGGCAAAATTTGTGAATGAGTGAAGGGACCATTTGGGGTGCATAGAGATGAAGGGCTTCCCAAGGGTGAGTTAGGCAGAGGGGAATTTAGTAATTCTTCCATGGTTCTCCCCAAAAGTGATTCAGTGGAGGCTGGGGAAGGCCTATGATCCGAGGTTGTGATTGGGGGGGGGGGGCAATGCAAGAGTCCAAAAACTGTTGAGCTGAAGGAGGATCTGCAATGCATTCCTCAATGGCTGCCATATTGGTTTGAGCAGAGGGGGATATCCGTGAAGTCAGTTCCAGTGGATTGTCTTCAAAGAGGAGCTGGCGGTGAACTTCTTTTTTATTTTGAGTCCCAGGCATGAAAGAGGGTTCTACAGGGCTGAATCAGAGTAGTCGCAGGGCTTCCCTTGTGCTTAAAGTGAAAGCAGGCTTGGCAATACAGTCAATAGCCTATCC
Organism: Glandirana rugosa; assembly: GCA_018402905.1. NCBI lineage: Eukaryota > Metazoa > Chordata > Amphibia > Anura > Ranidae > Glandirana > Glandirana rugosa. The sequence goes on along the minus strand of BLSH010233503.1, from coordinate 342,420 downwards.
AGGACCCAGATTTTGGGGGGGTTGTGAGCCTTTAGAGATAGGATCTCCCCTGAGGATGGAAGGGGGTCTCGCAGGACTCCTCAGATGATTTCGGAGAGGGGGTTCTTGTCTGAGGTTGCAGATGTAAATCAAGCCTCACTGCTTAGGCCCGAGCCGCGGCCTCCAGTACATGGCCTGGGCCGATTGGCAGCTTTCCCGAGGCAGTAGTCTTAAATGTGTCTACTCTGGGGGCCTCAGGCGGTTGATTGCAGGGGTGATTCGCCTCACCTGGTTGGGCCGGTTTACTAGTGATGGGTCAGCAGCGTGGTTGGAGACGAGTAGGCCGCAGCCGCGGTCTCGCGTGATCCGTCGGGGCCGGGATCCGCTCCGGTATGTCCGCGGTACAACCCCGATATCTTCCTGGAGGCACAAGCCTTTCCCTGTTGTGTCGGGGGGTCGTGACAAGGAGGAATCCGCCGATGGAGCTCTGGATGGGGTCCAAAAGGTCGAGGGGAGACGGAGCTCCGGAATTAAGCTGCCATTCCGGACGCCCCGCGCATGCGCACCCCTAACTTTGATGTCTTTTACCTGCCTCTCCACCTCAACCAAAAGAAGCCTTGTATTGATTTAGACTGCAAAACTTCCTGTGAATGGCTGAGCAGTTCTCAGCCCAACTCAATTTTGTTCCACAAGTGAGAGAGAGAGAGTCCTTATTCCCCAACTGGAAAACAGCATTGCTCAGCCATTCACAGGAAGCATTATATTTCTTCAATGAACATAATGCTTCCTCTAATTGAATGGCTGAGGTGGAAATATTGATGTATTTCGCCTGCCTTTCCATTTCAACCAATCAGAGGAAGCCTTGTATTCATTTAGACTGCAAAGCTTCCTGTGAATGGCAAAACTCAATTTTGTTCCACAAGTGAGAGAGAGAAAGTCCCTATTCCCCAACTGGAAAACAGCATTGTATATTTTATGTAACTGCCTCTACATGCAGTTTATACAGTGCTCCCATTGGGTGCATCTGTTAGTGTGGGCAATAGTTTGCTTTGAGTTAGGCTTTAAAGAGTAACTATGTTTTTGTTGAGAAAAAAATCCCCTTTAGTGATCAATATACATTGCAGAGATTTTAACAAAGTTTTAGCAGAGTCCTATCGTTTTTTGTTTCTGCCCCGAGGACCCGTTCATACCAAAGGTGGTACAAGAAACTAGACATGTGCAAAATTATTTTGTTCCGAATTTGTTTTCAGTGAAATTCAAAAAATGTGTTCGGAAATATTCGAATTAAGGGAAGCCTGTTTCACAAATGTTTCCAAAATTTGAAAATCCGAAAATAAAAATGAAAATCAGAAATAACTAACTAACTGATAATAACTATTGCTAACTATAAAATTATAGGTATTGGAATTTCCTTTCAAATTTGGCTATTAGTGAACGTAACAAATACGAATTTATCCAAAGTTACGAATTACCAAAAATAACGAATGCCGCAACTAAACGAATAGAACATAACAAATGAATAATAATAAATAATAATAACAAAAAAAATTATTATTATTTATTATTAATTTATGTTCCATTTGTTTAGATGCAGCATTTGTTATTTCGGAGAATTTGTAACTGCGGATGAATTCATATTCATTATGTTCACTAACAGTCAAATTTCAAAGGAAATTCCAACACTTATAATTGAATAGTTGGTTATTATTAGTTATTATTTTGGATTTTCGGATTTTTGAATTTCCAAATTTCTGGATTTTAGGATTTTGGAATTTCCGAATTTTCTAATTTTTTTTTTTCGTTTAAATATTTTTATTAAAGATTTTCAAAAAAAACAGAAAAGAAATATGAGGTTATCCATAGTCCAAACAACCAAAACTCACAATAAAAATAGACAGAGAAAAAAAAATCAAGTGAGTTGATATTAAGATATTAATGAGAGACAAAAAGCAAGATAGGTTATGCCATCTCTCCAGACACCCCATGTGGGAACACTCTGTGGCCGGAGAGATGGAAAACAACCCATTTCACTCCATCTCCCAGAAACCATTTAGTGGTTTTGGTTGAATTATCACACAATTTGCTAAGAAAGGGATCACAAGCTTACCCAAAATAAAAAACATATTCAAAGATCGGAGAATGGAGAAACCCTTTACCCACCTCTCCAGGATAGGGAGGACAGGGTGCTATTCAGAGGCTCAGAGATTCAGAAGAAAACCTGATAACAAAAGAAAGGAAACAGAGAAAGTGACCAGAAGAAGAAGAGAAAATAGGAAATAAGAAATAAAAGATGGAGGAGAAGATGCACCAGGGAATCTTAAAAAAGAGCAAGATTAGGGTCACATGGGAAGTTTAATGTATTTTTTCCACGGATCCCAGACAAGATCAAATTTAGTTGAGGTATCTAGGATAATATTAGCAAGCTTTTCCTGCAACATGATCCAAGAAATTTTCTGCTTAGCTGCAGCGAAGGACACAGAGAGGGTGTTTCCAGGACCTGGCAATTGTGATTTTGGCACCCAACAAGATAAAGTGGGTAAGTTTAAAGAGGTGTTTGGAAAGATCGTCAGGTTTAAAATTGAGGAGGGCCGTCTCTGGGTCCTGAGTAATTGGTAGGCCCGTGACTTTTTGGATCAAGTAGAATACCTTATTCCAGAAACCGCGAATGCGCGGGCATTCCCACCATGTGTGAAAGAAGGTTCCCATGTGGCCACAACTAGAGTTGAGTGAACCTCTGGAAGTTCGGGTTCTGCTGGTCCAGCCGAACTTCGGGACAAAGTCCGGGTTCGGGTCCGGACAGAACCCGAACGATTGCACAGACCCCGAACCCCATTGAAATCAATGGGGACCCGAACTTTTAGGCACAAAAATGTCTGTGACCAAGTCCTGGAAAGCCCTAGAGGGCTGCAAAAAGAAGTAAAATGGGGGTAAGGGTAGGGCAAGTGCCCTACAAAAAAATGGGGATAGGGAAAATAAATTAAAATCAAATAAAAAAAATGGGCAGGGGGTGGATGTGGAGTAGGAGCCTAGAGGTTGACTAGGCCGTGACCGTGGCAGTGTAGGTGGAAGTGGCGGTGGTAGAGGAGTAGGAGGAGGTAGCCAACATGGTATTTTTTTTGTATTGAGGCCTATTCAAAAAAAGAAGTATATGAATGGCTGTGTGATTCCGGTCTAAATGTTTATTCTGCACAAGGTACAGACAAGGATCCATGCCTGATTCATTTTAATAAAGGTTAGCTTGTCCACATTGGATGTGGACAAACGGCTCCGCTTGTCTGTGATAATGCCCCCTGCCATGCTAAACACACGTTCCGACAATACACTGGCTGCAGGGCGTGTACCGGACTCGAACGGGAAATACGGAACCTCCACGACCGGACGGGACGTCGGTCACATAACAGCCTTGCACACAAATCGTACCGTCCCCCGTAATAGTGTCTGTTCGCCTCGGCAAACAGGTGTAGGTTACACCTGTTCGATTGGAAATAATTTTACTTAGTCCGTACCTAGGAACAGACATGGAACACGTCTTATTTGTAAATCTGGCCTTAGTGTGTCGGTAAGTATATGAAGAAAAAAACTTATCCGGAGTTATGTTTTTTTTATGGTACAACCGATGGAGGAGGATGAGGAGATGGTGGCGGTGAAGGTGGATGTGACGGTGCCAGTGCCGGATCAGTTGGAGATCCGAGGATGAGGTGTAGGTGGGGGACGGGTAAAAAAAATAAACTAAAATTAAATAAAAGGGATAGGGGTAAAAAAACATCCCGTGAACGGGATGGGAATGGGGGTAAAATGAAGAAAAACGTCGGGAGATCCCGAAAGGTCCTGA
>BLSH010233503.1:316641-330397 GCA_018402905.1 Glandirana rugosa | reverse complement strand
ATGAGTCCTACTCATCGTCTTACATAAAACCCCCCAGTAAAAACTATACATGTGTGATACACAATCTTTATAGAATATTTAACTGGTGAAACTCATTTTTTTTTATGCAAAAGTAAAAGAAAGGTGTAAAAAAACTTCTGAACACCTTTTTTACTTGGCAAGTTTCTGAGTATTACAGAGTATCTTATATACAACCCCACAAAAGAAAGGTTTTAACCCAGTAACACACCCATTAAGGTAACAGGACCACGAGGTCCCGCAGAATTTACACATTATCCAGTAATCATCACAACTCGCTTGGGCCTGACATTGCCAACCCAGGCATGGCTTGAAAGCCCACAGGCCCCGTGCCTGGGGCAGCTTCTCAACACGTGGAGTAAAATAGCAGAACCCCGGACCGAACCCGAACGATTTTTGAAATGTCCGGGTCCGTGCCCCGGACACCCGAAAGTTCGGTACGGACCCAACCGTTACAGTCCGGGTTCGCTCAACACTACTAATGACCTATTACACATTTAAGACGCCCTGGAGCACCAGGACAATGGAATTACCCACACAATGACCCAATTTTGGAAAGAAAACACCCCAACATATATTCTATGAGACATTATGAGTCTTTGAACGGTTCATTTTTTCCACAAGTCTTCAAAAAAATGTGGAAAGAAAATGAAAACGTATTTTTTTTTACTCAAAGTGGTCAATTTATAAGATATTTCTAACACATAGTGTGTACATATCAAAAATGACCCCCCAAAATACATTCTGCTACTCATCCTGAGTATGGTGATACCACATATGTGAGACTGGATACAACCTGGCCACATACAGAGGCCCAGCCATGAAGTAGTACCTTCAGGCGTTCTAGGAACATAAATTACACATCCAATTTAATTCCTACCTATCACACTTTTTAAGGTCCTGGAGCACCAAGACAGTGGAATTACCCACAATATGACCCCATTTTGGAAAGCAAACACCCCAAGGTATATTCTATGAGGCATGGGCTGGTAACAGATACTCGGGTACTCTGATGGGCTGGTGACAGGTACTCGGGTACTCTGATGGGCTGGTGACAGGTACTCAGGTACTCTGATGGGCTGGTGATAGGTACTCTGGTACTCTGATGGGCCGGTGATATGTACATGGGAACACTGATGGGCTGGTGACAGGTATTCAGGTACTCTAATGGACAGGTGATAGGTACTTGGGTACTCTGCTGGGTTGTGACAAGTACTTGGGTACTCCGATGGGCTGGTGACAGGTATTTCTGGCTACAGGTACTTGGGTACTCTGATGGGCTGGTGCATGTACTTGGGTACTCTAATGGTTTGGTGACAGGTACTTTGATGGGCTGGTGACAGGTACTCAGATACTCTGATGGGTTGGAGACAGGTACTCGGGTACTCTGATGGGCTGGTGACAGGTATTCTGGTACTCTGATGGGCTAGTGGCAGGTATTCAGGTACTTTGATGGGCTGGTGACAAGTACTCTGGTACTCTGATGGGCTGGTGACAGGTACTCGGGTAATCTGAGGGGTTGTGACAGGTACTCTGGTACTCAGATGGGCTGGCGACTGGTACTCGGGTACTCAGATGGCCTGTTGACAGGTACTCGGGTACTCTGATGGCCTGGTGACAGGTACTCGAGTTCTCAGATGGGCTGGTGACTAGGGATGGGCCGAACACCCCAAGGTTTGGTTCGCACCGGAACTTGTGAACAGGCAAACAATTTGTGTGAACATGTGAACGCCGTTAAAATCAATGGAACTCAAATATGAAGTATCAAAAGTGCTAATTTTCAAGGCTTATATGCAAGTTATTGCCCTAAAAAGTGTATGGGGACCCAGGTCCTGCCCTAGGGGACATGTATCAATGCAAAAAAAAAGGTTTTACATCAATCGTTTTTTCAGGAACAGTGCTTTTATTAATGCTAAAGTGAAACAATGCAAATGAAATATTCCTTTAAATATCGTGCCTAGGGAGTCCCCTTGGTCTGCCTGTAAAAGGACGTACCTCTGTGATGTTTAGAACATAGCCAGAGCAAAATGACATTTGTACAGTAAAAATTGTCATTTAAAACCACTCGGGCTGTAATGTATTGCTGGTTCCTGGCAATATAGATAAAATCACTGAAAAAGCATTGCATTGCCCTCCGCCATCCATACCAGGCCCTTCAGGTCTGGTATGTATTTTAAGGGGAACCCCACCCAAAATAAAAAAAAATGCATAGGGGTCCCCCCCAAAGTCCATACCAGGCCCTTCAGGTATTATATGGATTTTAACAGGAACTCCACTTCAAATTTTTAAAAAATGATGTGGGGAGTCCCCCCAAAGTCCATACTAGGCCCTTCAGGTCTGGTATGGATTTTATGGGGAAACCCATGCCAAATTTAAAAAAAATAATGGCTTAGAGGTCCCCCCAAATCCAAACCAGACCCTTATCCCAGCACACAAACCTGGCATGACAGGAGGGGGCGGGGATGAGTGAGTGGCTTCCCCCTCCGAACCATACCAGGCCACATGCCCCCAACATGGGGAGGATACTTTGAGGCCCCCCAAAGCACCTTTTCCCCATGATAATGGGGAGAAGGGCCTCATCCCCACAACCCTTACCAGTGGTTGTGGAGGTCTGTGGGTGGGGGGCTTATCGGAATCTGGAAGCCCCCTTTAATAAGGAGGCCCCCAGATCCCGACCCCCCCACATGAATAGATATGGGGTACATTGAACCCTTACCCATTCACCAAAAATGCAGTAAAGTGGTACAAAAAAAATAAGAGGCAGTCCTTTATTGTGTAAAATAGTTCTTCTTTCTTCCTCCATCTTCTCCTGCCCGGTCCTTCTTCTGCTCTTCTGCTTCTTTCGGTCTTCTTCCTTGCTCTCTTCATCTTCAATCTTCATCTTCTTCCGCCTTCTTCTTTCACTGCCCACACTCTCGCTGCCACAGCTGTGCCGTCCAGAGGCGTCTCCCAGAATGGGCGGTCTTCAGTTTGACATTTCTTTTATAAGAAGGGGCAGGGCAACACGGTGATATAAATGGGTGACCCGCCCCCTCTGACAACGAGTGATATCAGAAGGGGACAGGTCACCCATTTACATTACCGGTTGCCCCTGCCCCTTCGTATAATATAAATGTCAAACTGAAGACCGCCCATTCTTGGAGACGCCTCTGTATGGCACGGCTGCGGCAACATGAGCAGGGGCAGTGAAAGAAGAAGGAAGAAGAAGATGAAGATTTAAGATGAAGAGGGGAAGGAAGAAGACCGAAAGAAGAATCAGAAGACCAGAAGAAGGACCACGGCAGGAGAAGATGGAGGAAGAAAGTAGAAGAACTAATTTACACAATAAAGGACTTGTCAAAAACTGTCTCTTGTTTTTTGTACCATTTTACTCCTTTTTTTGGTTAATGGGTAGGGGTACAATGTACCCCATACCTATTCACATAGCGGGGGCCAGGATCTGGGGGCCTCCCTTATTAAAGGGGGCTTCCAGATTCCGATAAGCCCCCCACCCGCAAACCCCACAACCAATGGCAAGGATTGTGGGGATGAGGCCCTTCTCCCCATCAACATGGGGACAAGGTGCTTTTGAGGGGGGGGACTCAAAGCACCCTCCCCATGTTGAGGGCATGTGACCCGGTATGGACTTGGGGGGGGACCTCCACATCATTTTTTTTTCATTTTGGCACGGGGTTCCCTTAACCACTTCAATACTGGGCACTTAAACCCCCTTCTTCCCCGGACCAATTTTCAGCTTTCAGCGCTATTGCAGTTTGAATGACAATTGCGTGGTCATGTGACACTGTACACATATGACATTTTTATCATTTTTTTCACACAAATAGAGCTTTCTTTTGGTGGTATTTAATCACCCCTGTGTTTTTTTATATTTTGCGCTATAAATTAAAAAAAGACTGAACATTTTCAAAAACAATGCATTTTTCAAAAATTATACTGCTAAAATGGTAAAAATAACCCAAATCTGAGTTTATTTGGTGCTGGCGGACAGACAGATGTTTTGGGGACTGTGACAGATGTGACGGGGACAGACAGATGTTTTGTATATGGTGACAGATGTGACGGGGACAGACAGATGTTTTGGGGACTGTGACAGATGTGACGGGGACATACAGATGTTTTGGGGACTGTGACAGATGTTTTGTGTATGGTGACAGATGTGATGGGGGACATACAGATGTTTTGGGGGCTGTTTTATGGGGACACTGATGTGTATGGGGACAGGGGTATCAGTGGTGCTTAGTGCACTGTGTGGGGGGCAATCTGTGAGAGCTCTTTGCATGAAATCATCATCATGCAGAGAGCTGTCACAGGTACTCAGGTACTCTGATGGGCTGGTGACAGGTACTTGGGTACTCAGATGGGCTGGTGACTGGTACTCGGGTACTCTGATGGACTGGTGATGGGTACTTCCAGTACTTTGATTGGCTGGTGACAGGTACTCTTTATTACTGGGGGGGGGCAATCAGTGTGCTTGGTGTATGCTGTAAGTGGTAATGAGCTGTTACCACAATCTCCTTCTCACACACAATCGGTGGGTGAAGAGGAGAACCCGGTAATAGCAGTTTTAATTGGCTCTTTACCCTGATCCGGGATTGGCTGTGTCCCAAGGACATGCCTGATCCCCAATCGCCACACTGTGCTTTTTGTTCTGAAAAGCCGAGGACGACATATGACGCCGGCCCAGGATGGGAGATCCCTCCTGCTTACGTCATTTGACTATAGGCGGGTAGGGAAGTGGTTAAAAAAGAAGACAAATCCTTAAAGCTTTACCTTTTGATCCTAGTTCTCACAATCTATATTGCCAAAAATGTTTTATCTAGTTTTGTATAGCATACAGAAGGGGTTAAACCCCTGTCAGATTATTTTCTGCTGCCTGTGTTCCATTCGAGAGGATTGTCCTTTAGTTCCTAATCAAGATACAACATCAGTAAGTGAGAGAAAATATCTGCAATATGAGAGAATTTCCCCTCTAAGAGAACTGTCACCAAATAAAATACCCCACTGGAAGATTTATCCTCACCTTTTGTTCTGGTGACAACTGTAAAAATTATGGATTATGACTATCAGGGGCATTGCTAGGTCTAAACATGATCTGGGGCTAGAGCCCATAGCAGCGAAGTAAAGCAAGTCATACTCTTGAGCGGGCATACACATGTATATAATATACATGTGTGTGTGTGTGTATATACAGTATCTCACAAAAGTGAGTACACCCCTCACATTTTTGTAAATATTTTATTATATCTTTTCCTGTGACAACACTGAAGAAATTACACTTTGCTACAATGTAAAGTAGTGAGTGTACAGCTTGTATAACAGTGTAAATTTGCTGTCCCCTCAAAATAAAAATGTTGAAATTGGGCCCAAAGTGTCAATATTTTGTGTGGCTACCATTATTTTCAAGCACTGCCTTAACCCTCATGGGCACGGAGTTCACCAGAGCATCACAGGTTTCCACTGGGGTCCTCTTCCACTCCTCTATGTCGACATCACAGCGCTGGTGGATGTTAGAGACCTTGCGCTCCTCCACCTTCCATTTGAGGATGCCCCACAGATGCTTAATAGGGTTTAGGTCTGGAGACATGCTTTGTCAGTCCATTACCTTTACCCTCAGCTTCTTTAGCAAGGCAGTGGTCATCTTGGAGGTGTGTTTGGGGTAGTTATCATGTTGGAATACTGCTCTGCGGCCCAATCTCCGAAGGGAGGGGATCATGTTCTGCTTCAGAATGTCACAGCACATGTTGGCATTCATGGTTCCCTCAATGAACTGTAGCTCTCCAGTGCCTGCAGCACTCATGCAGCCCCAGACCATGACACTCCCGCCACCATGCTTGACTGTAGGCAAGACACACTTGTCTTTGTACTCCTCACCCGGTTGCCACCACACACGCTTGACACCATATGAACCAAATAAGTTTATCTTGGTCTCATCAGACCACAGGACATGGTTCCAGTAATCCCTGTCCTTAGTCTGCATCATCTTTACAAGAGGCTTCCTTCTGGGATGATAGCCATGCAGACCAATTTGATGCAGTGTGCAGAGAATGGTCTGAGCACTGACAGGCTGATCCCCCACCCCTTCAACCTCTGCAGCAATGCTGGCAGCACTCATACGTCTATTTCCCAAAGTCAACCTCTGGATATGACACTGAGCACATGTACTCAACCTCTTTGGTCGACCATGGCGAGGCCTGTTCTGGTGGAACCTGTCCTGTTAAACCGCTGTATGGTCTTGGCCACTGTGCTGCAGCTCAGTATCAGTGTCTTGGCAATCTTCTTATAGCCTAGGCCATCTTTATGTAGAGCAACAATTCTTTTTTTCAGATCCTCAGAGAGTTATTTGCCATGAGGTGCCATGTTGAGCTTCCAGTGCCCAGAATGAGAGATTGAGAGTGATAACACCAAATTTAACACACCTGCTCCCCATTCACACCTGAGACCTTGTAACACTAACGAGTCACCGGGGAGGGAAAATGGCTAATTGGGGCTCACTTTTGTTGCCAGCAGTTTAGACAATAATGGCTGTGTGTTGAGTTTTTTTTGAGGGGAGAGCAAATTTACACTGTTATACAAGCTATACACTCACTACTTTACATTGTAGAAAAGTGTAATTTCTTCAGTGTCATCACATGAATAGATAGAATAAAATTTTTACAAAAAGGTGAGGAGTGTACTCACTTTTGTGAGATACTGTGTATATGTATATATATATATATATATATATATATATATATATATATATATATATATATATACCGTATATACTCGGGTATAAGTCGAGTTTTTCAGCCCATTTTTTGTGCTCAAAAAGACCCCCCTCGACTTATACCCGAGTCAGTGTCTGTGGGGATCAGTAGTTTCACATTAAACAGAGCTGTGCTGCTTCTAAGAGCCGTTCTGTGCTGTGTAAGTGTGATTAAAACACATTGGTATGCAAAGAATGCTGAGAGAGGTGTCAGATTCTCAGCTTGATGTCGGCAGGTGGGCGGGACAAGCTGATCTCCGTGAAGGGCTGCAGCTCTCTCTGCATTCTCAGCATTCTTTGCATACCAATGTGTTTAATCACACTTACACAGCACAGAACGGCTCTTAGAAGCAGCACAGCTCTGTTTAATGTGAAACAAAATGACCTTACTCATCCCTTATGTGTTCTGGCTACAGTATCTGTGTCCTGACATTAAAATCCCTGTGTCCTGACATTAAAATCCCTGTGTCCTGACATTAAAATCCCTGTGTCCTGGCATTAAAATCCCTGTGTCCTGGCATTAAAATCCCTGTGTTCTGGCATTAAAATCCCTGTGTCCTTGCATTAAAATCCCTGTGTCCTTGCATTAAAATCCCTGTGTTCTGGCATTAAAATCCCTGAGTCCTGGCATTAAAATCCCTGTGTCCTGGCATTAAAATCCCTGTGTCCTGGCATTAAAATCCCTGTGTCCTGGCATTAAAATCCCTGTGTTCTGGCATTAAAATCCCTGTGTCCTGGCATTAAAATCCCTGTGTCCTGGCATTAAAATCCCTGTGTTCTAGCTAAAATCCCTGTGTCCTGGCTAAAATCCCTGTGTTCTGGCTCCCTGTCCCTGTGTTCTGGCTCCCTGTCCCTGTGTTCTGACTGCTGCATTTCACACCCTAGGCTTATACGCGGGTCAATAAGTTTTCCCATATTTTTTGTGCAAAAGTAGGGGGGTCGACTTATACACGGGTCGACTTATACACGAGTATATACGGTATATATATATATAAATATTGTTACATATCTGAGTGCAGATCCTCCTTACATCAGGGTCCCCAGAGAGCACCCCTTACATATCAGGGTCCCCAGAGAGCCCCTTCCTTACATCAGGTTCCCCAGGGAGCCCCTTCTTTACATTAGGGTCCCCAGAGAGCTCCGTCCTTACATCAGGATCCACAGAGAGCCCACCCTTACATCAGGGTCCACAAAGAGTCCACCTTTACATCAGGGTCCCCAGAGAGCCTCCCCGTATATCAGGGTCCCCAGAGAGCCTCCCCATACATCAGGGTCCCTAGAGAGCCCCCCATACATCAGGGTCCCCAGAGGCCCCCTATACATCAGGGTACCCAGAGAGCCTCCCTGTACATCAGGGTCCCCAGAGAGCCTCCCCATACATCAGGGTCTACAGAGAGCACCCCCATACATCAGGATCCCCAGAGAGCCCCCCTTAGATCAGGGTCCCCAGAGAGCCTCCCCATACATCAGGGTTCCCAGAGAGCCTCCCCATACATCAGGGTCCCCAGAGAGCCTCCCCATACATCAGGGTCCCCAGAGAGCCTCCCCATAAATTGGGGTCCCCAGAGAGTCTCCCCATACATCAAAGAAAGAGGGGGTGGATGAGAGGGGTGAAAGAGTGACCCCCCAGCCCTGCCTGCAGTCCCTACTGTCCCAGCCTCTGTCTGTGTGGGTAGGTGTGTGTGATCCACCTACCTCCCACCCATCCTCAGTCAGCCTTTTTTCTTCCTGTTCCATGACAGTCACAGCGAGCTAGGAGAGGAGCTTGGAGAAGGAGTGCAGGCTCTGGGAGGCACCGGGGATGCTGCTCAGGGTGGTGGTGAGGCCTCGTCTTCTCTCTCTTACTCCCTCCTGGGCTCTTCCCGGATGCCCAAGCTTCCCCCTCCCTATTTGAAGATGCCACTGCCCTGCACCTCACTGCCACTGGACCAGCAGTGTCTGCTCCAGTCCAGGACCATAACAAGGGGGCTGGGCTCAACTCTTTAGGACCCACAGGAACTAGCGCGGAAGAGGAGGAAGTGGAACCCTCCTCCGCTTTGAATGCTGGGCAGGGAGGGAGTCGCGGCTGTGATGTCACTGGTTGCTAGACACTAGGTGGCTCTAGCAACTAGTCACCAGGAGTAGAGTCAGGTGGAGGTGAAGGTGGAGCTGGAGCCAGTGCTACCGTGGCTCAGTCTGCCCCTGTCTCCTGCATTCCGGACGGGACATACCTGCTAATTGCATAACTGTATCCACTCGACAAGAAACTCTGGGCTATGGGCCCCAGACTCGGGGCTATAGCCCCAATAGCCACCCCCTAGCAACGCCCCTGATGACTATCTATATATTTCATGGCTATCCATATAGAATACTGTAATGCACAAGTGCCCATGTTTTTAACAGAGAGCACTGCAAAAACTGTTTGTTCTTAGGTTCTGATCGAAACTCCATACAGAGCAGTTTTAGGAGGCAGACAGGTTGAAGCTAGGAGGTGAATAAGTCATTTCTCAGCCCAATCATACTTATTAAATGTGTCCTGTCACTGGCTTATTGTTATGCTGCTATTATATGTGGTCTCCTAATTTTTAATGAGAGTCAGAGAAATCGGTTCCCAATTGCATTGGTGAGAATAAACGTAGCCTCAGCGAGCCACGTGTTACTGTTAAATCTACTTAAAAAAATAGAAAATGAATTTGTTTGGGGTGCTTCTGCTGTGTCAAAGGGATTCTCCAATTCTGTCATTTAAAGTGTTTTTTTTTTTTTCATGTCACTTTAATAGCAACATGAAAGGAACTTTCTACCCACTTTACATTTTATTTTTTTGGCATTAGTTCATTTCCCTGTTCGAAAGTTTGGATTTGCAACCCCTTCATTGACTTCAATGAGTTTCAAACAAAACCTGGGCAGGTTTGCTCATAAAGCCTTGTTTACATGGAGTGATCACATCTGTGCCCCGTGCAGGGTGTTGTGTTTTCCTGCATGGGGATGCACAGATATACTATGCATCCCCATGAGGGTCCCATTCCTGTCTATAGGGATATAGGCGCTGCACAGATACAGTGGCCGTGTCCCAATATGACATCTGCGTAAGTGCTGGTGCATGCAAGTGTGTGTCCTAAAACTCGCCCAGGGTGCGCTCAGGGCCATGTACCTGCACCAATACAGAAGTCATATTGGGGGCAGCATTGTGTCTCTGCAGTGTTGGGTCTATGCAGCCACTGCATCCTAATGGACAACAATGTGACTTCCAGTGTGGGGATGCATGCAACACTTGTGCATCACCATGCCAGCAAAATACACCATGCACAGAGCACACATCATTGCCCTGCGTGTTTGTACAAGGCTTAATGCTCATTCTAAGTAGTTGGCACAAAAAGCCTATTCAAATTGTTTCAATGTTTAAGTTAAAAACAAATCTTCTTTCTGTATACATTTTCAAACACATTTAAAGAGGAAGTAAACCCTGATGGGTTTTACTTCCTCTTCATTGCTCTGCATTACCCTTTAAAAGCATTGCATACTAGCCTATTATGTGACACTTACCTGCATTGGAAGCCCACGCTGTCCTTACAGTAGGAAGCATCTTCTGCCCCTCTTCCTTCCGGGGCCGCAGACTCTGGCTCTGTGATTTGCCGGAGCCAAGTGACGTCACTCCCACGTATGTGCACGGGAGCAGCCAATCGCAGCACAATGTCGGTGAAGGAACGGCACCAAGGCCGTTTCTTCACTGCGTATGTGCCCAATGATGTCGGCACATGGAAGTACACTGCACGTCTCCTAAACCGTGCAGGTTTAGGAGATATGCAGGGAACCTACTAGTGAGCCTTATTATAGGCTTACCTATAAGTTAAAGTGGTTGTCATGAGTTGACAACCACTTTAAAGTCATACTGCTGTGTCAAGGCAAATCTTCAAAGTGTGGTCCTTAAGGGTAGATTCACACCTATGCATTTTTAATTATTTTTGCCTTTTGCAGATTTGCACTGCAGTCCATTTAACATGGTTTCCTATGGAACACATTCTGCAGTGCAAGTCTGCAAAATGCAAAAAGCACAAAAAATGCATAGGTGTGAATCCAGCCTAACACCAAATTATTTGAACTGACAACAGGTTTTTGGCTTTGATGTAACAGAAGAGTCATATTGGTTACAGAGTTAGGTGGTCCCTAACACTAACTTATCTGACAACAAGCTATTTGGCTTGGATATAACATTAACTCACAGACTGCAATTGTCATCACTAAACCGTTTTCATGTGATTTGTAAAAGAGGGAATTGAAAAGTTTGTGAAATATTATGAGCAAAAATAAAAAAAGTATTCTAGGCATACATTTTTGGTCAGCTTTAAGGATTCACGTGTAATTAAAGGAGATGCAGAGATAATCCCTGGGTTTTAAAATGTCTATCAAGTGTGACTTGTTAAGTCCTTCTCATCCAGCTAAATAAAACTGAACAATGAGTGAGTGAAATCTTACGCCTGTGATATTTGTTCAACAGATTAATGAATGTTATTTAATTTGTGGAGGGAAGCTCCAGTGACAAAAGTCTCAATTAGTGCTACAGCGAGTAGGCTGACATTTTGTTTAATACAGAAATCTCACTGTCCAAATTAGTGAACTGCTAGGCTAGTAAAAAATAAAGCAGTTCATAGTTCTCAATCAATAACCCGGAGTCTTAGTGTGAGTGAAATACCATTACAACAGGTAAATTAAAGGGGTTCTAAAGGCAGATGGTTTTCTATCTTAATGCATTGTGTACAGCAGCTCCCATCAGCTCCCTTAATATATACCTGAGGTCCCCTCTTGATCCAGCAATGTTGCATGACAGCCTTGGCTCTCTCCCTCCTCATTGGCTCCTACTGCTGTCAATCAAAGTCAGTGAGCCAATGAGAAGAGATGGAGCAAAGCCAAGCTGCTGCTCGGCTCAGGTGCCTCATAGCAAACTGCTTGCTGTGGGAGGCACTCGGCAGAGGCGAAGGGCCAGGAGCACCAGCAAGGGACCTGAGAAGAGGAGGATCTGTGCTGTTCTGTGCAAAACCATTACACAGAGCAGGTAACAATAATATGTTTGTTATTTTTTAACAAAAAAACAAGACTTTAACCACTTCCAGCCCAAGCCAATTCTGGCATTCCTCTCCTACATGTAAAAATCATCATTTTTTTGCTAGAAAATTACTCAGAACCCCCAAACATATGTTTTATATATTTTTTATCAGAGACCCTAGGGAATAAAATGGTGGTCGCTGCAACTTTTTATGTCACACGGTATTTGTGCAGCAATTTTTCAAACACTTTTTTTGGAAGAATGAATGAAAGAATGAAGAATAAATTAAAAAAACCCCCAAAACACAAAAGTTAGCCCAATTTTTTGTATAATGTGGAAGACGTTATGCCGAGTAAATAAATACCTAAAATGTCATGCTTTAAAGTTGTGCACACTCATGGAATGGCGCCAAACTTCGGTACTTAAAAATCTCCATAGGCAATGCTTTAAGCATTTTTACAGGTTACCTGTTTGGAATTACAGAGGAGGTCTTGGGCTATAATTATTGCTTTCACTCTAATGTTTGTGACGATACCTCACGTGTGTGGTTTGAACGCTATTTACATATGGGGCATGACGTACGTATGCGTTCACTTCTGCATGCGAGCACACAGAGATGGGGCACTTTAATTTTTTTAACTTTTTATTTTATTTATTTTTCTTATCTTTACACTTTCCCTTTATTTTTATTTTTTGATCACTTTTATTACTAGTACAAGGAATGAAAACATCCCTTGTAATAGGAATAATTCATGACAGGTCTTCTTTACAGAGAGATTTGGAGTCTATAAGACCCCACATCTCTCCTCTAGGCTGGAAAGCCTGAAATTACAAAAAAAAAATGATCTCAGCCTTTCCAGCTAAAAAGAAGACCATGTTTACATCTGCCAAGGCCATAAGTAGCATCTTAACATTGTGCCCGGCTTCCAAAGGTCATAGAGATGGCCAGAGACCATCTAGGTCTCGGTCAGCTCTATGGTAAATGGCCACTACTGGCTGATTCATTCTCTCTCTGGCTCACTAATCGCACGGCAAGCCAGTGGAAGCACTGGATGGCGGCGGGAGGAGGACCAGATGCTATGATTGTTTTTACTTTGCAGAAAAAATAGATATCTGAATGATGCCTGCAGCTGCAGGAATCATTCAGATATCTCCACTCAAAATCCAGGACATCATATGATGGCCATGGGCAGGAAGTGGTTAATAACACTTTAAGGCTAAATTCACCTTTTTGTTTTCCAAAGTTCAGCTTCCATATGTACCAGTATACCATGAATGTATTTAAGCTGCAAAACATTAATAAACATGAAAAAGCAGTGCTATTATACGTGCAATAAATAATACATAACAAATAATAACATAATTGGAAGTTGCTCCCACCCAAACATGCAATCACCACACTAATATATGAGATGTACAAAAATATTAAATATATTTAATTTAACTGTATCAAAACACAAACAATATGTATATCTAACTCTATGTGAAAAAAAATGCAAGAATGATAAGTTATTCCTCAAACAAAAATGTTCAGTCCCATACACCATCCAATCTTCCTCAATAGTATTGCCAATCTTGCCATACGGCAAAAGAAAAAAGTTCATATTCTTTACCATAAAAAACACACCACTGCATAGAAAGCCATAAAATGGAGACCCAATAGTGCAGACTGCAATTCCCTTTTTTATGCAAAATTTAAATTAAAAATGCACTCACAATAAATAAAGGGCAAAATCACATATAAAACACCATGTATGGTAGTACAAAATGGCGTCCTGACTCTGCTGAGCATGATGACAGCACTGGCTGCCTAACTGCCTACAATATATTATTATATATATTTTTTTTTCCTTTTGGGTTTAATAATGTTTTATGATGTGAGGAAAGAATTCTGGTCGGCAGTATTCCGTTTAGCCTTTTATTTGCAGTATATCCAAAATCCATACACTGGGGGGGGGGGGGGGGGGGGGGGG
>BLSH010233503.1:293322-308640 GCA_018402905.1 Glandirana rugosa | reverse complement strand
GGTTATTTTAACCGAGAAATGGCGCACTGGCCGACACAGGATAGTGTCGGCCAGTGACTGTAGTTACCGCTGACTCGCCGCACGTGCGGCGAGCGCGCGCGGGGTCCCCCGCGCGTCGCTAGCCCCCCGCCCGAACACGGAGCCTGTTTCGGGTTGGGGCTAGGGGGGGCAATCAGTGTGCTTGGTGCTGACAGTAAGCGGTAACGAGCTGTTACCGCTATCTCCTCCTCACACACGATTGGTGTGTGAAGGGGAGAACCCGGTAACAGCTCATTACCACGGATTCCCGTCATTTTGTGACCGGCTGTGATTGGACACAGCCGGTCACGTGGTAAAGAGCCAATACTATTGGCTCTTTACTGTGATCGGGGTTGGGCTTTGTCCGAGGGACAAGCCCGCCCCCGATCGCCGCGCTGCGCGCCACCTGGGGCGCGCGCGAGCGGCGTGCACGCCGCTCAGTCGCCATTGATGTCAGTGACCGGCTGTGATAGGACACAGCCGGTCACGCGGTAAAGAGCCAATTTTATTGGCTCTCGGTAAAGAGCCAATTTTATTGGCTCTTTACCCCGATCACGGAAGGCCGGGGTCCCGAGGGACACGGTCGGTCCCCGATCGCCGTGATGCGGGCCCCTGAGGGCCCGCAAAGCGGCGAAAACAAGAGGACGTCATATGACGTCCACTTAGGATGGGGAGTCCACCTTGCCGGCGTATTTTTACTATACGCCGGTAAGGAAGTGGTTAAGACGAAACGCATTGGGTGTTGCTGACCCCAGATCGCTGTGTCACCTTTTATTGCCATTTTATTGTTATTTATTGCCATTTTTGAATTCTTGATGCCGGCTGTTTGTTAACAAACTGTTCATGGGATTGGACGTTGTAGCCTTATCCTTTTAATAAAGCCATTTGTCAGAAAGGTTTTTATGCTATGTGAGGCATTTTTCCTTTCTATATATCCTAATTGTGGCTGGAGGACAACCTCTAAGGATATCTACAGGAGGAAACAACAACTCCCTGCCTGTCAGGAATCAGCAGCTTGGCAGACCAGACACGTAGCTACACCAGGAAACTGAGAGCAAACAAGTATATAACTTAAAAAGGTGAGATTTATTTACAGTGCTCTGGGGAGACACCTGCTGGTGGCCACTGGAGCTGCAGCAACCAGCCCAGAGCAGCACAGCGCCACCAGTAGGTGAGCTCAATCCTGACAGAGTCCCCCCCTTAAGGAGCGGCCTCAGGACGCTCCATAGGGTCCCCACACCAGGGTCTGCAAGCCAACTGAGTACTCCACTGCCAGTGTCTGAAGACTTAGTGCAAACCCCGCCGCCGGGGTCCCAAAACTGGCTGGGTTTCCTGTTGGTCAGATCCCTAAGGAGGCACAACACCAAAGGCTTATTCTTCCAAGCAGCCTGTGTCCCAATGCTGGGACACTGAAAGCTACCTGAATGCTTTAGGCCAGAGTCCCTGGTCCATGCAGGCACCCTGATGCTAGGGTGTCCCATAGCACCTGGACCTCCTATTTCTCTGTTTCTAGAGACTGCTCTGTGTTTTACTAGCCACTCAGGTATACCCAGGGCATTGGTTACCCCACTCAGGTCCCCAAATGCGCTAGAGATTGCAGAGATAACCCCTTGGTCAGGACAAGGTTCATATGGAACTCTACCCTTTCCCATAGGACCTCTACTACTGGGGCTGTAACAGCAGAGATAGTTCTCATGTTCAGAGTGGATATCAGGACCTCCTGATCTTGGCATAGCAGGATTAGCTAGCTGCAAAGATAACTTGGAGCGGATAGCAGGAGGGATCTTAACCCACACCGAAAACCCATATGACAGCGGAATTGCAGAAGCCTCAGACACCTCAGCAGGCGGGAGTTTAACCAAGACAACAGAGTCCAACTTGACAGCAAGTAGTGAATTGGCATAGTCCAGAGGGATGACAGCCCGGGAATCAGAATAGTCCAGAGGGGCAGCAGCCCGGGAATCAGCATAGTCCAGAGGGGCGGCAGCCTGGGAATCAGCATAGTCCAGAGTGGCGGCAGCCTGGGAATAAGCATAGTCCAGAGGGGCGGCAGCCTGGGAATCAGCATAGTCCAGAGGGGCGGCAGCCTGGGAATAAGCATAGTCCAGAGGGGCGGCAGCCTAGGAATCAGCATAGTCCAGAGGGGCGGCAGCGCGGGAATCCGCATAGTCCAGAGGGGTGGCAGCCCAGGAATCCGCATAGTCCAGAGGGGCGACAGCCCGGGAATCCGCATAGTCCAGAGGGGCGACAGCCCGGAATTCAGCATAGTCCAGCTGGGTGGTAGGCTGCAGATCACCCGTGGAAGGCTTTACAACAGGTGACTGCATGGAGGAGGCATGGACACCACCGGCAGGCGGCAACATGGAGGAGGTATAGACGCCATCGGCAGGCGGCAACATGGAGGGGGCATGGACACCATCGGCAGGCAGCAGCATGGGAGAGAACTGGATCTCATCAGCAGCAGTCATCAGCATGGAGGAGGACAGGATCTCATTGGCAGCAGTCAGCAGCATGGAGGAGGAATGGATTTCATCGGCAGCAGTCAGCAGCATGGAGGAGGTCTGGATCTCATCGGCAGCAGTCAGCAGCATGGAGGAGGTATGGATCTTATTGGCAGCAGTCAGCAGCATGGAGGAGGTCTGGATCTCATCGGCAGCAGTCAGCAGCATGGAGAAGGTCTGGATCTCATCGGCAGCAGTCAGCAGCATGGAGGAGGTCTGGATCTCATCGGCAACAGTCAGCAGCATAGAGGAGGAATGGATCTCATTGGTAACAGTCAGCAGCATGGAGGACAACTGGATCTCATCGGCAGCAGTCAGCAGCATGGAGGATGACTGGATCTCATCAACAGCAGTCAGCAGCATGGAAGAGGAATGGATTTCATCCGCAGCAGTCAGCAGCATGGAGGAGGGCTGGATATCATCAACAGCAGTCAGCAGCATGGAGGAGGAATCGACAGTGGGCACTGGATCAGCAGGCAACATGGATAGTGGCAGGACAGTAAGAGCAGGAGAAAAATGTTGTTCCTTTTTTGGCCTAGCTACTGGAGAACTGCAAGTAGTTGCATTGTGCCGACCAGAGTGTGCTGCTGAGGCAGGTAGTAAAAGTACTGGGAAACATATTAGGAGGAGTAGCAAAAGTACAGGAAGAAGCCTGATAGGTTGCTATGGGTAATGGTACTGCGGGGGGAGCATTCAATGGATTGCTTATAGAGGAAGTGTGGTTACTGGTAGCAGGAAGTAAGGAACAGTCAGTGGCAGCTGTGGTTGCTGGGGGTAACAGAGGAAGGGATACTTGATTTTTAGCAGCAGATCTGACTTTGTGTGACTCCTCTAGCACTGGTGATATGATCTCTGACCAAGCTTGTAGCAGAGGTTGAACTAGAGTCAGTTTGTCTTTCCCTTGCTCACTTTTCTCAATTAAGGAGTGCACAGCAGCTATGCAATCCAACAACACCTGTTGTGAATAGGCAGAATACTGCTTGAAAAAAGACCCTGCACAATTTTTCAGCAACCATCCCAAAAATCCTGCCTGGAACATAGTAAATGGGGGAGTGAAAAGATCATGGCCCTGAGAGGTGCACTGCAATAGTAACTCAGAACAGGTCTGGATCAGGGGTTGTACATTACTAAGGGAGAATCTGCCCTCAACAGTTAAAGCATGTGCTGTCAAAATGCTTCCCAACAGCTCCTCCTCAGTGAGATCCTGCCAAAGTGAATGACACAAATCTTTATCCCCTACTGCAAGCTCCACACGACAAATAACCTTCACTCTTAGCATCTTGACAGAGGTAGGCAAAAATTTCCAGCAACTGGCTCCAAGTTCCCAAGTGTAGCAGATCTGGTCGTTGGTGGGCGTCACGATTATGTCAGGAATCAGCAGCTTGGCAGAGCAGACAGGTAGCTACACCAGGAAACTGAGAGCAAACAAGTATATAACTTAAAAAGGTGAGATTTATTTACAGTGCACCGTAATAAACAAACACAGCAAACAGTGAACATAAACAAACCCCAGCAAACAAAACCTAAAACCTGACAAAAACACTAACACCTACACTGCAGACTAAAGCTAATACTGGACAAGGGTACAGGGTATACGGGGAATCAAGGAGGATACAAGGCAAGGGACAAGAAGCAAGGTGGAGAGAAACAGGCACAGCAGGATCTCTAGCAGCAGGAAGGCGAACTGAATCATGACGCACTGGGGAAAGGGAGGAACAGTCTTAAATAGCCATTAATGGCTGAACCCAGGTGTGGCTGATTGTTACACCTTGCTGGCTCTGGGGGGACACCCACTGGTGGCCACTGGAGCTGCAGCAACCAGCCCAGAGCAGCACAGCGCCACCAGTAGGTAAGCTCAATCCTGACAGGCTGATTGCTACAGCTTGCTGGCTCTGGGGAGACACCTGCTGGTGGTCACTGGAGCTGCAGCAACCAGCCCAGAGCAGCACAGCGCCACCAGTAGGTGAGCTCAATCCTGACACCGCCCTTACAACCCCATGCGGGATCCCCCAGGGGTGCTGGAAAGTGACGGTTCCATGGGATCTTCAATTGGGAGAGTCGTGTTCCTACTCTCCATATAATATATTCAGGCTTGAATATATTGCCCTCCGGTAAGCCTTTTATCTAGACGTTGTTGGATTGCACAGCACTTTTATGATACTCACCTCACTTAACCAGCATATCTTTGGATTGTCAACTTCACTTGAAGTTTCTGGACACTTATAGAAATATCCACCTATATCAACTTGGCATAAAGCCCACTTTTTTTCACTAACTTTTGCACTTTTTGCACCATTTGAAGTTTACTCTATGGACTTACCAATGTGACGTGTTTTCATATATTATGTGACAGTAGTATTGTATATCACAAGTGTTACATCATTGCTGCACTTTTAATATTACTCAGTCCTTTTTTTGCTTGAGCGCTACACTATAGGTATATATAATAATTATGAGTCTCTTGTGATACCATTAGGTCTCTGCAATGCCAACGCCGTATTCCAGGAGTTTGTGGATGACATTTTCAGAGATCTACTCGACTTTTTCATTGTCGTCTACTTAGATGATATACTCATTCACTCTAAAGATTTGAAGCTTCATCATTGCCATGTACGCACTGTTCTCCAACGTTTAAGAGATCACCGGTTGTATGCTAAACTTTCCAAATGCTCTTTTAAACAATCGGAAATACCTTTCCTAGGGTGTATCATTTCTTCTGAAGTATTCCAGATGGGTCTCAAGTAGCTCAATGCCATCTTACAGTGGCCCAGACCTTCCACGTTAAAAGAAGTCCAGTGGTTCATTGGGTTTTCAAATTACTATAGAAAATTCATCAAGAATTTTTTCAAGATTCTGGCTCCCATCACAGCCCTCACTAAGAAAGGGACCAACTGCTCTCAGTGGGCTCCTGAAACTCTGGGAGACTTTAATCATCTAAAGTCTGCTTTTTGCTCTGCTCCTGTGCTCCATCATCCTCAGCCTTCTGCTCAATAGTTTTTGGAGGTGGATGTCTCCGAGATAGGTGCTGGAGCAGTGTTATCCCAACGAGACCCTACTTCCAACAAGCTTCATCCAGCTGCCTTCTTCTCCAAAAGATTCTCTGTCACAGAACAAAACTATGACATAAGGAATAGAGAACTTCTGGCTATAAAACTAGCATTCTCAGAATGGTGACATTTATTAGAAGGTACGGAACTTCCAGTTGTGGTTCAAATGGACCATAAAAATTTAACCTACTTGGAAAAGGCTCAAAAACTGAATCCCAGACAAGCCCGCTGGGCATTATTTTTCACTCGGTTTAGATTTGCATATTGTTCCTCTAGAACTAATTATTGCTCAACTAGATACGACCTTACAAAGGAGTTTGTTGGCTGCGCAATCCTAGACTCCCGCCAATCTCTTGGTTCCGGATAATATGTTGTATGTGCCTCCTAACTTACGTAAAGAAGTTTTGCAATGGGCCCATGGACAAAAGATATCCAGACATCCTGGTATGAAACAAACCTTCTTACGCATGAAACCCCTGGTTTGGTGGCCTACGCTAAAGAAGGATGTGACCGCTTTCGTTAAAGCTTGTACTGTTTGTGAAGCCATCAAAATGCCTCAATCTGTTCCTCAAGGACTACTACAACCACTACCTGTTCCCCATTCTCCATGGACTCATATCAGTATGGATTTTATTGTGGATTTGCCGGCTTCCAGGGGGAATACCGTCAACTGGGTAGTTGTAGACAGGTTTTAAAATCGCCACGCTTCATTCCGATGCCTGCCCTACCTTCGGCCCCAAGCCTGGCTCAACCTGTCATTGAAAGTGTTGTCAGTTTACACTGTATTCTGGTCGATATTGTTAGCGACATAGGGCTGCAATTCATTTGTTCGTTCCGGAGAGCTGTGTGCAAACATCTGGGTATGAAGAATTCCCTGTCTTCTGGATACCATCCTCAATCTAACGGCCAAACAGAAAGGGTTAGTAAAGATTTAGAAACCTATCTAAGAGCTTACATTAATGCTGAACATGACATAAACTTAGCTTGCCCTCACATCTTTGGATTCCCAATACATTTCATGTATCCTTGCTTAAACCCTCTTACAAAGAATAGGCTTTCACTACCCTCTAGACATCCTTCTCCTGTCATGGTTGATAACCATCATGAATACGAAATTAGTAAAATTCTTAATTCCCAATGTAAGGGTAGACAATTGCAGAATCTTGTGGTCTGGAAAGGCTACTCCATTGCAGAAAGGACTTGGGTACCCGCTTGCGATGTCTGTGCCCCACAACTAGTCAAGTTGTTCCATGATAAGCACCCTTCCAAACCCAAATAGTCAGGAAGATCTTTGCGTGGGGGGTATTGTCATGCCTTGACCAGGGATCGATCCTGGGACCTGTGTTCTTGTGGTCAGTTCCTTGCGGCCTTAGCCATGGAGTAACTACAATTTTTGTGGAGTTCTGGGTATCTACTGCTTTCGGATAGTGACTTTGACTCCATCCAGTGGCCAGCTGTAGGCAGTCAACTCAGTTAGTTCCCTATAAAACCTCACTTCCCCTTCATGTCCTTGCCTGAGTATAGGTTTAAGTTACTGCTAGCCATTATACCTGATTGTTGCCTGTTACTTACTTTGCTTGTTCCCGACTATGCCTTTGGATCACCCTCTTCTACTGCGTTGACAGATTATTGCCGAACCTTGTCTGTCCCTGACGCTGTCTCTGGTATACCCATTGGATCTCTTCCTGGATTTTCTACTAACTGTGAGTCTTTTACTTATTTGTTGTTCCTTGTTTGGGAGTGTTTGCACCTACCATAGAGGTCTCAGAATTGTGGCTGCAGGAGCGCTGCCGTCCTCCACCTGATACCAGGATAACACGTCTACTACTACTAGTCAGGAAACCGGAGTGACGGTTGGGGTTTCTGGCAGACCTAACACCAACACTATTTATACAGCGCATTCAGTGTAGCCTATATACAGGCAGTGTAAGAATATATATATGCAGCATAGTGTGTGTGTATATATATATATATATATATATATATAAATATACAGTATCTCACAAAAGTGAGTACACCCCTCACATTTTTGTAAATATTTTATTATATCTTTTCATGTGACAACACAGAAGAAAGGACACTTTGCTACAATGTAAAGTGGTGAGTGCACAGCTTGTATAACAGTGTGCATTTGCTCTCCCCTCAAAATAATTCAACATACAGCCATTAATTTCTAAACCACTGGCAACAAAATTGAGTACACCCCTAAGTGAAAATGTCCAAATTGGGCCCAAAGTGTCAATATTTTGTGTGGCCACCATTATTTTCCAGCACTGCCTTAACCCTCTTAGGCATGAAGTTCACCAGAGCTTCACAGGTTGCCACTGGAGTACTCTTCCACTCCTCCATTACGACATCAGAGATGGTGGATGTTAGAGACCTTGCACTCCTCCACCTTCTGTTTGAGGATGCCCCACAGATGCTCAATAAGGTTTAGGTCTGGAAACATGCTTGGCCAGTCCATCGCCTTTACCTTCAGCTTCTTTAGCAAGGCAGTGTTCATCTTAGAGGTGTGTTTGGGGTCATTATCATGTTGGAATACTGCTCTATGGCCCAATCTCTGAAGGGAGGGGATCATGCTCTGCTTCAGTATGTCACAGTACATGTTGGCATTCATGGTTCCCTCAATGAACTGTAGCTCCCCAGTGCCGGCAGCACTCATGCAGCTCCAGACCATGACACTCCCACCACCATGCTTGATTGAAGGCAAGACACTCCTCACCTGGTTGCCGCCACACACACCTGACACCATCTGAACCAAATACGTTTATCTTTTTCTCATCAAACCACAGGACATGGTTCCAGTAATAGACAAAAATACATGAAACGCCTCTAAGTGTAGCCGTTGTGGATGTGTTTATTAAACAAATGTAAAGGTGCTCTCAAACATATGGAGTGAAAAGGCATTATAGTGTAAGCTACTGCGGGCTCTACTCAGCAGGCACACTGGCTGGCTGGAAGTGGTGCAGATGTAGAGAAGGCTTCGCAGAGCTCCGGGGTGTGGGAGATGCCGGTGGCTTCCAGTGCTTCCTGTGTCCAGGGGAATGGTGTGGAGTCACTCAAATGCTACTTCCGTGGGCGTACGGCGACACATTATCAGAGCATACGCCCCTCCTACAGGCCGATGACGCCATGCTGAGTAGGGGCATATTTATGGGCAGATCGGCGGTGACGTGGAGGAAGCTCCACACCCCCCGCCCGGGATAGTATATGAGTTGCATATACCAGAATAGTATAAGAGCAATATAAAAGCAATATAAAACAATAGAATAACAAACTAAAACAACTTAAAAGACAATGATAAATAATTGGAAATATTGTTAAAAACACTTGCACAGAAGTACTCCTAAGGGGAAGAGAGGGAAAAAAGCAGGGGCAAGTAGCACGCTGCCAATTGATCCACAGGGTGAATTGCTGTTAGGTTACACTGACATGAATCACTAATAAGGGGCATCGGGAGGGAAAAACCGATGACAAAATGGTAATATAATGGGATAGATTATATACATATATGGCAAAGCTATGATACCAGATGGGGGCTATTCTATGCATTACTGGAAAGGAGAAGCAGTATGCAATGTTTATGGGGAAATCTAGCAAACATAGCAAACATAAACCTGTTCTGCTAGTGGTAGTGCCTCCCTCAGTGTGGGAGGGAGGATGGGTAATTATAGAACAGAGAAGGTAAAAGGGAGGGGGAGGGTATTTTTTTATGAATCCACTACGGACTTCTGTTTTAATGGTTCCAGTAGTCCATGTCCTTAGTCTTCTGGTCTTCAGCAAAATGTTTGCGGGCTTTCGTGTGCATCATCTTTAGAAGAGACTTCATTTTGGGACGACCGCCATGCAGACCAATTTGATGCAGTGTGCGGTGTATGGTGTGAGTACCGACAAGTTGACCCCCCACCCCTTCAACCTCTGCAGCAATGCTGGCAGCACTCAAATGTCTATTTTCCAAAGACAATCTCTGGATAGGACACTGAGCATGTGCACTCAACTTCTTTGGTCGACCATGGTGAGGCCTGTTCTGAGTGGAGCCTGTCCTGTTAAACTGCTGTATGGTCTTGGCCACAGTGCTGCATCTCAGTTTCAGGGTCTTGGCAATCTTCTTATAGCCTAGGCCATCTTTATGTAGAGCAACACTTTTTTTCAGATTCTCAGAGAGTTCTTTGCCCTGAGGTGAACTTCCAGTGACCATTGTGAGAGAGTGAGAGCGATAACACCAAATTTAACACACCTGCTACCCATTTACACCTAAGACCTTGTAACAATAAAAGTCACATTACACCAGGGAGGAAAATGGCTAATTGGACCCAATTTGGACATTTTCAGTTAGGGGTGTACTCACTTTTGTTGCCAGTGGTTTAGGCATTAATGGCTGTGTGTTGAGTTATTTTGAGGGGAAAGCAAATTTACACTGTTATACAAGCTGTACTTTACATTGTAGCGAAGTATCATTTCTTCAGTGTTGTCACAGAAATGTGAAGGGTGTACTCACTTTTGTGAGATACTGGGGGTCATTTACTATAGCGCTGCCACAAAATAGCGGCAACATTAAAAATTCAAATTTTGCTAATCTATTTTGTTTTTAAGAATGCTATAATAATATTTTCATGTTTTAGTAAAATATTTTTTTCTTTGTCACTTTCACTTGTTGAGATCTATCTCACAAAAATATTTCCCCAAACTCTCACACAGGTGTCTTTACAAACCACAAACAATACCATTGCTTATGGAAATTTAAAATTAGTCCCTTTTTTTTATTTTTATTCTTTCCAAATGATCCTAATTTGAGCCCCAAGAATGTGATATGTGTACCAACATCAGAAACAAAAATGTCATTACCAAAAATCTGAGGATAACATTACTATTCTACGCTAACGCAGCAAGAACCACCAAAAATCACAGATTAAATTTAGAAGATTAACTCTTGACTAATTCAAGTCCTATATATTCCTAGAGATGCAATATATGTGTATTTGTGTAGGAGGACGTAATGCGTAGAACCCCCATGGTTTAAAAGGTAGCAATTCTGTCTACCATTGCAGATGTCCTGAGTTCGATTCCCAAGCATGTCACTTCATGTAGAGATGTTGTTTGTCCTCTCTATGTTGTTAAACATGACTCAGGGCCTTACCTAAATTATGTCTAAATGTAGTATTTATGTGTAGGAGGCTTCCACCACCATTGCACATCTTGACAGATACACTATCTAGGCAATTGGGACGCCTGCCTTTACATGCACATGAACTTTAATTGCATCCCAGTCTTAGTCCGTAGGGTTCAATATTGAGTTGGCCCACCCTTTGCAGCTATAACAGCTTCAGCTCTTCTGGGAAGAATGTTTGAATATATGCCTTTTTAAATATGTTGTAATGCTTTGTTAGAATGACTGTTAATTATCTTTCTGTAATTTTGTAGCTATTAATGTGATGTGGGTGTTTAGTCATTTTATGAAATGTGTGGGCGGTTATGCACTGTAAAAATAAGGTTTAGCCCAATTTTAGATTGTAAGCTCCTATGAGCAGTGCCCTTCAAACCCAATTGCTATCTGTTTTGCTAAATTTATATATACTGTAAATACTTTAATACCAGTAAATATGTACATACTTGTGTTTCTGCTGACAAAATAAAAGGAAATTGATTTTGCTTGTTGTTGTTCTCTTTTGTAACTTTTTTAATTTGGTTTAGGAGGTGGTGGTTTTGGGGACGTGGATTACCTTCCTTAGGGCCGGTTCACACTGCTGCAGTGTCCGAGATTGGATGTGATTCGCACCACAGTGCAAATAACATGCGATCTGTGCTATGCAAATTCAGCCATATAGATAGTATGGCTGAATTTGCATCGCATCCTGACCAAACTCGCACAGGACCCTTTTTTGTTACGCAGCAGAATCAGATCACATGGGTGTTCACATCCATGCAATCCGATTCTTGTCTGACTTTGCAGTTTGAAGTACGAACTGCAAACTGATTTGGGGGTGTCATTAGCTTTCTATTGACACTCCCAGCAGTTTGCATATGGCAGTGTGAGCTGTCTGTAAGTCGGTTGCGATGTGGGAACCCACAATGGATTCAGGGTCCCTGCACCGCACCTGACTCGCAGGCAGTTCACACTGCCATATGCAAACCGCTGGGAGTGTCAATAGAAAGTTGACACCCCCAAAACAGTTTGCAGATCGCACTGCAAACTCTGACAGGAATCAGATTGCATGGGTGTGAACACCCATGCAACCCTATTCTGACGCGGGACCAAAAAAGGTCCTGTGCGAGTTTGGTCTGACTGATGTGATTTCAGCCATACTCTCTGCATGGCTGAAATCTCATTGCACAGATATCGCATGTGATTTTAAGTGCAGTGTGAATCACATGCGACAACTATGCACTGTGAACTGCCCTCAGGCCCGGTTCACACTGGTGCAATATCGAATGTGATTTGCAACGCACTGTAGTGCAAATGACATGTGATGTCTGTGTGATGCGTTTTCAGCCATACAGCTAGTATGGCTCAAATTGCATCACAGTCGGGCTCAACTCACTTTTTTGCATTGGGACCAGAATCTGATTGCATGGGTGTTCACACTTATGCAATCCAATTCATGTCTGAACTGGCAGTTCACACTGCGATATGCGAGTTGAAATTGAGGTGTCATTAACTTTGCATTGACATTCCCCTCAGTTTGCATATAGCAGTGTGGACTGTCATGCGAGTCAGATGTGATGCAGGAACCCACAGTGGATTTGCAGGGTTCCTGCATCGCACTAGTGGGAACCAGCACTGATAAGTCATCTTCTCATTTATATTTGCATGGTCCTTACAGATATACATCAGCAGGAAGTGTAATGTGGCTGTAAACAGGAAGTGCTGTGTGCACATGGGCTGGAAGCAATTGTGTGGTGATGCCAAATAAACAAATCAATGAACCCCACCCACACCAAATATAGCTCCCACATCCTCCTCTACATTGATCAAAAATGTACTTTCAACTTGCTTGCTGCTATAATGTATTGTCCCCCCAATCCATACCAAGCCCTTTGGCTCAGGGATGGATTTTAAGGGGAAGCCCACTCCAATTTTTTTTACAAAATGGTGGGGGATCCCCCCAGAATCCAGACCCTTTCTGAGCATGCAGCCTGGAGGTCAGGATGGGGGGACAAGTGAGGGCCCACCCCCCTCCTGGACCAAACCAGGCCACATGCCTTTAACATGAGAGGGTGTGTGCTTTGGGGTGGGGTGGCTCTGTGCCCCCCCACCCCAAAGCACCTTGTACCTATGTTGATGGGGACAAGGGCCTCTTCCTGACAACCGTGGGTTGGGG
This sequence comes from Glandirana rugosa, assembly GCA_018402905.1. Lineage (NCBI taxonomy): Eukaryota > Metazoa > Chordata > Amphibia > Anura > Ranidae > Glandirana > Glandirana rugosa. Next base: position 295,755 of record BLSH010233503.1, on the reverse strand, counting down.
GGCTGATCGGAATGTGGAAGCCCCCATTAACAAGGGGGCCACCAGACCCTGGCCCCCCCGATGTGAATTGGTATTGGGTACATCATACCCATTCACCTAAAAAGTGTAAAAATGTTTTTAAAAATTGAGACATTTTTTGTCCAATCTTTTATGTTAAAAAAGTGTCTAGCGATGTACATCCATGGTCAATAGGGATGGTCCCCTGGTTTGAGTCAAACGTATGTTTGACTCAAACAACGGGGGTTTGCTGAATACCGAACATTATGGGGCGTTCGAGGGAATTTTGAGTGGCCCATAATGCAGTGAAATTTTGGGGGAATGCCGCCTACTGATTGGCCAAACCATGCACATGACTTGTGTGCTTTGGACAATCACAGCATGCTCTGCTGTGAGAGCCATGATTGGCCAAAGGCTGGGTGCCTTTGGCCAATCATTGCTCAGCAAGTCCACGCCCACACTATATAAGGCCACTTAAACAGCTGCCGAATATAGTGAAAACATTTGCGGAGAGGGCAAAAGGTTAGGCAGTGGTGTGTAGTATACAGTATATACAGTCAGTGTAGGAATATATTTGTACAGTATGTTGTATATATAATACACTGCATTCAGTGTATTTATTTATTTCAGGTACTTATATAGCACTGTCAATTTACGCAGTGCTTTACATATATATTGTACATTCACATCAGTCCCTACCCTCAAGGAGCTTACAATCTAAGGTCCCTAATTCACATTCATACATATACTAGGGCCAATTTAGACAGGATCTAATTTACCTACCAGCATGTCTTTAGAGTGTGGGAGGAAACTGGAGCACCCAGAGGAATCCCACGCAGGCACAGGGAGAACATGCAAACTCCAGGCAGGTAGTGTTGTGGTTAGGATTTGAACCAGTGACCCTTTTGCTGCCGGGTGAAAGTTCTATCTACTACACCACTGTGTAGACTATATACAGTGCATGCATGCTCGGATAAGGGTCTGGCATAGATTTTAAGAGGAACTTCACGCCAAAATTAAACAAACATTTTGTGCAGGGGTCCCCCCAAAGTCTATACCAGGCCCTTAAGGTCTGTTGTGGATTTTAAGGGGAACCCCATGCCAAATTTTTGGAAAAATGGCATTGGGGTCCCCCCAAAATCCAAACCAGACCCCAAAGCACCCTCCCCATGTTGAGGGCATGTGGCCTGATAAGGTTTGGAGGGGGTACGCTCACTCGCAATGCTATTTCAATGATCGTTATCTATATTGCAGGGAACTAGCAATACATTACATTACAGCCACAAGCGATTAAAAATTACAATTTTTCCTTTACAAATGTATTTTTGTGGTGGCACTGTTCTAAACATCACAGAGATCCATACTAAGGGAACCCCCCAAGCACGATATTTAAAGGAATATTTTGGGGGTTTTTTTCACTTTAACTTTTTACTTTTTTATTAAAACCACTGCTCATGAAAAAAACTATTGATTTGAAAACTTTTTTTTTCTATTGATACATGTATCAATCCTATCCTAGAGCAGGACCCAGGTCCCCATGCACTTTTTAGGGCAATGAACTTGCATTAAAGGTTTAAATGGAGGCATTTGAAAGTTGTGGGTTTGAATCCGATTGATAGATTTGGGAGCTCTAAGAAATGTATTCTAGGGGGTGGTAAAATTTGAGAGAGGGTGTGGTAATATTATGGATTAGTGTGGTAAAATTGGAGAGAGGGGGTGGTAGTATTAGGGATGAGGATGGTAAAATTTGACATAGGGGGTGGTAATATTAGGGATGAGGATGGTAAAATTAGAGAGAGGGGGTGGTAATATTGGGTATGGGGATGGTAAAATTAGAGAGAGGAGGTGGTAATATTAGGGATGAGGATGGTAACATTTTAGAGAGGGGATGGTAATATTAGGGATTAGTGTGGTAAAATTTGAGAGAGGGGGTGGTAATATTAGGGATGATGATGGTAAAATTAGAGAGAGGGGTTGGTTATATTAGGGATGAGGAGGTTAAAATTAGAGAGAGGGGTTGGTTATATTAGGGATGAGGAGGTTAAAATTAGAGAGAGGGGTTGGTTATATTAGGGATGAGGAGGGTAACATTTGAGATGGGGGTAGTAATATTAGGGATGAGGATGGTAAAATTTGAGAGAGGGGGTGGTAATTTTGTTTTTATGGCAATGAACTTGCATACAAGCATTAAATGGAGGAATTTGGAAGTTACAAGTTCAAACCCAGTTGACATCCAGTGTGCAGAACATGTGATCTGAGAGGCAAATAGAGCTCTGATCTGTGTAGCTTTCCTCCCAGTTTGTGAGAGTTGAAGTCATAATTGCCTTTAATTGGGAGGTATTTTAAAGCACTGCTGGAGTAGATTTGGGAGTTAAAGTAAATCAGGGCAACTGTGTATATATGTGCATATATATATATATATATATATATATATAT